>CM064513.1:16959505-16987005 GCA_032716605.1 Paralithodes platypus
CGTTCTGCTCAAGTCGTGGAATGTATGTGTGCTAAGTTTTCACCCACAGCACGACGAGTTGTTGCTGTTACCTTTGAATAAGGGAATGGGGGACTAGTCCTTCCTGTAAATATTTTTGCTAGCAGCTATATAGCCTGGCTGATCCAAAACCCTGACCTTGGTGATATCCACATTGGGACCTTGGGGATATAGAGCGTCACATCAGCAACACTTTCCCATGTGGACCAATCGGTTAGCACCTTTGCACCTTTCAAACGTTTAAACCTAACCAAACCTTCTCTTTGCTATTCCTAATCTATATTATTGTATCGCATAAGACAATGATATTGTATGTATGTAAACAGGTAATTAGTCAAAATGCAATGGTACAGTACCATATTTTATCAGCTTGTCAGAATTGTTCATTAACATTTGTGCCATAGTTTACTGCAGGACTTTGTGTTACTGCACTGTATAATATCTATGTGGATTATAAAACACATGATTGTAACAAATCCGATACACGTTTGAAACGTATTGAGATGGTAACATTTTTAGAAAGCTCCACCAATTTGCTCTTCATTATTGTAACATAGTAGTAAATTTCACCATTCAATAACCCTGAAGTATTCAAATTGACCACTTGCGAGTTTCAGGCTATAAGGAAGTTGGAGCCGTGAACATCGATATTAAAGAGAAATCCAATAATAATGTGGGTTTCTGATGGATAAAAAGTATGATCAATTTGGTTTTATGTATTTAGATATGTATTTTGACAGTATTTTAGCTGGCAATTCTGCTAAATATTGACGGCCACAGCTCCAACTTCCTTATAGACCAAACTCACAAGTGGTCAATTGCTACAAAGAAACACAAAAACAAGGAATACTTACACAATTTAAATATATTAAGTAACACCCCGTTCTTAACATTAATCATCAACTACACAAACCCCAATGCACTTGAATAAACTAATGAAAGCATATGGTCCTCCCGGGATTCGAACTCGGGACACCACACCCAGAACATATACTGTAACAATCAAAACCATTACACCACCAACACAGTTATACCATTTGTGTTACTCGTCTGTAGTCTATATTGCACACCCGAATTTAGCAGAGCGGGCAGAAGTGGGTTGTACAAAGAGACTGACTGCCGGCCCCTCCTCACACAATGGACCACTAGGGAGCTATAGGGGTGTGGACGGTATAGGGTATTGTGAGACCCTTTGAGTACCTGTTTGTTTGGTTCTTTTAAAGGGGGTATTGATGAACTAATTTCACCCTTGTCAATGGCACCCTTTAACACTATCTGGTCTGACTTAGTGTGCGTTATTATGATATACTGTATATATTATTTATTTGTAAATATTATCGATTATTTTGCTTACTTTTGCCATTTTCAGCAATGCATTTTAGTTTGTTTTAAGAATAGCAAAAAGCCTTCCCAGACTAATTTCAAACTGAAAACGCAGACCCCTCCAAGCGAAATTTGTACAACAAATAAATAAATAGATAAATAAAAAACAAAAAAATCAAATCCTGGCCGAAGGCCGATTTTATTTAAATTACAGGCTAGCTATCGCTCGCCCAAAAATACAATAACCTGAATGGAGTGAAGCGTCTTATTATCGCCAAATTTATGGGGTGATGTATCTTAAAATCTCCAAACTAATGGAGCGAAACAGGGGAGGCCCAAAAAGTCCCCCATCCCCCCCGACCCCATTCAAGCTATATACAGTATATAATTGTTTTGGTATAGAACATTTCCCGGCCAAAGGCCGGCATCTCTTAAATTGCAGGCTCTCTATATTCGTTATTATATATTTTAGAGGAAAAATAATCAACAAAACTAAGATATAAGATTTACATAATTCATTAGATTATATTTTATATTTTGTCCGGTAATTGAAAACAAAAATCAATGTCTAAATTTGTTTTGGCTTCTTATTGGCCTATCAGAGTTTGCAAAGAGGTTTCAACTCATGTAGTGTTGTTATTCCTCAGAGGCTGGTGTGCGTTATTATGATATACTGTATATATTTTTTATTTGTAAATATTATCGATTATTTTGCTTACTTTTGCCATTTTCAGCAATGCATTTTAGTTTGTTTTGAGAATAGCAAAAAAGCCTTCCCAGACTAATTTCAAACTGAAAACCCAGACCCCTCCAAGCGAAATTTGTACAACAAATAAATAAACAAATAAATAAATAGAGAATTTTTTTTTATAATTATATACATTTCGTTTCACTTGTATTATTATGTAAGCCCTCTCTCTCTCTGCCTTCCGCACATATTGTTACGGTATAGTATAATGTACATAGGAAGTATGAATTGGTCACTTCAGTAATTTTAGTGCCTTTACCCTCCAATATATACACATTTTATAATGTAATACTCATTATTTAAGGTTATTTAATCTCATTGCTTATTCGAGTTACTAAGTGTCGTCTATGAATTGAACTCCTTGATTATGAAAGCAATTTTAAAGATTGATACTATGGTCTAATGTAATACAATCAAGGTCTGGAAATATGAACAACTCAGAATTATAAAAACAAAACGGAGATCACTGATTACCCTTTCAGTAACAGTGTCATGCTTTTAACTATATTCTGGCTATTATTAGACGATTTCAGCCAGCAATAAAATAAGCTTCGAACCATTTCCATTAATGTTTTTTACTACCATAGCCCCTTCTTAAACTGAATAAAAAAAAATATGTATTGCTAGAATATAATTTTAAAAAACGTCACCGGTACAGAAAGGGGTTAATGAATCCCAGTACTTTGACGTTCGTGGTTCAAGCAGTATAGCAAAGTTGTTCACCAGTGCTCTGTAACTATACCTACGAAATTTGTCTAGAAATTCCTGTTCCTGATTGTACCAGAGTAAAAAACAAAACACCGTCTAAAGGTAGTGTCACACGAACTCTATTTCCGTCATTTTACACGGGCAATTATTGTAGTCTGACATCTTCATAAGTTAAGCGTTATCAGAAATCACCCCCCTAACATAATCTCCCTTTAGTCTAGTTTCAAGAGACTAGTTCAAGAGACTGTGGCCGATTTCATCGTGGCCGTTTCAGAGTGTGACTGAAGTGCGTGGGTGACCAACAGCATACGGCCTGACCTGCCTAGCTCGCTCCTCGGCCTCTCATTATCTCCCCAGCTGGTGGAGATTTAGTGGACAGGGTCAATCATACTGGGAAGAGTCAGTCAGACCCAAATTGTTCCATCCTCCTCCACAGCCGGTCAGAGGTCAGGGTGGGGGAGAGGCATCTCTCTCTCTCTCTCTCTCTCTCTCTCTATATATATATATATATATATATATATATATATATATATATATATATATATATATATATATATACTGTATGTGTGTTAGTTTATATTTAATTAAAAGTAATTTATCTTTTCATTTTGTTTAATACCACTCAGTCGTGTTTAAAGGACTATGTTGACAACTTCCACTGTTCTGTATTACCTTAAGTTAATTCTTAAATTTGTTTCCCACGGAAAGTAGTTGCGCATTTGTTAGCATTCTTTCATTATATTCTAGGAGTTGATGAAATGGGAAGATCAAAACATTCAGGAAAATTTTGTATAAGGAAAGAAACTACACTTCATTTTAAAGTAATCTATTAAAACTAATTACACAATATAATGATAATGTATGCATAACACAATATCAATAAATATAATTATACATTTTTGCAATATGACAAGATAATTATTTTGTAAAGTAGTACAAAATACATATTCACAGAAGATAATGCTATCGGTTAGGTTTGTACCTATGAGCATAGTATGGACCCCTACCAACTGTCACTCTATAAATAACCTACATGTATAGTGTAGGCACCTACGTGCCTTCTGCGTGTCGTAAGAGGCGACTAAAGAGGTTGGGTCGGTGGGCTTGCGACCCCCACCCGGAAAAAATATCGAAGCAAGGAAAAACGAACGAACAGCCTCGGATGCGGACGGAACCAACGTTGACGAACCACGACCGACTAAGGACATGCCTTCGGACATTCTGAGAATGGCTACGTGGAATGTTAGTGGCATGAATGATGGCACAAAAGAGAGAGAGGTTCTGGAAATGTTAGTGAATGCCAGGCTGGATGTATGTGGAATGACAGAGACCAAATGGAAAGGTTCAGATGTGAGAGAGTGGGAGTGTGGAATGGGTGTGTGTGCTGGCGTGAGTGAAGGAACAGCGAGAGAAGGTGCATGTTTGTTTGTAAGTAGCAAATGGAAGGAATGTGTAAGAGAGTATGGGTCTGTGGGTTCAAGGATTGTGTGGGTGAGAATGAAAGTAGGAATACAAACGTGGGTGATTGTATGCGTGTGACAGAGGATATACTTGAAAGAAAGAAAGAGGAGTTCTGGATGAATGTGGAGGCGTGCCTGGAGAAGTTTGACAAGAACGAAAGAATATTTCTGATTGGGGATATGAATGGTAAGGTGGGTGATAGGAAAGTTGAGGGAGTGGTGGGAGGGTGGGGGTACCATCAGAGGTGAATGGGAATGGTAGTGCACTTGTGGACGTATGTGTGGGGAGGAGGCTGTGGATAGCCAACACCTTCTTCCGACACAGAATGATCCACAGGTACACGTGGAAACGGATGTTGACGATGAAGGATAAGACAGTGGTGGAACGAAAGTCATTGATTGATTATGTATGTGTGGATGAACGAATGAAGAAATCTGTGATGGATGCTAGGGTGTATAGGGGTATTGGAGGGGGTCTGTCTGATCATTATGTAGTGGTAGCTAAGGTTAGGATACAAAAGAAGTGGGTGAGGAGGGCGGGAGGGAGGCGAGAGGAGGGTGGAATGGTGAGGAGGGTGGAGAGGTTGCAGGAGGAGGAAATCAGGGAGGAGTACAGGAGAGCAGTGGAAAGACGACTAGGTGGGTTCGACCTGGAAGTGGAGGAGGAAGTGGAGGAGATGAGCAAGGTGTTTAAGGATGAGAGCTGTGCAGCATGTGAGGAGGTGTGTGGAGTGAGGAGAAGAGGGAGGGGAGTGAAAGGTACAGCATGGTGGACAGAAGAGGTACGAATAGCTGTGGAAGAAAAGAAGAAAGCATATAGATAGTGGTTGGGTAGCAGAGGGAATGAAGATTCCGAGAGACAGAAACGAGCGAGATACGTGGAGAGTAAGAGGGTGGTGAAGAGAGTAGTGAAGGAAAGTAAGAGAAGAGTAGATGAGGAATTTGGAAGGAATCTGAGTGTAAAATGGAGGGAGAGTAAGAAACTGTTCTGGAAAGAAGTCAAGAAAGTTAGGGAAGGTAGCAAGGGAAACAGTAAGGGTGTGAAAGATAAGAATGGGAGAATGCTAGCCGAGAAGCAAGAGAGAGTCGAAAGATGGAGGGAGTACTTCAGTGAGTTGCTAAATGAAAGGAATGAAGAGCCAGCAAACATAGCTGGATATGGTATGGGAGGGAGAAGAAGAGAAGTAGTGGAGGAGGAGGTGGGGATCAGGAGGTCAGAAGTGTGGGAAGCCATGAAAAGAGTGAAGTTGGGGAAAGCACCAGGAACAGATGGAGTGTGTGGGGAAATGTTGAGGTATGGTGGTGAGATAGTGATAGAATGGGTATGGAAAATGTGCAAACTAGCATGGGAGAAGGGGAGTGCACCCGGTGACTGGAAGACTGGCATAATAGTCCCCCTATATAAGGGCAAAGGGCAAAGAGGAGTGTGTGGTAACCACCGAGGAATATGTCTTCTAAGCGTAGTAGGGAAGGTATACAGTAGGGTAGTGATTGAGAGAGTGAGAGTGAGAACGGAGAAATGGATAGGCGACGAGCAGGGAGGTTTTAGGAAGGGAAGAGGATGTGTAGATCAGATTTTTACCCTGAATTGTGTTGTGGAGAAGTATCTGGAGAAGAAACAAAAGGTGTATGTTGCCTTTATGGACTTGGAGAAGGTCTATGACAGAGTGGATAGAGAAGGTTTGTGGAAAGTACTTAGAATATACGGAGTAGAGGGCAAGTTGCTGAAAGCAGTGAAGAGCATGTATGAGGGTGCAAAGGCGGCAGTACGTGTGGAGAGTGAGCAGAGCGAGTTCTTTGACCTGAATGTTGGTTTGAAACAGGGGTGTGTGATGTCCCCGTGGTTGTTTACTGTATATATGGATGGAGTTATGAAAGAAATACTATCAAGAGCAGTGGATGTTGGTGTATCGCTGAAAAGGGAGGAAATTGAGTGGAAGCTACCTATACTGCTGTTTGCGGATGATACAGTTCTGATGAGTGATAATGAATGGGAGTTGCAGGGTCTGGTAAATGAGTTTGGAACAGTGTGCGAAAAATGGAATTTGAAGGTAAATACGGGGAAGAGCAAGGTTATGGTCTTCGAAAGGGGTTGAAGTCACAGAGTGTGAGGTGAAGCTGAACGGTCAGGCTATGGAGATCGTCAACTCTTTTAAGTATCTGGGCAGTGTGTTGAGTAAAGATGGGACTATGGATGAAGAGGTGCGGGAGAGGGTACAACAGGGGAAGAGGGTTGTAGGAACGCTAAAAGCAGTAACAAGAAATAGGGTGGTCAGTATGGAAGTGAAGAAGTCCTTGCATGACAGTGTGGTAATCCCGACACTGACTTACGGAAGCGAAGCATGGACGTTGGTTGAGAGACTCAGACCAAGAGGGAGAGCAGTGGAAATGAATTACTTAAGGAGTGCGTGCGGAGTTACATGGAGGGATAGACAGACTAATGAGGAAGTAAGAAGGAGGTGTGGTGTGGAGGTAGATGTGCTGGAAAGTGTGAAAAGGAACAACTTGAGATGGTTCGGCCATATGGAACGTATGGAAAGCGAGAGAATGACTAAGAGGGTGTATGAGAGCGAGGTGGAGGGACAGAGGGGGAGAGGTAGACCGAATATGAGGTGGAAGGATGGAGTGAGGAAGTACATGAACGAAGGTGGTGCTGGTTGGGGGGAGGGGCGTCGACTGACTGGGGACAGAGGTGCATGGGGGCGGTTCGTTCGTGGCCACCCCTTCGGGGATCACGGCGTCAGGCAATAGATAGATAGATAGATATAGTATAAATAACATAAGGAAATTACAAAGGCAAGCAATTGATACTATCCAAAGTGAATAGCTATAATAAAATATAGTAGAACAACTGCAAAATATTTAGAAGTAATAACAAATATAGATAAAGAGTACTCTTTTAACAAGAACAATAACAATAATTAATATTTGTAAAACAAAATAGAAGTAAATAAACAATCAATAAATACAGACAGACAATATGCAGAGGTTATGTGAGCAACTTCAAGTTGATAATGCTTGATTTGGATTATTGATATCAAATCTAAGAATACAGTCACAATAGTTGACCTTAAAAAGATGAGATTTATGCAGCAATTTACTTGTACCACAGCCTCTATGTCTACTAAGAGTCCCTTGCAGCACAGTGCACCTTATTTAAAAATGTTTTTTTTAATCTATTTACTGAAACAAGAATATCTGCAAAAAGTTCACCCACGTTTCTTTATTATTACTTATTCTATATCTAAAGTATTTTTGAAATACCTCCGCTAATATGTCGTTTGCTAATTGCTTAACTAGTTATACATACTTGTTAGTATATGATCTATCGGACTATAAATGTCTTTTCTTAATGTATTACGTTTGTTATCTGACATATTCATGATTCTTTAACATACATATTTATTTGTATTTGAATGTACCTTTTTGAAAGATTCTTCTAAAAATATATCATTACAAATAATTGATCAAACATGTTCATAATTATATACTGTGCATTTATGACATAGCCTAATTGGTTTAACCCTCGTCTAGCAGGGGGTTTTGGGCTTATTTGGGCATATTCAGGCCCTCCTGAATGATAAATCAAGTATCTGCATGAAATTTTTTTTATTCAGCAAAAAAATAGGCGCTAAAAGCTTCAAAATGAGACCAGAACAGCTACGTAGCACTCGTGGTTCTCATACAGTGGTACCAGTAACATGGGAGTTTAGCGTATAGCGGTATATTTTTCCCAGCTACGCTCACTACTGGCTACACTGCCGGCCTCTCGAGAACACAGGGAGGGTGAGTCAGTGGGCAGCGGTAGGCCCTGGGAGTCGGACGTGTGGCCCGCTTCACTCCCGGCCATTTGCACTCTATTTTAACCCTTTAAAAGCCATAATAATGCTCCTAACTTGCTGCAAATTGGTGCCCGGCTATAGCCGGGCGCCGCTCTTTAAGGGTTAATGACAACATTTGCCATAATATTGGTTTGTAGTTATGATTGTTATTTTCCTGTGCAACACCTCTAACACTCGAAAATGTATATATACGATAATCATGACTTACTGCAATAAGTATAAAACATATACATTGAATGCAACCCTATAATCATATACAAGACTTAACCCGAGAACGGCAAGGAGACTCTTAAGAGGTTTTACAGGGCGAAGGCGACGGGACTCTTAAGATCCAAGGCCTAAAAAAAACTTTTAAAAGACCCCAAAATCACTCAAAACAAAAGAATATGTGATTAAGTAAGATAATTCCCCTCCATACCTCCTATCACTCCTCCACATATGTCAGCCCCCCTCCCCTTCCCTTCCCCATTCAATTATCACCTATTTTTCCTCTTATTCCCTTGTTTATCGGTTTATTTACCGCACAAATATCTCTCACCCGGTTTCAAGGTTATCAGAGACGCATAGAGAGGGCGTCGGAAGAGAATGATAGCGAGAGAGAGATCAGTCTGCCTTCAGGTCTCGAAGAGGGAGGGTGTATGTTTTGTACGCCTCTCGCCTCATGGTTGGAGGGTCGGCAATAATTCGTCTTTTTCACCCCCCAAATACTATTCCCACTTGTTTTATTGCTGTTACATGTTAATATCTTCATATTAAACGTAAAATAGGCGCATATGAATAAGTAATAACGATATTTTTCAGATACTAGCAGGGGTACCCGGCATTGCCCGGGTAATCACCATAATCACCATCACTACTACTACTACCATAATCACCATCATCAATCACTACTACCACACCGGCCTCGACCTCCCTGTGCCTCATTAAACGGCGACCTCGATTTCGGCCACTAAATGACCTCCGATTTTGGATCTGACCTCATCCGTACCCCCATTTTAGGGGGGGGGGGGCTGCGAACAACTTTCGTTCCATACACCTTTTCGATCGGAGGCCGCCTCCTGCCCCAAACGGCCCTTTTTCCGATTTCGCGCCCATTTTCTCCGTCTCTTTCACCCTGGGGAATTCTATTTTTTCACTAAAACCTTACTATGCATACCAAGTATGAACACTCTAGCTTAAAAACTGCGGCCGCCTATAAAGAACAGACAGACAGACAATCGAAATTATTATATAGATTGATGATTTTAGGCGGGAATTAAGCAAAATATGCTCGCTTGGCTCGCACTTTTAAAACCCAATGGCGCACCGTTCTCTGGTTAAGCAATACCCAAAGCCAATACACCAGGTATTCCCATGAAAGTTTTTTCCTAACGAGGTTTACGATCATTAAGTATTTAATCTCTCTCTTCATCAAAGATCTTGACAAATTAATGAGGCAGTGAATGTTCCATTACATAAGCCATTAACCCGTACAATCAGATAACGGCTTTTACTATAGGTTATGGCTAACTCATGGCTTCTTTAACATACAGAGGGTGTATAGGGGTTAAATGATGACAACATACTTTACTTCACTCTCTTCCTTTTAACCCCTACAGTACCGGTGCCGTCTTTTTAACTCAATTATGGCTACTATTAGATGATTGTATTCAGCTTAGGAAGGACCTCCAGCAATAATAAGTCTTTACACTATCTCAGCCAACCCTTTTAAATACCACAGATCCTTCCTAAGCTGCATAATATCGTCTACTAATAGCTAGAATAAAATATTACACACGTCGCTGGTATTCAAAGGATTAAATGATGTGTTCAAAACAATCGTCTATAGTTACCTAGAATAAACCGTAAAGGGTGTCATCTGATCGAAAGGGTTAAGCTCGTCCAGAATAACCAACGGAAAAAACAGTTGTTAAATATCTGCATCCCCGAACATGGCTGAGCCCGATGAGAGATCCTTTAGTAATGGAGATCGGCCAACCTCCGCCATCTTGGGGTCACTGGTGGTAGGATCCTCTCTTTACTATTAACCCGTTCAGTACCAGTGACGTCTTTTTAATTTTATTCTACCTTTATTTAGACGGTTTTGTGCAGTTTAAGAAGAATCTATGGTAGTAAAGAGTGTTAAGTGAGAAAGTTAGAAACCTTTTAATCGCTGGAAGCCCCTTTTAAACTGAATAAAATCGTCTAATAGTAGTCAGAATAAAGGTAAAAGGACGTCATCGGTAAACAAAGGATTTAATATTATCCATACCCATAATCAACATTCGGGAATATTGATACACGATATATAGTTTGGCCTTTGGATAAGCATTCTATACATGATCAAAAACATTTAAAAAGCTTGTTGTTTGATAATTGTTTAACATAGGAATTTGCTCTCATAGTCAATGTATACAGTATATTAGGTTAAGGGGAGGTTTTTAGTGTGTTCCCTAGATCTCCATCAAGCTTAAAATTACACACCCTTGACCCCCTTTCAAGATAGTCAAAGTATACAGTATATTAGGTAAAGGGGAGGTTTTTAGTGTGTTCCCTAGATCTCCATCAAGCTTAAAATTACACACCCTTGACCCCCTTTCAAGATAAATGTGTACATTTTTCGGTAGAAAATGTCCCGGCCGAAGGCCGATTTCTCTTAAATTACAGGCTCGCTATCGCTTGCCAGGAAAAAATCGACTAACGACTAACGAGTGATAATATTGCCGAAACTAAACCTAACCCAACCTAATCTGCTAGAACCTAACCTACCATATTCCACCCCTAACCAAACCAAGCATATTGCACTCCTAATCTAATATATCGCAACCCTAACCTAACACATTTAATCCTTAATCGTACCTAACCTAACGTAACCGCAATACCCCACCCTAACTTAACCGATCCCACCCCTAACTTATCTAACGTAACATATTCCACCCCTAACGTATCCAAACCTATCTCAATCCAAGGCTTGCCTAACATAGTATATCCCACCCCTAACGTAACCTTACCTATCACACTCCTAACCTAACCTATCTCACCTAACATACCCCACACCTAACCTAACATATCTCACCCATAGCCTTACCTAACCTAACATATCCCACCCCTAATCTAACCGTATATAACCCACCCTAACCTAAAGTAACCTATTTCACCCCTAACATTTCTTAACCTAACATATCCCACCCCTAACTTATCTAACCTAATATATCCCATCCCTAATCTATCCTATCCCACCCGTAAGCAAACCTAACCTAACATATTCCACCCCTAACCTAACCTATCTAACCTAACGTATCCCATTCCTAACCTACTCCAACCTAGCGTAACTTAGTATATACCCTGAATATGAAAGTAAATTCCTATGTTTAGTAAACTCGCCTTGGGTTTGCAGTGAAATATTGAGAGCAAAATGTCATATTGTAGTTTGAGTTATACTGCATTTTGCAGATGAAGTTAAAGTAAAGAGGGCTAATTTCCAAGTAGATAATTGCTTCAGGTTCATCAAAAGTAAATCCAACTATCGACCAAAAGTGTAAATACAACGAGTAATTATATTATATTCCTGCCTATCGTGTTCCGGTGCACGAAAATGCCTAGCCAACATTCCCTTGTCATACAATTCGACTACTACCGGTATTGTATTTTCATACAACCTGTCTCTCTATTTCCACTTTGAACAACTTTTATATGTTGCAAGTACAGTACTGTAATTTTCTTATCTATCATCTTCCAGGTTTTAAAGGAGATGGTTCACTTTTTTGGCGATTTTTGCATGTATTTGTTATTTTTCTAGTTTCCTCCCTAGACCTCCATTAAAAAAAAAAAAAAAAAATCCGTTAGATCCCCCTTCTAGGTTAATTTGTAAATTTTTTGGTAGAAAAATTTCCCGGCCGAAGGCCGGTTCTTCCAGGCTCACTATCGTTCGCCAGGGGAAAAAATCGACACCTAAATAGCACGAAAGGTCTAAATATTGACGAAGAAATGGGGCGAAAGGTCTTAAAATTGACTAACTAATGGGGAAAACATCTTAACATCTGAAAACTAATGGGGCTAAACATGAGGGAGAAAATGGTTCATAAAATCGGCCCATCCCCCCTTCATGTCGTTCATTTTCAGGGTTCGCCACTCGTTCAGTCATTTTCAAAAGTCGTGCAGTAAGTCCTTAATCTCAACTCTAGTTCTCTCTCTCTCTCTCTCTCTCTCTCTCTCTCTCTCTCTCTCTCTCTCTCTCTCTCTCTCTCTCTCTCTCTCTCCTCTCTCTCTCTCTCTCTCTCTCTCTCTCTCTCTCTCTATCTCTCTCTCCTCTCTCTCGCTCTCTATCTTCTCTCTCTCTCTCTCTCTCTCTCTCTCTCTCTATATCTCTGATCTCTATATATACCGCTCTCTCTAAGTTATATATATACGATAGTCCTCTCTCTATATATCATCTTCTAATATTATATATATATATATATATATATTATATTATATATATATATATATATATATATATATATATATATACTAGTAGTAGTATTGTGATGATTGTGGTAGTAGTGATTGATGATGGTGATTATGGTAGTAGTAGTGGTGGTAGTACCCGGGCAACGCTGGGTATCCCTGCTAGTATTCTTTAATAACATAAACGAAAAGATTTGTATTCGTCTTTTTCCAGTATGGCTCAGAAGAATGTATATAATAAACCAATAAAGTTATGCAGATAGGACGCCACTATTATCCGTATAGGCCTAGGTATTAATTTATCTTATTCTGTCCGTGTTGATTTTCTCCGTTAAGATTTTACTGTCCCGTTTTTTCCCCCAGTTATCCAATTGTCAGTGCTAGCTTCATCCCACCGTGGCATATCTCCCAATCTTGTCCCTTCATCTGGTTATCAAACAACTTTGTCAATTCCAACCCAAGTTTACTTTAGGAGGATGTTCCTTCATCATGCTATCTGTCTGTGTCATCCACTCCACCCTACCCATTAACCAGTTCAGTACCAGTTTTGCCCTTTTCATTTTATGCTGGCTAATAATAGACGATTTTATTCAGTTTAAGAAGGGCTTTCAGCAATTAACACGCTTCGAACTATCTTAACTAACACTTTCTACTACCACAGATCCTTCTTAAGCTGCACAGAATCGTCTAAATATAGCTAGGATAAAATTTAAAAGACGTCGCTGCTACAGAAAGGGGTAAACAAAAGGAAGTCTCGTTTCATTCATAGTCTATTTTGTATTTGTACTTGGTTACCTGATTGACTGATGGTACTGTGGCCAAGTAATAACTTTCCGTTGCAAGAACAAACAGAAAGTCGAGCGCATTTTCCCTCGCCATTTATCCTCAACACTTGTCTGGCAGCCTATGAGGTAAACATTTGTATTATACTATGGTTGCCTACATTTTATCTAACATCAGTCTAGTTTCCGATACCAGTGTAAAATATTCCAGAAATGTTGCCAGAAAATTTTTGATCATCGAATGTTGACTTTAAAAGCTCTCGTGTGATACCTGCTTTAGACATGTACCACACATTATCTACCTTCAATAAGATGTAAGTAAACATTCTAGTTCAATGGGACCCAGAGGAAATTGGCCAAGTTGAATAATAAATTTTGCTGTACACTTCCTTCATCCTACGCCAAGTACTCAGTTCAATATCGTCTCTTCATCTGGTCATATGTCTACATCAAACATTCTACCCCAAGCATACTGTCCGTTGTCGTCTTTCCATCTGGTTCACTGTCTACAGGCCGCGTCCCATACAGTACGTCAAGACACGACAACGGCCGATGTTAGCCGATTTAACAACTTTTTGCCGAATCGACACGTTTGACACGAGGCTCGCCAGACAAGGACAGCCGCACGTCACTCACACGTCAGTCACACGTCACTCACGACGCATTTACGTCTGCCACACGTTAACTCGTGTTGTCAGTACGACACACACGTCCGCGCAACACGTTCACAGTACGCTAAGTTGGATGTTGTTAGGATGTTAGCCGTCTGCCAGACGAGCAGCATATGTGCTGCGCAAGTGTGTCGCACGATACATACGTGTGTCACCCGACAGGGTCGACTCCTACGACAGAAGCACGACCAAGTACCCAACCCTATATAAAGGTTGGGGGCCGTAGACCCCCACACAGTCTACCACCAAACCTTGCCTTTTAAAATATAGCACAGGTAACACCTGACACCTGGCCATGTAAACGTTAACATATCTTTCATATTTGTTCTATAGATTTCTATCTCTGTTATATTTATCTCTTATATTTCCTTTTCCCTCTCAACATGTGTTTCACTTAATTTTGTTCTAAATATTTCTATCTCCTTTATATTTTTCTTTAACATTTGCTTTGCCCTCAACATGATTCATATTTTTTCCATATATTGCTATCTCTTATATTTCGCTCTTATATTTTTGTTTTTCCTCTCAACATGTGTTTCATATTTGTTCTAAATATTTCTATCTCCTTTATATTTTTCTTTAACATTTGCTTTGCCCTCAACATGTTTCATATTTTTTCCATATATTTCCATCTCTTTTATATTTTATATTTTATTTTCACTCTCAACATGGTTCATAATTGTTCTATAGATTTCTACAAATTTCTATTTCTTTTCTAATTGATTTTGCCTCTCAAAATGTTTCCTATTTGTTCTAGGTATTTGTAACAAACTTATATTTTCGTTAATTTATTTATTTTCCCTGACATGTATTCATATTCATTATTATTATTATTATTTTATTTATCATTATTTTATTTCATTCCTTCTGTACTTGGTTTGTTCTATGTTTGTTGCACGAGATATTATGGTAGGATTATTTGGTACTAACATTTCTATAAATATTTAGGTAATTGAAGTCATATTTGTGCAGTTATCTTAGCGTTTACATGAATTAAACTTACATTAGGTCAAGGATATGGCAAACAACATATTACACATTTGTTTTTATTGTAAAAGTACAAAAAACAGATACGAAAATAGAGATATATAGGGGGGAAAAGAAATGCATTTTGCCCGATTATTTCCCGACTATTGTACGTCAAAAACGATTGCTGCACGTCCGAAAACCGATCGACATACGTCAGCAACACGTCCAAAATTTAACTTTTTTTTTCCCCGACCATCAAAAACAGTCGGCTGAAAAATAGCGTATACACTAATTATTGGCCGACTTCACGGACCTGTCGGCTGGCACCCCGTCCAGTTCCAGATCAACTCGAGTAGAGCCGATTGATTTACACGACTTTACTCGATCACAGACGATTTAGCAAAAATTCAAATATTTTGAAAAGATCGGCTCTTGTCGGGTCTTTACGTACTGTATGGGACGCCCGCTACGTCAAACATTCTACCCCAAGCAAACTATCCGATCTCGTCCTTCCATCATCACCCCCGCACAGCTTCTTGCTCTGTATCGGGGAACAGTGCGCCCCTGTAATGAGTATTGTTTGCATGTGTGGGGAGGCTCGACCCATAATGCACTTTTCGAACGAGTAGAATCAAAAGCATTTCGCCTCATCAACTCGCCTCCTCTTACTAGTTCCCTACAATCTCTTTCTACACGCCGCAATGTTGCATCTATTTCACTCTTCTATCGGTATTGCAACAATCAGTGTTCTTCTGAGCACTCTCAGTTTATACCCCCTCCCTTTCGGCAAGTGCAAGGCACCCGCCTTTCCTACCCCAATTCTGTCCAGCTCGCCAACCAAAGAATTGGCAAATTTGTTCAGTCTTTCTTCTACTCAACAAGTGAACTCTAGAATTCTCTCCCTCAATCAATCTTTCCTTCATCCTAAGACTTAGGCTGATTTAAACTTCGAGTGTCCAGGCATTTTGACTCCAACATCCCTTGAATTTGGCTCTGTCACTCTTTTAACTTTGGGGGAGACAATCGATACAGGCAACCTGCCTTTTGTCTCCTCCATACACATAGAACAAATGGAAAAACATAAACAAATAAAACAAAATCTGCTTCTCTGTCTACATCGTGCATTCTACCCCAACCAAACTGCCCAATATTGTCCCCCCATCCAGTTCTCAGTTGGCTTTAAGGTTTCAAGTCGAAAGGTCCACACTCCAAAACGACCGCAACCTGGATGGTCCAAGTCTCCTAACCTAGCCGCGCTTACTCTATATATCCTAACTAAACCTAACCTAACCTAACTAGAGGTAACTTAGTCTACCCTAACCTAATCTAAACGAATTTGACTTAACCAAGCTTTGCCAAATTTTACCTTTGGGGTGTGGCCGTTTATGAGCGTTGCCGTATTGGTCTGCTTCCGGCCTCTACACCTAGGCAACCCACAGGCATGCAAATTCCTACCCGCAATTTTGCATACCCACGCTCTCTCCCGCCCACTACCCAGGGTACCCACACATACCGCCCGACACCCACATGCTCTCACGCCCCCGAGCTAGAGCCTTTATGGTAGCAGAGACCGGCCAACCTCTGCCATAATGGTGCCATTAGTCTAGTTTTACATTCAAATAGGTCTTTACCCATATTAAGGGTAGATGGGCCGTTTTTTCTGGTCGTCCTTCTCCCTCATGTTTAGCCCCATTGGTTTTCAGATTATAAGACGTTCGGCCCATTAGTTTGGTGATTTTAAGACCTTTCGCTTAATTTTGTTGTCAATATCAAGACTTGTCGTGTCATTTAGGTGTCGATTTTTTTCTGCCGAGCGATAGCGAGCCTGTAATTTAAGAGAAACCGGCCGGGTCATTTTTCTATCTAAAAATGTACAAATTTATCTTGAAGGAGGGTCTTGAACATGTGTGTTTTTTTTAAGCCTGATGGAGGTCTAGGGAGGAAAAATAAAATAAAATACATAAATGAACAAATATAAATGACCCATCTTAAGCATTTGGTAATATTGGTAGAAAGTATAGTTTGGTCTTTGAACCTGAATTCTACACGATCAACAATATAATATCACTCCATTGCTTTTATAATTACGGCTTAAAATGGTGCCCACAGAAAGAGGTGATGGATCTCTCTTAATACAGGATCTCTACCCCAAGCTATAAGACCTTATTTTTTGTTTACCCTTTTTTTTAGGCCATCCATTTCCTGATTCCATTAAAAAGGCAGGCCAGGTGTAATTAGCCAACGCCATGGGCAGGTGGGTGGGGGGGCTACAAGGAGGTACAAGGGGAATATCTTACACACTTTGCAGTTCATTTCAGGGAGACACTGGATGGAAAAATTATCACAGAATTACCTCCGAGAGAAGGTATATACACTGTGTGTATATATATATATATATATATATATATATATATATATATATATATATATATATATATATATATATATATATATATGTGTGTAATGTCACCCACTGCTACGTGTGAATTTAATTTTTAGGGTAAACATCTGATCATAAATTACATTGTCAAGCCCTTTTGAAATATAAAGGCTTCAATTAGCTGGCATCGCAGTCTATGAGAGAGAGAGAGAGAGACAGACAGACAGACAGACAGAGAGCCTACCTACCTGACGTGGGTGGTCAATTACTGTAACCACCGGGCCACAACTACCTTGGCTAACTCTCTTATACAGGCTGGGGTACAAAGAAAACAACCCCCCCGAGCACTCACGCCATATTGCTAACCTAAGGAACTCGGTCAAATTAAGGGGGAGTCACCTTCTTTTTTTCTCTTTCTCTCCTTTTCTCTCTTTCTCTGGCTTGTATCCCTTCGGCCCCATTCAGCCAACTGTTTTAAGACATTTATCCCCATCCAGGTGTCGATTTCTTCCTGGCGAGCTATAGCGAGCCAGCATTGTATGGAGAAATCCGGCTACGCCGGAGACAAAAATGTACAAATGTACAAAGCTTGCTGTCAAAACAAAAAATATATTTTCCTGGCTCGCTACCGCTCGCCAGGAAAATATTGACACCTGGATGGGGGTAAACTTCATAAAGCAGTCGGTGGAATGGGGCCGAATGCCAAATGAATACAAGCCAAACAGAGAGGGAGAGAAAGAGAAAAATGCGAGGTGGGCTCCTTTAAATGCATCAACCCTTTCAGTACTTCATTATATGCCACGCCTGGTTTTCATTACAGTTTGGCTATCATTACACGATGTTATTGAGTTGTTCGGGGGTTTATGGAAACCAAAGGTCATTTATATCTGCTTAAATTTAGATATGCTTCCAAAGCTCTATAAAATCGTTTAACGTTTGTGAGAATCAATGTACGCCTTCGTATTCTGAAGATGGCAACCTCAAGCACTCCAACCCAAGAGTGAAACGTTACTCTCAAACTTTCTTCTACTCAACAGCTGAGCTCTGGAACTCTCTCCCAGAATCAGTCTTTCCCTCTTCCTATGACTTAAATTGCTTCAAACTCCGTGTGTCCAGGCATTTTGGCTCGAACGTCCCTTGATTTTGGCCCTGTCACTCTTTCAACTATGGGGGAGGCACTCGCTATAGGCAGTTATGCCTTTTGCCTCCCTCAATCACATAGAAAAAAAAAAAAAAAAAAAAAAAAAAAAGCACTGATACCATTTTGACACCCTAAAAGCAATGGTGCCATTATAGCTCCAAAAACACTCTGTTTTTGTAATGTAAATAGTTGTATATTGATACGTCAGTGATTTCAGGTATGACACATATTCTGTAATCCAGGTTTCCATGACAACTTTGAAGATTAATAAGTGTTGTATTTGAGTCAGTACCAGTGACTATTTAAATTTGATAATGAGGGACATATAACTAGGCTAACTTTAAGATTTACAGTAAGTATTATTTGTTCACTTTAGTGCAACGCATACACCCGAATTTCTGAGTTCGTAAATTAAGAGTTCAGCGTGCTTAACCATCGATTCATCGTGACCATCGGTTTATTGATAATTGCAGCCATAAGCTAGAAATGTACAGAAGAAAAATGTTCAGTATAATTCTAACTTAAGTTAAGGACCAAAGCATTATGTTGCACACGAGCTAGTGTACTAGTTATGTAATATGTGTATATTATGTGTGTGTGTGTGTGTTTGGGTGTGTGTATATGAGTGTTTGCGTCTTATTTGCGTAAGTGTTTAGATTTGTGTGCATTCCATTATGTGTTTAAATTCGTGTGCATATAGCGACTTTGTGTGTATGTGTGAGTGTGTGCGTGTGTGTGTATGTGTATGTGTGTGTGTGTTTATGTGTGTGTGTGTGTGTGTGTGTTTGCTTGCAGTGTCTTCCGGGAGGTCACAACAACAAATTACACGGTAGCAAAGGCCTGAACTCTTTTATGGGGACCCAGCTTGTTATGGCGGTAGTCCTGTATGTGTGTATGTCATTGTGCGTGTGTAGCTTATACTTATGCGTGTGTTTTTTGTGTGTGTTTGTGTGTATTTCTGCGTGTTTGTGTGTACATTTGCATGTTGTTGCCTGTGTGTACTTGTTATTTGTGTGTGTTTTGCGTGCAGTGTCTCGCGGGACGACAAAGCCACAAAATACAGGGTAGCGAGGGCCTGATCTCTTCTGTGTTTACCAGGTTGTTACGGCGTGTGTTTAGTAGCTGTGTGTGTGTGTGTGTGTGTGTGTGTGTGTGTGTGTGTGTGTGTGTGTGTGTGTGTGTGTGAGAGAGAGAGTACAAAGTACAAAGGAGTACAACGGAAAACAAGCAACAACAGGTCATGCGACCCCTCGAGGTTACTTGCCCTCCAAAACACTGGTGTTCCAAGTGTTGCAACAGTATTTCCGAGAGAGAGAGAGAGAGTTTGTATGTAACTTATCTGAGTGTGTGTGTGAGTGTGTGTGTGTTTGCGTGCAGAGTCTCCAGGGAGGTCCCAACAACAACAACAACAACAACAACAACAACAACAAACAAATGATACGGTAGCGCGGGCCTTATCTTTTTTGGTGGTAATTACCCTCGTGCTTGTTACGGCGTGTGTCTAGTCTTTGGTTCCGATGGTTCTGGGGTTAGGCTCTTTTCTTTTACTTATTTATTTTATATTTTATTATTATTATTATTATTATTATTATTATTATTATTATAATTCGAAAGTGATAAGTGCTTAAGTTGAATAGAACTACATTTCATAGATGGAGTCAAACAAGTGTATACATTGATATAGATAGTTGTGCAATACTCAATTTTTAACGAGAAGAATAATATTTAGCCATTGAATCTAACCAAATTAAATTAACTATATAATCAAGCGAGTAATTTACTTACGTTGTGTGTAGCATTACAGTTATATTTAATTACTCTACTAATAGTGGAGTGGTATTGACAAAAATAGCTCGTAGTAAAGAGTACTTCAATACCAATATATAGAATATATTAACTCTTATACCACCGCCCGTTTAAAAGTATGTTAGCACAACTGGCCCAAACAGTCTAGGTAGTGTTCAATGTGAGTAGAGAGCACTGTTTCATCGCTCCGAGAAATGTCATCAAATACAAAGCTGTCCTATATCGTTAATACTTGATAGATTTATTTGATTTTTTGATATAATGCTGGAAATACAATAGTGATACTGTTAATATTTGCTTTATGCCCTAAATTAAGGGGAAATATCATAATAACATTGTTGCAGGAAATACAACTATTCCGTAATTATAAACAAAATCAGTCATTCCTGTTTGCTTATATATAGACTATCTACGAGCTTGGACTGGACTGATATTATAGGTATGCGTTTAAAATAAAGTTGTTTATATAATATATTCGTCACAACAACATATTTGACGCACAACAATATATTTATATGAGAAAACGTTTACAGGTTTAAGTCCCTTTCCTCCAGCTTAGGCCCTCGAATTGTAACTATAATAATAGATCAGTCATTCTTGTTTGCTTATAATGAAGTCGTGTATATAATATATTCATCGCAACAACATATTTGACGCATAGCAATATATTTATATGAGAAAACGTTTACAGTTTGAGCCCCTTGCTCCAGATTAGGCCCACGAATTGTAATAGTATACAGACCTAAGTTATTCCTGTGTTATTACATATGCTGTAGGCTCTCTACGAGCTTGTATTGGACTGATATTATAGGTATGCCTTTATAATGAAGTCGTGTATATAATATATTGATCGCAACAACATATTTGACGCACAGTAATATATTTATATGAGAAAACCTTTACAGTTTGAGCCCTTTCCTCCAGATTAGGCCCTCAAATTGTAATAGTATACAGACCCAAGTTATTCCTGTTTTAGCACATATGTTGTAGGCTCTCTACGAGCTTGGATTGGACTGATATTATTGCTATGAATTCTCAATAACGTATTTTATATAACATATTCGTTGCAACAACTTATTTGACGCATAGCAATATATTTATGAGAAAAAAGGCTTACAGTTTAAGCCCTTTCCTCCAGTTTAGGCCCTCCAATGACTAGGCTTACAATAATAACTGGCTGTGTGAGAATGCATATGAGACATCATGCAATTTGAAATTACTTTATATAGGCTATACAGTAGGTGTTTCTATGATTTCATAAACATCATTACAACAAATTATATATATATATATATATATATATATATATATATATATATATATATATATATATATAATATATATATATATATATATATATATATATATATATTATATATATAGAGAGAGAGAGAGAGAGAGAGAGAGAGAGAGAGAGAGAGAGAGCCTATACAGTATAATTATATCATTATAGGCCTATACGTATAAGTATAAGTGCCGTTTTGTCCAAAATCAGAAGTTCATACATAAATCTGCGATGAGTTACCATCATCACTAATATCACCATCATTAATTGTAGTCACCATCATCACTTCAACTGTCACCATCACCACTACGACTATCATTATCATCATCACTAGTACTATTACAATCGTCACTACTGCTATCACCATCATCACTACTGCTATCACCATCATCATTACTGCTCATCACCATCATCACTACTACTAGTACTGTCACCATCATCACTATTACTGTCACCATTGTCTCTACCATCATCATTACTACTGTTAACATTATCACTACTAGTATCACCATCATCACTACTAGTATCACCATCATCACTACTATTATCACCATCATCACTACTACTATCACCATTACTACTATCACCATCATCACTATTACCATCATCATATCACTACTATCACCATCACCATAACTACTATCACCATCACCACTACTACTATCACCATGATCACTACTATTATCACCATCATCACTACTACTGTCACCATCATCACTACTACTATTTCCATCATCACTACTACTATCACAAACATCACCAACATCGCTACCTCAATCACCACTACTATTACCATCTTTTCTACTACTATCACCATCATCACTACTACAATCATCACCATACAGTCACAACTACTTTCACAATCACCACCACCATGAATACCATAATAACCATCATTATCATCACTACAGATCATCCACAACATCATAACTGCTACCATTATCACTCCACTAAGACTACTACACTCAGATACACCATCGTCATCACTACAGATCATCACCATCATGACCAATACTACCATAATTACCAACATCATCACTACTAGCACCATAATCACCATTATCATCACTTAGCTCACACACACAGCACACACAGAATGCCATCATCATCACTTCTGCCACGTAAGTAGGTGTCTAGGAGAAGTTTCCGGACAGACAGACAGACAAGCAGATTGACAGACAGACAGACAGACGGACGAAAGACATTTCTGCCGACAGTGTACCAGTTTACGGGGCGATACCACCCTGCTTGTGCAGAATTGATATTATACTGTTTTATATATACAAGTATAATTATACAGTATATATATATATATAAGAGAGAGAGAGAGAGAGTGTAGAAAGGAGTACAAAGGAAATCAAGCAACAACAGTTCTAGTGACTCTTCAAGGCTGCTTGTCCTCCAAAACACTGAGGATCAAGTGTCCAAACAGTGGTTTAGAGTGGGTAAGGGAACATTGGAAAGGGAACTACTGCCCTAGAACTAATGTCCGTGGCAGGATTAGGAAGTTAGTAGGGGACAGATGGGTTAGTAACTGAGGGGGGGATAAAATAAAGTTATTCATTTACAAACGCAGTCAGTCGCGGGTTTGATGCGAGATATTTGTCTAAGCGGAGTTTAAATGAATCAACGGTGCTGCACTCTATAACGTCTCGGGGAAGCCCATTCCACAAGTTGACAACTCGATTGAAGAAGAAATTCTTAGATTCGTGTGAGTTAAAAGATTTACCAATAATTTTGCAACCGTTTCTAATATTTCTAACATATGGGAAGAGTCAGTTAGGGAAAAGGCGTGGAAATATACAACCCATTTGCTCTAGCCATATTTGAATTACAGAGGTTAGGAGTTATGAATTCTGTCCTACTTGGAATTAATTGTCTACAATATACCTTTTTGGAGTTTGGCCTTATTTCTTCCATTCCTCTGCCACGGGCTTTAGTTACAGGGCAGTAGTTCCCGTTCCAATTTTCCCTTACCCACTCTAAGCCACTGTTTGGACACTTGATCCTCAGTGTTTTAAAGAAAAAGCAGCCCAGAGGGGTCGCTAGAACTATTGTTGCTTGATTTCCTTTGTACTCCTTTGTACTTTATACTCCTCGTTTTAGCTTTAGGCTTTTGTTATTTGTTTTGTGTTTCTTTTGTGGTCACTCTGCTTGTTAAGGGGGGGGGGGCGGGTCACCTGAATTTTTCTCTTTCTCTCCTTTTCTCTCTTTCTCTGGCTTGTATCCATTCGGCCCCATTCAGCCTACTGTTTAAAGACGTTTATCCTCATCCAGGTGTCGATTTCATACTAGGGAGCGATAGCGAGCCAGCATTATATGGTGAAATCCGGCTTCGCCGGAGACATTTTTCTATCGAAAAATTTACAAATTTAGCTTGCTGCCAAAACAAAAATACATATATTCTGGCTCGCTACCGCTCGCCAGGAAAATATTGTCACCTGGATAGGGGTAAAAGTCTTAAAACAGTAGGCTGAATGGGGCCGAATGGATACAAGCCAAAGAGAGAGGGAGAGAAAGATAAAACAAAAGCAAGGTGGGCCCCCTTAAGACGTGGGTAAATTTAGTGTTGAGTTCTGTGGTTAGGCCATTGCTCTCGTTGTGGGGTTCTTGAATCCTTGGGCGTGTTTTCATTGCTCTGTGTCTGCCTTTAGGAGCTGTTGACTTTGTTTGTTGCTTTCTTTGTATTATTAGTTTGAGGGTTTGTTATTTGTTTGTAGTGACAGGGTACAGCTGGTGACTTAGTGAAGGGTATGTTTGGGTGGGTTTGTCGCGGTAGCGTTTGAGGTGTTGACACTTTTATTTTTATTTTTACTTTTTCATTATTGGACTGGGTCATGCCACTGTGTGAGGCCCGGGCAGGAGTGGTGTATCCGTAGTCTTTCCACAGTAGGGTAAAACAAAAAATAAACTTTATTTGTATTTAACATGTGTGATGCACATAAATAAAAGGGGATGTGTCGGATGGTTGAAAGCCACAGTTGCTCGCGCGTTTGGGGCTAGCAACACGTATTATGAAAAACATGTATCCTCCTTCACTTCACTCACTCAACCCCATAATTTGCCGGAGGATAACAGGTTTTTCATTCTTGTCATGTATTTTTGTTTTAACATTTTACTATTTCTTCTCTGTATGTTATTCATTATTCGTATTATTTACTCTCACCGTGTAGCTTATCTTCTCGCAGATGTTTGTTTTATTTTCTCGTTGAATTGGACATTTCGTAATGATTCTGTTATTTATCTTATTTTTAATATCGTTCTTAACACCAATAACACGCCGAATGAAAGTAATGAAAGCATGTAATTCTGCCAGGGTTCGAACCCGGGATATCACATACAGAACTAGGAAGACATTTTGGAAGTCAGATGGTTAATGGAAATATACTTGATATCTTTTATTCCTAGAGGATCTTCTAAAGCTGAAGAAAATTGTCTAATGATAGTCATTATTAAAGAAAAGCTACCTACTAATGAAAGATATATCATTCGAGGACATTGGTACACTGTAGAAAATAATGGGTATATAAAGGGTAATTAAAGTGTCCATATTAATATACCCTCATAAAGGTATAAAGGTGTTAATAAATCCATTGAATATATGGGTAGAAAATTACATAATTAGCAATATGTTCAATGATTTTATACACCTCTTACATATCATATATTTCTACAATGTTTTCGAGTGTTTGGCAGCATTAATTTCCAACTATAATGCAGTTTAGGGAAATCGACTGAACATTTATAAGCGTTCGAAGACTTTAATTTCTGACTAACATCCGAATAATACAATTCGCTGATGTTCTTTGGTAAGCGTTCGAATGTCCATAATCCTTAATTGACTACTTGCGAGTTTCGAGTAATAAGGAAGTTGGAGCTGTAGCCATCGATTTTAGCAGAGTTACCAGCTAAATACAGCTGTTGTGCTTATATCAATACAGAAAATCAAATGCCGGACATTTTTTATTCGTCACAGATTTACAGAATTGTTGTCTCTGGCAAGACTCTAACTTCCTTATAGCCCGAAACTCGCAAGTGATCATAATATCTAGCAAGAATATGTCGCTCATCAATAAGTGTTGGAATTAAGGACCTCATTAATATCTGGTAAAATAAATCGTTCAAGCACATCAATAAACAGTCGAATGTCCAGAAGCTTTAATTACTCATCAATATTCAGCAGGATATATATATCGTCCGCGCACATCAATAGGCTTTTGAATTAAGAATATCTGGATGTTTGTTGAAAAAATAAAAAGTGTTGGAATTGTGGAGCTTGGATTGCTCATTAATATAAGGTAAGAATTATTGTTCAAGCCAATCAATAACCAGTTGAATGTTCAGGAAATTTATTTGCTCATTAAGGGGAGGCTGACCGTTTGTTTGGTCTATTAATTAATTTATTCATATGTTTTTTTAGTTTCCTCCCTAGACCTCCATCAAGCTTAGAAAAACACCCCCTATACCCCCCTTCAAGATAAATTTGTAAATTTTTCGGTAGAAAAATGTCCCGGCCAAAGGCCGAACCCGGTTCCTCTTAAAATCGCAGGCTCGCTATCGCTCGCCAGGAAATAATCGACACCTAAACGGCACACAAGGTCTTACAATTGACAACGAAATGGGGCGAAAGGTGTTAAAATCGCCAAACTAATGGGCCGAACGTCTTATAATCTCAAAATTAGTGGGGCTAAACATTAGGGAGAATGGGGTCCAGAAAAACGGTCTGCCTCCCTTTAATATCCTTTGCAAACAATCATCTGTGTATCATCAACGACAAAAGTTCGTTCCCTCCGATCTGCCACTGTGCGAATCCAAATCACCTGGGGGTAAACTATTTTTTTTTTTAATAAATATGCTGGCTCGCTACCACTCGCCAGGAAAGAATCGACACCTGGATGCAGATAGATGTCTTAATACAGTAGGCTGAATGGGACCGAATGGATACAACCAAGAGAGAGTGGGAGAGAGAGAAAAACAAATAAGAACGAGGTGGGTCCCCTTAAGGCTAGAGTGCAGTAGAGTGCTCATCAATAAGCGGTCGACAGTTAAGGGGAGGTATTTAGTTTGTTCCCTAGACCTCCATCAAGCTTAAAATTACACCTTCTTGAGTCCCTTTCAAGATAAATTTGTACATTTTTCGGTAGAAAAATGTCCCGGCCGAAGGCCGGTTCCTCTTAAATTACAGGCTCGCTATCGCTCGCCAGAATAACATTGACACCTGAATTGCACGAAAGGTCTTAATATGGGGTGAAAGTTCTTAAAATCGCTAAACTAATGGGGCGAACGTTTTATAATATCAAAAGCAATGGGGCTAAACATGAGGGAGAAAGGGGTCAAGAAAAAAATCCCTCAAGTGGAGACCTCCCCTTAAGGCTAGAGTGCAGTAGAGTGCTCATCAATAAGCGGTCGGCAGTTAAGGGCCTGTCATTGCTTAAAAAGAACCAGTTTGATAAATCACTCGTTTTAATTGACCACTTGCGAGTTTCGTTCTATAAGTAAGTTGGAGCTGTAGACATCGATATTTAGCAGAATTACCATCTAAAATACGGTTGCAGTACATTAATAAATACATAAAACCCAATTAGACATACTTTGCATCCATCAGAAACCTACATTTGTATTGCATTTATGTTTTATATCGATGTTTATTGCTCCAACTTCCTTATAGCCCAACACTCGCAAGGGGTTAATTGATCAGCGGTTTTTGTTCATTTTGTTCATCATCAGTTATTTGCTAGTGCACGTCAAATAATGTTGGCCTTAAGGAGGTTTGATTGCTCATTAATAACTAGTATTTAAGAGAACCCGTGGCTGAAAATTTTCCGTGTAGTGCTGGTAATAGGCAGTTTGGGGTGATTATCTTACGTGTTAATCTGAGCCGGTGGTGTGTGTGTGTGTTTGTGTATGTGTGTGTGTGTGTGTGTGTGTGTGTGTGTGTGTGT
>CM064513.1:16992005-17031086 GCA_032716605.1 Paralithodes platypus
GTTCAAAATTCGGGATCGAAGCTAGTTGATATATCATTTCTAGGTTTATTAATTTGTTTTTATATTCATATTTTAGTAATAGTATTGTTATTTAGAGTGTGTGATGTTTTCATGATGGGGGAGGAACGAGATAGGATAGAATAGGTTAGCTTAAGGGGAGGCAGGCCGTTTGTTTGGTCTATTAATTCATTTATTCATATATTTTTTTGTTTCCTCCCTAGACCTCCATCAAGCTTAGAAAAACACCCCCTAGACCCCCCTTCAAGATAAATTTGTACATTTTTTTGGTAGAAAAATGTCCCGGCCGAAGACTGATTCCTCTTAAAATTGCAGGCTCGCTATCGCTCGCCAGGAAATAATGGACACCTAAATGGCACGAAAGGTCTTAAAATTGACAACGAAATGGGACGAAAGGTGTTAAAACCGCCAAACTAATGGGCCGAACGTCTTATAATCTCAAAACTAGTGGGGCTAAACATTAGGGAGAAGGGGGTCCAGAAAAAACGGTCTGCCTCCCCTTAAGTTAGGATGGGTTACGTCATGTTATGCCAGGCTATTATAGCTTAGGTTGGGTCAGGTTAGGTTATTCTACATTAAGATGGAATATAATAGGTTAGGTTAGGTCAGATTAGGTAATGATAGCATAGATTAAGTTAGGAGAGGTGAGGTTAGCTCAGATCAGATTAAGTTAGGTTAGGTCAGGTTAAACTAGTCTAGTTAGGTTAGGTTAGGTAATGATAAATACAATTGGGTAAGGATAGGATAAATTAAGTTAGGTTAGGAAAGGTTAGATTAGGAAAGGTTAGGTTTGTTCAGCTCAGGTTAAGTTAGTTTAGGACAGGTTAAGCTAGACTAGGTTAGGTTAGCTTAGGTCAGAGTTGCCGTATCTAGGTTGTTTTAAAAAGCTCGCCAGCAGGTAGGCTCAGTGACGCCGCGTAAATTTGTAGGGGGATATGGTGATTAGTTTACCTGTCTCTTGCTCATTGTCCAGGTGGCACAAAAAAGATAACTTCAGGCCATGTATCCTCGTATTAGGTGGAGAGTGACAGGTTCTATATTGTAAGATGAAGCCGAGGAAATATGGTAGATTCATATTTATTCAGCAACACACCAATTAACTTTTACAAATACACATAATTAATGAAATCAGTTAAATTAATGAATACACAAATTTTTGCGTAATGAAGCTCAAAGGTGGTTTAAGAACATGTATGTTTAGTACGAGTGGATTATCTCATGTTAATATTAGTTGGATACTTATGAAATTTAGAAATTAAATATTGCGGTCGAAATTCCTATTCCAACATTTTCTTCATGTCGCCAATCGTCAAACTCGCCCTCCTCTTTCACATGCAGGGGTAATGTTTATTTGTAGAGATTGTTTTTAACTTTCTAGGTATATGAATATATTTATAAAGGATGTCTCCTTTCCTCATCATTATTGTAACAACATAGAATCGTTAATAATTTAGGGATACTTGATTTGCTTAATTAAACTAATTACATAATAGTATATCTTCTCGACGACGAAAAGTCCTTGCTACCATTAATTACCTTAGTCGTTTAGTTTTACGTAGAATATAATTAAATATAACACTTCTTACTAAGCTTAAAGTTACCAGAATTACCTATCAACATCACGATTATGGAAGATTTGTCCTAGTGTAAAATAATCTTCTGACGCTGGCAAGAATAAAGCGAAGCAACGTCACACATCTTATAATAATTTGATTAAAAAAACTGATAGTACAACTTTACTAAATGTTGCATTGCTTATAAGGATACAACACCTGCATAGCTAGTTTTGACAAGTCATATTTATAACTTTTTTCCCCCAAATAATCGTCAACACCCTTGAAAATAATGGTTGAACTTTTATGTGTATTTATATTCAAGCATTATACCACTTCAACACGATGACGCCTTTTTTACCTTTTATTTTGCTTAAACTAGATGGTTTTATTTAGCTTAAGAAGGACCTATGTAATTCATAGCGTCTATCGATATCATATTTTACCCTTTGGAGTCATGAAGGTATATTACAAGCTAAATCAAATCGTCTAAAGGTAACCAGTATATGATGAAAATTACATCATCTTGCTAATGGGACTAAATATAAATTAGAAGAAGTGTTAATATAAACTGTTTCGCTTCATTTTGTTTCTATTGAGCTTGCCCGATGATGTTATGTTCAAGGACGTAGTTTTTTTTTTTTTTTTTTTTTTCCCCCCTAGACCATTACCAAGCTTAAATAAACACCATCAAGTCCCCTCCCCCTTCGAGATATATAAGTACCTTTTTTCGGTAGAAAAACGTTCCTAAATTACAAGCTTGCTATCGCTCACCATATTGACACCTAAATGGCACGAAAGATATTAAAATTGACAAGGAAATGAGGCGGATGGTCTTAACATCGATTAACTAATACAAAACAAGCTCTCCTTTTTAATATATATCGGTAATATAGTTTTTTTATCTATCTCTTAGATGACGATAATGTGCCATCTTCCCATCTTCATTACTCGATTACGACACTATATGTTGTCAAGGAGGTCTTTTTATTCGGGACCCCCTTCTCCTTCATGTTTAGCCCCATTAGTTTGATGTTAGTTTGGCGACCTGTCCACAAATATACAGTCACAGTCATTCATGAATACTCGAACACTTCCTAATAATACGAATAATTAAAACAAAATATATTAAGTAGTAAATCCCAGAAGTTGATAGCTCGCCATTGTATATCATAATTATCTCTCTCTCTCTCTCTCTCTTTCTCTATCTCTATCTCTCTCTCTCTCTCTCTCTCTCTCTCTCTCTCTCTCTCTCTCTCTCTCTCTCTCTCTCTCTCTCTCTCTCTCTCTCTCTCTCTCTCTCTCTCTAAAAAACAAAAACAAAAAAAAAACAGAAATTCCTATCCCCGCTTCGTGTCTCCAAGTGGTAGTCAATTATGAAAACAAGTCACACAAGCGGCGGGAACTGAGATTGAAGTCCAGTCTTCGTGTCGGGGTGCTTTTTCTGCCTCGCTTAATTTAGACGCATCGAGTGGTGATTACCCCAACAATTCAACTGGCTAGGGTACGGGTGGAGGGGGTGTAGGAGGAGTGGTTTGTTGTTAGTGAAACAGGGATGTTCTTGATAGGTTGGTTGTTTTGTTAGTTTTGGTGGATTTGTTGGTTTTGGTGGATTGTTAGTTTGTTTACTGAGTTATAAAGATTGAATATTTAATATTATAAATTTTATTCAGTTCATTATAACTCTGACAGCAATTTTAACCTCAAACTTCTATAACTCAAAATGGTCTAAACTAAATTTGTTTTAGACCTTTTTGAGTTATAGATGTTTGAGGTGAAAACATACAGTTCATTTAAGGGGGGTGACCTGTTTTTGTTCTGTCCTTTTCTATTTTTCTGTGGCTTGTATCCATTTGGCCCCATTCAGCCTACTGTTTTAAGACGTTTATCCCCATCCAGGTGTAAATTTTTTACTGTTGAGCGGTAGCGAGTCCGCATATTTTTTATTTTTGTTTGACAGCAGGCTAAATTTGTACATTTTTCGACAGAAAAATGTCTCCGGCGAAGCCGGATTTCTTCATATAATGCTGGCTTGCTATCGCTCGCCAGGAAGAAATCGACACCTAGATGGGGATAAACGTCTTAAAATAGTTGGCTGAATGGGGCCGAATGGATACAAGCCAGAGAAAGAGAAAAAAGGCAGAAATAACAAAAAGCAGGTCACCACCCTTAATGAGCTATATGTTTTCACTCCTATAACCTAGCTGACTCGTCCCAAATGCTAGAAATATTGTCTCGATTACTCTAGTCCTTTTTGAGTTACTGACGACTTTAGTGGTCAAGATATCTGGCCTAATTAATTATGATAGATAATAGTTGGGTGGGAGTGACCTGCTTCGTTTGAGGTGCTATTTCTCCCCTGCTTAATTTAGGCGCATCGATTGGTTATTGCCCTAACAATTAACTGGCTGGTATGGGGGAGGAGGGGTTGTTGTTGTTGTTATTGTTGTTGTTGTTGTTGTTAGTTAGTTAGTTATTTAGTTGTGCTTTGTTAGATGATTTTGGTTTACTTAGTTGTGTTGTTTAGTTGCGTGCTGTAGATTGGTGGTGGTATTTCAGTTAATTTATGGAGTTCATATATTTTCGTTGTATGTTGGTAGTTATTTTAGTAGTTGGTTTTATTTATTTTTTATTTTTCGCAAAGGTTATTTTGTTAGTTTGGTGGAAGTGTTTTTTGTTAATTTGAGGTATTATGTTTACCCAGATTAAGGGGGTAGTACTAGCTTTGTCTAGACCCTCTTCTCCCTCAAGTTTAGCATATTAGTTTTGAGATATAAAGACGTTCGTTCCGTTAGTTTGGGGATTTTGAGACCTTTCGCCCGATGTAGGTGTCGATTTTTTCCTGGCGAGCGATAGCGAGCTTGTAATGGAAGAGGAACGGGCGTTAGCACATCTTGTTTTACCATTTCCCAAAGTTATAACCTTTCCTCCTGGAACACCCTATATATATATATATATATATATATATATATATATATATACATATATATAATATACAAGAAAGTCACAGCATTACGTGCACTTATAATATGCTAAATATCCACAGGGAAGGAAGGAAAATAAACACGGAGTGCCAAGCGCTTTGGTGTATTACATCTTGAGGGGACAGAGGACAGGCAGAGAATGATCATATACAATGTAATATTATTGAAGTGCGAAAACCTAAACAAAAAAAATATTAAAAACTCATACTAAGTAATATAAAAATATAAAGGAAAGACAGAGTGATATTCATCAATAGAAGACTCAAAGGATTATTTGAGGTTTCGATTATACTAAAATCTCGTCATAAAATACATACCGGTTCAGTATATTTAAAAACAAAAATAAATAATAACGATAACAAAAAAATAATTGTTTCGAATTGTGACAAAAAGATAGAGTCAATATACTGTATACGAGTTAAAATACAGAAGGTATTGTATGTCTGAAGCAGTTATAAAACCTTATCTCCAATTATAAATATATAAAACAATAAATTTTGATTTGTTTACAAATACAATTAACAATGAAATGATCTAGTTTGTACATGCCACTGCTTATATTCATGTTTATATTATCTGTATGCTTAATGAAACTAGATTCTATTATATTCCGGTCAACATATGATTTACATGAAACAATTGATGAAGCATTATCCCAATCAATATTGTGTTCATAATCTCGAACATGTATAAAGACACCGTTTGAGACTTGTCCTGTTTGAACGCTTGTCACATGTTATTTTTATAATACTTAGTATTAGTTTTTAATAGTTTTTTGTTTAGGTTTTCGCACTTCAATAATATCACATTGTATATGATAATTCTCTGTCTGTCCTCTGTTCCCTGAAGATGTAATACACAAAAACGCTTGGCACTCTGTGTTTATTTTCCTTCCTTCCCTGTGGATATTTAGCATATATATATATATATATATATATATATATATATATATATATATATATATACAGTATATATATATATATATATATATATATATATATATATATATATATATATATATATATATATATATATATATATATATAAATAGATGTAGATACATTATTCTCCTTCACCCATTCTACTTTGTTATACTGAACTGGACAACTCGTAAACCCAAACACCAAATTGTCTGTTGTTAAGTTCCTAAAATCCTGTGAGTGAAGGGTTAGGAAGGGCGGGGCGACATTAAGGAGCGAGGCATGTCCAGCTGGGTATTGTTTGACGTATGGGATTTGTCTCAGGAAATTGTGGTGAACAAAAAGATCACATAATATATTTTGTAACTTGATTATTTTGGTGTTGATTCTTTTGATGGTTATTATTATATATTTTTGGATAAGACCAGCGTTATTCCTTTGAGGGTAGCTAATATATAACATATTTGTCTATGTAAAAATGCGCAAAATTCACAAACTGTCTTGTCAAACAATGCTGCTTGAGAAACACCTCACACGAACCACCAAGGATTGAACCATGGACACTTTGGTCAACAAGCAGAAGTGATAACCACAACACCTTACTGGCTATATATATATATATATATATTATATATTATATACTTTTTGCTTGGTTTGGAAGGTTGTAAAGTTGTTAAAAACAATATAATCTCCAAATGCTTAGTGCAATCCATATTATTTACCATTTTCTTCACAAAACTATATACACGGTAGTTAATTTGTAAACGTATTGATGCTAAAGTTGTATTTTGCGGGCATATATTGAGTATTTGTTTTCGATTAGCGATATTGATGTGAGTTTGCGCGAACAATAACATGAGATCAAACGACGAGGAGAGAGAGAGAGAGTTGACTTAACCCTTAACTGGCGGCACCCGGCTATTGTCGAGTGAAATAAATGTGGCCTATGTGGCGGGTCACGGCTATTGTCGAGTGCAATTTTGAGCACATAATGTGCTCTGAGAGAGAGCGGAGCGGTGGGAGGAGCGTAGGTTACCTCATGACCGCTCGCCACGGTGGCCGGGGAGCTACTGAGATGTACTCCTTTGTACTCCACCCTCTCTCACTCGTTTCACACATAATAATGTAAGAAAATTACCGTATTTTACCGATTTTGCCCTTCAGTTGCACGATCGTTGCAAGACAAGCAGTGATCGTAGAAGGATGGTTCTGGTGTCATTGGAAAGCTGAATTAATGCCCTTTCAGGGATACATACTTGTATTACGCTCTGGCTCTTGTTTATGCATGAAAACGAGCACGGAAACAAGCTCGTTTATGGTAAAACCCCCCGCTGGGCGGCACATCAAATATACTCCTCCACCCACTCTTAAGGTGTTAATAACCTATATGTATTATACCACAATATGGATGTGGGTAAATAATTATACATTTCGATACAAAAATTGATAATGAGGCAATAAGTCAGTTACAATGAAGCACAATATATTAACCCCTTCTGTACCGGAGCCGCCATTGTAACTTATTGTGGCTACTATTAGACGATTATATTCAGCATAAGAAGGGCCTCTAGCAATTAACAGGCTTCGAAGTATCTCACTTAACCCTTTCTACTACCACAGATCCTTCTTTTGCTGCACAAAATCATCTAAATATAGCTAGAATAGACTTGAAAGGACGTCACCGGTACGGAAGGGGTTAATGTATTGCCCGGTGTGCAACATGGGTTGTGAGTTACATAGAGTTATATAGACATATGATCCGACCTTAATAATTACTGGTAGACGATGTATTCCCATATACTAAGACTGCGGAAGAAAAGGACAGTAAAGCAAAAGGCTCTCTGAGAAAGAGAGAGAGAGAGAGAGAGAGAGAGAGAGAGAGAGAGAGAGAGAGAGAGAGAGAGAGAGAGAGAGAGAGGGGGGGGGGGAGAAAGAGAGATAGAGTGGAGAGGTTACTCAATAGCATGACCACCAGAAATCAGAATAAACACAACCACGATTACCGAGACGTTAACTTGATACTCTCTCTCTCTCTCTCTCTCTCTCTAAGCTTTAGAATATGATAATTGTTTATAGGTCCTTTAAAGAAAACTTTCATGTTCTTAAAAGGCTCAGCCAAAACCTTAAATATAATTTAAAATTTAAATGTGCTTAATATAATATAGTTGTAAGTTAATTTGGCTAAATATACTGTAACAATCAATCAATCAAAGTTTTATGTCTTTAACCCATTTAGATTTTGAGGACGAATGTCTTCCTTTTATTATGGCTATCAGTAGAAATAGCACGAAAGGTCTTATAATAATATTGATAAACAAATGAGGCGAAAGGGGCAAAATCTTAAAATCTGAAAACTAATGGAGTTATATGAAGGAGATGTGACCTTAAGGGGAGAGGATTTTTGTGTTTTTTTATAATTAATTTATTCCTTTATTTCTTAGTTTCCTCGCAAGACCTCCATCAAGCTTAGCAAAACACCCCCGAGACCCACCTTCAAGATAAATTTGTAAATTTTTAGGTAAAAAAAATTCCCCGCCAAAGACCGGCTCCTCTTAAAACTGCAGACTAGCTTTAGCTCGCCATGAAACAAATTGACACCTAAATGGCTCGAAAGTTCTTAAAATTGACAACGAAATGTAGTGAAAGGTGTTAAAATCGCCAAACTAATGGGCCGAACGCCTTATATACTCAAAATAAATGGGGCTTAACACGAAGGAGAAAGGGGATCTAGAAAAACGACCCAACTCCCCTTAACCCAATGTATCAGGATGCCCACACAGGAGGGACGGGGCAGGTGAGGGAGGCAAGGTAAGGGTGGGGCATCAGGGTTGAGGAGGAGGAGGTGCGACCTTGGGAGGAGGAGGGGGGGGGGGGAGGTTGCTGCTGCTGCGTAAGGGGAGATGGGTAATTTTTCTGGTCCTATTTCTCCTTCGTGTTAAGCCCCTTTTTTTTGAGATTATAAGACATTCGGCCCATTAGTTTGGCGATTTTAACACCTTTCGCTCCATTTCGTTGTCAATTTTAAGAACTTTCTAGCCATTTAGGTGTCAATTTTTTTCATGGCGAGCTAAAGCAAGCCTGTAATTTTAAGAGGAACCGGCCTTTGGCCGGGAAATTTTTCTACCGAAAAATTTACAAATTTATTTTGAAGTGGGGTCTAGGGGGTTTATTGCTAAGCTTGATGGAGGTCTAGTGAGGAAACTTAGAATTAAAGGAATAGGCTTACATGAATACATTAATTAATAGACCAAAAAAACGAGCCATCTCCCCTTAACCCTCTCCGACATATGACGCGATTTTGAGCCGAATAGGGATAATTTAAAGCCTTTGTTACCATCAGGGGTATTTAGAAACCTTTAGTTTAGTTACTTCAACCTCTGCAGTTGTCTTTGAGTTAGCTGTGGGCAGAAAACTAATTTTGGAGAGGTAATTATAAGAGTGAGATAACTATTTTCTTATTGCTAATCTGGCAACCTCTGTGTCATATGAGTCTGAAGGGGTTAAGGTCACTAGTAGCCTTGTAAACCACCGGACCACTACTAGTCAGATGCGTAGTCAGCGTACAACACCCACGCCTCAACAACACTAGAGAGCCTACAGTACCAGAGATCGCTCAAACTCCGCCATCTTGGTGACACTGGTTATATATTTTCCTGTCTTACATTCGAATATCTCCATAGCCTACTCACAATTAACATTTTAAAATACTATGCATACATACATACATACATACACACATTCGAATATTTTCATACTCACAAGTAACATTTGGGAATACTATACTATACATACATACATACATACATACATACATACATACATACATTCGAACATCTCCATACTTATAATTAACATTTTGGAATACAAGATATATTGTTGTTGTTGTTGTTGTTGTTGTTGTTCCCCAGACTGCCTGGACGAACAGCCCCAAGGCCCCAAGCAAAGCCAAGGCCATAACCGAGCGCCCGCACATAACCCTCCCGGCCTACCACACTAAAGCCTGGGTGACCGAAGCCACTCCATGGCGGGGAGCTGAGGAGGGTGCGGAAACGCCCGGGAAACCAAAGCCCCACCCAGGGCCCTGTGCCGCTCAGCAATTAGGAAGAGAAAGTTGAGGGGCAAAGGAAAAATGTGACGCTTTGACTTGCAATCTTGGTAGATTGGGAGGTCAATCCACGGAAGAGACGCCGTCACTTGAGATCTAGAAAATATATAAGTAAATGGAACAGTCAGAGTAAGCTATGGGTATGGCAGAGTTTAGTCTTTGGATATACATTCTTCATGATCATAAATAAAATGAAGCTTCGTTCTTTGATAATTAAAGCACCAAAATGGCGTCCACAGAAAAAGATGGCCCCTCTCTATAACGACAAGATCTCTATACACTACACACCCACACGAGGACAAATCAAGGCAGAAAAAATGCGGAGGGAGGCTTATGGCGGATATACACTATAGTCCGTTCATTCTAGGTTGGGCAGAAATCGTAACCCCTAACCTCTCATAACTCAAAAAGGACTAGAGTAATCGAGCTAATATTTCTACCAAATTGGAAGACTTAGCTAGGAAATATGTGTATAAATTGACAGCTCATTTGCTCTAGCCCTTTTTGAGTTACAGAGGTTAGAGGTTATGTTTTCTGCCCAACCTAGAATGAACGGACTATAGCACTATTTCCAGAACCTTTAATTAGACAACATTGGTCTCCATGGTTTCGATGACTACACAGAATTAAGGAAGACTATTATATGTAACGAAATTCTTATCAACATTTATTTCACGAGTTGCAAGACCAGAGGTACATGAAAATATAAAATAAATAAATAAATACAAAAAAGTTGCCGGAATAAATCGGTCTGATGTATCAAAAAGAAGAAAGGGTGCAATACCCCACAAGATACATATATATTAGTTGTTAGATAATATATGCATTCCTCATAATACAAAACCTCATCAATATATGTAAGTTAGCCCTAGAATATTTCAAGGGCTGACAACTTGAACAGCCAACATCAAGCTTCAATCCAAGAGGAAAAAATAATAATTATAATAATTGGCCATTCTTCCACAGCAGAGACCCTATAGTAGCAGAGATAGGACAACCTCCGCCATTTTGGTGCAACTGGTGATATTTTCTTATTACACTAATGGGGTGGTTTTTAGTGTGTACCCTAGACCCCCATCAAACTTAAAATTGCACCCCCTTGACCCCCGTTCAATATAATGTACATTTTTCGGTAGAAAAATGTCCCGCTCGAAGGCCGGTTCCTCTTAAATTACAGGCTCGCTATCGCTTGCCAGGAAAAATCGACACCTAAATGGCACGAAAGGTCTTAAAATTAACATAAATGGGGCGAACGTCTTAAAATCTGAAAAGCAATGGGGCTAAACATGAGGAAGAACTAAGGGAAGCCAGACAAACCAACCGTCCCCCCTTAAACACCGCTAAGGGACTAACGTTGGTACACTGTAAACACCGCCAAGGGACTAACGTTGGTACACTGTAAACACCGCCAAGGGACTAACGTTGGTACACTGTAAACACCGCTAAGGGACTAACGTTGGTACACTGTAAACACCGCCAAGGGACTAACGTTGGTACACTGTAAACACCGCCAAGGGACTAACGTTGGTACACTGTAAACACCGCTAAGGGACTAACGTTGGTACACTGTAAACACCGCCAAGGGACTAACGTTGGTACACTGTAAACACCGCCAAGGGACTAACGTTGGTACACTGTAAACACCGCCAAGGGACTAACGTTGGTACACTGTAAACACCGCTAAGGGACTAACGTTGGTACACTGTAAACACCGCCAAGGGACTAACGTTGGTACACTGTAAACACCGCCAAGGGACTAACGTTGGTACACTGTAAACACCGCCAAGGGACTAACGTTGGTACACTGTAAACACCGCCAAGGGACTAACGTTGGTACACTGTAAACACCGCTAAGGGACTAACGTTGGTACACTGTAAACACCGCTAAGGGACTAACGTTGGTACACTGTAAACACCGCCAAGGGACTAACGTTGGTACACTGTAAACACCGCTAAGGGACTAACGTTGGTACACTGTAAACACCGCTAAGGGACTAACGTTGGTACACTGTAAACACCGCTAAGGGACTAACGTTGGTACACTGTAAACACCGCTAAGGGACTAACGTTGGTACACTGTAAACACCGCTAAGGGACTAACGTTGGTACACTGTAAACACCGCTAAGGGACTAACGTTGGTACACTGTAAACACCGCTAAGGGACTAACGTTGGTACACTGTAAACACCGCTAAGGGACTAACGTTGGTACACTGTAAACACCGCTAAGGGACTAACGTTGGTACACTGTAAACACCGCTAAGGGACTAACGTTGGTACACTGTAAACACCGCTAAGGGACTAACGTTGGTACACTGTAAACACCGCTAAGGGACTAACGTTGGTACACTGTAAACACCGCTAAGGGACTAACGTTGGTACACTGTAAACACCGCTAAGGGACTAACGTTGGTACACTGTAAACACCGCTAAGGGACTAACGTTGGTACACTGTAAACACCGCTAAGGGACTAACGTTGGTACACTGTAAACACCGCTAAGGGACTAACGTTGGTACACTGTAAACACCGCTAAGGGACTAACGTTGGTACACTGTAAATACCGCCAAGGGACTAACGTTGGTACACTGTAAACACCGCCAAGGGACTAACGTTGGTACACTGTAAACACCGCTAAGGGACTAACGTTGGTACACTGTAAACACCGCCAAGGGACTAACGTTGGTACACTGTAAACACCGCCAAGGGACTAACGTTGGTACACTGTAAACACCGCTAAGGGACTAACGTTGGTACACTGTAAACACCGCCAAGGGACTAACGTTGGTACACTGTAAACACCGCCAAGGGACTAACGTTGGTACACTGTAAACACCGCTAAGGGACTAACGTTGGTACACTGTAAACACCGCTAAGGGACTAACGTTGGTACACTGTAAACACCGCTAAGGGACTAACGTTGGTACACTGTAAATACCGCCAAGGGACTAACGTTGGTACACTGTAAACACCGCTAAGGGACTAACGTTGGTACACTGTAAACACCGCTAAGGGACTAACGTTGGTACACTGTAAACACCGCTAAGGGACTAACGTTGGTACACTGTAAACAAATACGCCCGGACATGAGAAGGATCTTTTACCCCTTCTATATCAATGACGTCCATTTAAAGGGGTAAGAGTGCTTGTTATTTGTGGTCAATATATTTATCTATTAATATATTAATCAGTTTCCTCGCTAGACCTCCATCAAGCTTACAAATATAATCCGCTAGACCCCCTTTCAAGATAAATTTGTACTTTTTTCAGTAGAAAGATGTCCCGGCCGGAGGCCGGGAGGCCTTCTAAAATTGCAGGCTCGCTATCGCTCGTCAGGAAAAAATCGACACCTAAATGGCACGAAAGGTCGTAATATTGATAAAGAAATGGGGCGAAAGATCTAAAAATCGCCAAACTAATGGAACGAACGTCTTAAATTATCAAAACTAATATGCTAAGCATGAGGGAAAAGGGGGTCCATAAAATGCGAGTACTACCCCCTTAACTATATTGTGGCTACTATTTGACGATTTAATTCAGTTTAAAAAGGGCCTCCAGCAATAAATAGGCTTGGAACTATCTCGCTTAACTCTTTTTACTACCACAGATCCTTCTTAACTGCATATAATCGTCAACATTTAGCTAGAATAAAATTCAAAAGACGTCGCTGGTGCAGAATTATATTTATAGAGTTCATAATAATATATTCTCATAAACGTATATTGGTAGTAATAAATCCATTTATTGTAAGGATGGAAACGAAAATAGCTGCAAAGACCTGGCCCTTCTTATTCATTGCTACTTTACTTACGTCCGTGTGTCTATATGACCTACCTGCTTGGTCACCACAAAACAATGACAAATAAAAATACACAATTGAACAAATAAATAATACAAAAATTAATAAATAAATAAATAAATAAATAAATAAATATATATACAGTATATATATATATATATATATATATATATATATATATATATATATATATATACAGGATATACAATCCACGCTACTTTAACATTATTGCTACTTTAATTACTATCCATGGTACTTTAAAAATATTGCTACTCTACTATCCACGCTATTTAACTATCCATGCTACTTTAACATTATTACTACCTTATTACCCACGCTATACATTATGGCTACTTAACCCTTCTTGCTACTTTAACATTATTGTTACTTTACTATCCTTTCTACTTTAACATTATTGGTACTTAACCGTCCTTGCTACTTTAAAATTATCGGCACTTAACCCTTCTTGCTACTTTACTTACGCTGGCCTCTACCTGTTCTACCTACCTGGTCAGTCTTTATCATACCTGCCATCCTCCGTGCAGCCCATTTCTGTCGCGCCCACTCTTCATCACAAGGCCGTGGGGGGCGGGGGGGGGGGAGGGGGGGGGGGGAGGGGGGGGGACATATGAAGAGTAGGTGGGTGGTTTGAGAGTGGCTGTGAAGGGGGGGGGGAGTGATAAAGAGTAGGTGGGTGGTTTGAGAGTGGCTGTGAAGGGGGGAGTGATGAAGAGTAGGTGGGTGGTTTGAGAGTGGCTGTGAAGGGGGGGGGGGGGGGGGAGAGTGATGAAGAGTAGGTGGGTGGTTTGAGAGTGGCTGTGAAGGGGGGGGGAGTGATGAAGAGTAGGTGGGTGGTTTGAGAGTGGCTGTGAAGGGGGGGGGAGTGATGAAGAGTAGGTGGGTGGTTTGAGAGTGGCTGTGAAGGGGGGGGGAGTGATGAAGAGTAGGTGGGTGGTTTGAGAGTGGCTGTGAAGGGGGGGGGGGGAGTGATGAAGAGTAGGTGGGTGGTTTGAGAGTGGCTGTGAAGGGGGGGGGGAGTGATGAAGAGTAGGTGGGTGGTTTGAGAGTGGCTGTGAAGGGGGGGTGGGAGTGATGAAGAGTAGGTGGGTGGTTTGAGGGTAGTGTGTTGTGGTGGTGGGGGGGGGGAGGTAAGGGGGACATCAAAATTAGGTGGGTGGTTTGAGAGAGGGTGTGTGTGTGTGGGGTGGGGGCTGGGAGAAGGGGGGACAGATGAAGAGTAGGTGGGTGGTTTGAGAGAGGGTGTGTGTGTGGGGTGGGGGGACAGATGAAGAGTAGATGGGTGGTTTGAGAGAGGGTGTGTGTGTGGGGTGGGGGGACAGATGAAGAGTAGATGGGTGGTTTGAGAGAGGATGTGTGTGTGTGGGGTGGGGGGACAGATGAAGAGTAGATTGGTGGTTTGGGAGAGGGTGTGTGTGTGTGGGGTGGGGGCTGGGAGAAGGGGGGACAGATGAAGAGTAGGTGGGTGGTTTGAGAGAGGGTGTGTGTGTGGGGGTGGGGGGACAGATGAAGAGTAGATGGGTGGTTTGAGAGAGGGTGTGTGTGTGTGGGGTGGGGGCTGGGAGAAGGGGGGACAGATGAAGAGTAGGTGGGTGGTTTGAGAGAGGGTGTGTGTGTGGGGGTGGGGGGACAGATGAAGAGTAGATGGGTGGTTTGAGAGAGGGTGTGTGTGTGTGGGGTGGGGGGACAGATGAAGAGTAGATGGGTGGTTTGAGAGGGTGTGTGTGTGGGGGGGGGGGGACAGATGAAGAGTAGATGGGTGGTTTGAGAGAGGGTGTGTGTGTGTGGGGTGGGGGGACAGATGAAGAGTAGATGGGTGGTTTGAGAGAGGGTGTGTGTGTGGGGGGGGGGGGGACAGATGAAGAGTAGATGGTGGTTTGGGAGAGGGTGTGTGTGTGTGGGGTGGGGGCTGGGAGAAGGGGGGACAGATGAAGAGAAGATGGGTGGTTTGAGATAGGGTGTTGGTGTGGGGGTGGGGGGACAGATGAAGAGTAGATGGGTGGTTTGAGAGAGGGGTGTGTGTGTGTAGGGTGGGGGGACAGATGAAGAGTAGATGGGTGGTTTGACTGAGGGTGTGTGTGTGTGTGTGGGGGTGGGGGGGGGGGACAGATGAAGAGTAGATGGGTGGTTTGCCTGAGGGTGTGTGTGTGGGGGGGGGGGGGGGGGACAGATGAAGAGTAGGTTGGTCGTTTGCTAGAGGGTGTTGGGGGTGAGGAGGAGGGGGGACAGATGAAGAGTAGGTGGGGGTTAGAGACAGTGTGTGGGGGAGGGGTTGGATGGGGAATAGGTGTGTGGGATGAAGAATAGGAAGGGGTTTGATAAAGGGTGTGCTTGGGCTGGTGTGGGTGGAAGGGAGAATAGGTGGGGGTTGAGAGAGGGTGTGGTGGTGGGTGGAGAGGGGGTGTGGTGAGGCTGGTGTGGGTGGAATGAGATAGGGAGGGGTGATCATACGATAAGGGAGGGTCGGTAGGGGGGATAGAGAGGGATAGGGAGGGAGGAGGGTAGGAGGGTAGATTGGTATTAGTGGAGGGTAGGATAAGTAGCAGGTATAAGGTGAGTGGGAGAAGGAGGGTGGTTGAAGGTGAGGTGGGTAGTGAATGAGGGAGATTAACCCCTTCAGACTCATATGACGCAGAGGTTGCCAGAGTAGCAATAAGAAATAGAGTTCTCTCACTCTTATAATTACCTCTCCAAAATTAGTTTCTGCTCACAGCTAACTCAAAGACAGTTGCAGAGGTTGAAGTAACTAAACTAAAGGTTTCTAAATACCCCTGATGGTAACAAAGGCTTTAAAGTATCCCTAACCGGCTCAAAATTGCGTCATATGTCGGAGAGGGTTTTAAGATGAGTGAGGGAGAACGGGGATGGGTGAGGAAGGGTGGATGGGTTTGGTATGGGAGGGTGGGTGTCAGTGAGGGAGATTAAGATGAGTGAGGGAGAACGGGGATGGGTGAGGGAGTGTGGTGGGGGGTGAATCGGTTGAGTTAGAGAGTGGGTGTGAGTGAGGGAGATTAAGATGAGGGAGGGAGAACGGGGATGGGTGAGGAAGGGGGGGGGGGTAATGTGGAGAGTGGGGGAGGGTGCGAGAGAGTTGGGGAGGGTGGGGGTGTTGCGTCTGACCATCACCCACCACCACCACCAACACCAACACACACACACAGCAAAAAGTACCCCCAGGAATGCAGAGGGGTAACCCAGATATTAAGGGGCAGGTAGTCGCTTTTTGTGGACCCCCTTCTCCCTCATGTTTATCCCCAATAGTTTTCAGATTTTCAGACGTTCGGCCCATCAGTTGGCGATTTTAACACCTTTCACCCCATTTCTTTGTCAATTTTAAGACTTTTCGTGCCATTTAGGTGTCGATTTTTTCCTGGCGAGCGATAGCGAGCCTGAAATTCTAAGAGGAACATGCCTTTGGCCGGGAAATTTTTCTACCGCAAAATGTACACATTTATCTTGAAAGGGGGTCTAGGGGGTGTTTTTCTAAGTTTGATGGAGGTCTAGCGAGCAAAAAAACAAAAAAAATAAAAAAATAAAATCACTATATAAATATATAGAGCCTAAAACAAGCACTACCCCCTTATTGGTCCCTAGCTGGCAGGAATCAGTTTAACACACATTCTTCCCTGCAGTCATGTGTTGCCAGGGGGACGTCAGTTATGATGTCTGGTATATATCTAATTATTACCCAAGAATTTAGTTATGCATGGAAATGAAGAATGTCCTATGAAATTATTTATGGTGCAACGTCCAGCATTATTAACTGGGTATTATTATTGTTAGTACTATTATATAATGTATAATTATACAGTATATATATATATATACCCGGTATATATATATATACTCTCTCTCTCTCTCTCTCTCTATATATATATATATATATATATATATATATATATATATATATATATATATATATATATATATATATATATCCAACGGTCAGCTTTTTGTTATTAACAATATACTGTACACTTCAAGGTTCTCTACCTCCCTGAGTCTCATATGTTTTTGTTTTATATTCAATCTGACAAAGCCTTTAAAGAGCAATGAATCTACTTTTAGTTAATATACATGGTAGTTTCTTCAAAGTATTGGAGCAATTTAATTAATACAAACAATCTATTCACTACCATCTTTGTGGAATAATACAAAGATATTTATTTATACTGAATATTAAGGACAAAACAAACAAACAAACAAAAATATAAATATATTGTCCTATTATGTATTTGCCAAGACATGAACCCATTGTTTGCAATAAATGTGCAGCAAGACATCTCAGAGATTATATAATTGCAAGGTGGATCAATTAGTGAGGCAACCTAGTAAACAAATACGTGGAAACTATTTATTGTTGTAGATAATTGCTGGCTTATCAAATGTTCTGTTTATGTCAAGGAGAGAGAGAGAGAGAGAGAGAGAGAGAGAGAGAGAGCGAGAGAGAGAGAGATCTACTGTATATGTATAAAGAGTGGTTAATTAACGGTAATCTTCCTGTATGGTATGTGTACTCTTCCGACTTCCCCCACAGCTCTTCGTATACTACTACTAGTACTACTACTACTACTACATTTTTCGATAAACAAAATTCTCCGGCTAAGCCGGATTTCTCCCTACAATGCTGGCTTGCTATCGCTCGCCAGGAAGAAATCGACACGTGGATGGGGATAAACGTCTTAAAACAGTAGGCTGAATGAGGCTGAATGGATACAAGCCAGAGCAAGAGAGAAAAGGGAGATAAAAAACAGGTCCCCCCCTTAATTGTACTGTACGTATAATTATTAGTGTTTATGAGGCCAAGGATCTTCTTCGCCACACGGTAAAGGTCGTATGCTCTCTACCTTATGTTCCTCATGAGTCACACGGAGGAGGATTATGAGGAGCAGAACAAACCACTAAATTTTCATTTATGAAGATATTTATGATGATGCATTAACGATATATAAGTCTAGCTCCGTTAATGAGATTAATTAATTAATTGTTAATTCTAGTAACAAGTTAATTAGAATGCACTGATTATTTAAATTTGCTATATTGCATTTTGGATAAAAAAATAAACCTGTAAACATGTGGTATATTCATAAAATGTCTGATACATGTATACAGTATATCACTATTATAATGTTTTGAAATGATCATGCCATGATTACTTATATAGAACAACTTGTTTGCATCATAACATATTTTTTTTTCTGTACGTGCCACTTTATTTGACACATTAAGGGGAGGCAGACCGCTTTTCCCCTTCTCCCTAATGTTTAGCCCCACTAGTTTTGAGAAAAATTAGTTTGGCAATTTTAAAACCTTTCGCCCCATTTCGTTATCAATTTTAAGACCTTTCGTGCCATTTAGGTGTCGATTATTTCCTGGCGAGCGATAGCGAGCCTGCAATTTTAAGGGGAATCGGCGGGGACATTTCTCTACCGAAAAAAATGTACAAATTTATCTTGAAGGGGGGTCTAGGGGGTGTTTTCTAAGCTTGATGGAGGTCTAGGGAGGAAACTAAACAAATTAGGAATACATGAATTAATACACCAAACAAACGGCCAGTCTCCCCTTAACAAAGAGAAAACGAAAAATACTGTTTCCAACTTTGGGGCAGTTTACCCAAGTTTATATATACATTATAAATTTTGATCAATGTTCAGTGAATGTGAAATATATATATTTGATTGATTGATTGATTGAATAAATGCATTAGTTTAATCATTATGGACTATTCATTGTGATGTGTAAGATCTACAGTAACTAAGCGTACATTAGCTAGCAACTAAGAGACCAATGGCTGTTTGTATATAAGAAAACTCTCTATTAAAGATGTAGAATAAACAACATATCCTTCACGAGTGTATTAAGGGGAGGTATTTAGTTTGTTCCCTATGTTTTCATCAAGCTTAAAATTCCACCCTATTGAGCCCCTTTCAAGATAAATTTGTACATTTTTCGGTAGAAAAATGTCCCGGCTGAAAGCCGGTTCCTCTTAAATTACAGGCTCGCTATCACTCGCCAGGATAAAATCGACACCTAAATGGCACGAAAGTTCTTAAAATTGACAGAAATGGGTCGAAAGTTCTTAAAATCGTCAAAATAATGGGGCGAACGTCTTAAAATTAGAAAAACAATGGGGCTAAACATGAGGGAGAAAGGAGTCAAGAAAATAATCCCTCAAGTGGAAATCTCCCCTTAACAATGGTCTATTATATTACTAGACAACATATTCTTAAGATAAATATAATGCTTGAAATCTATTATGCAAACTTAACCTTTTCTGTACCGGCGACGTTTCTGTATTATATTCTAGCTAATTTAGACGTTTTTGTGCAGTTTAAGAAGGATCTGTGGTAGTAAAAAGGGTTAAGTGAGATAGTAGAATGTCTGTTAGATGCTGGAGGTCCTTTTTAAACTGAAAGAAATCGTCTAATAATAGCCAGAATAAAATTAAAAGGACGGTACCGGTAATGAAGGGGTTAATATCAAGACAAATATCAATAAATAATATATACACCTAAACTATTTTCTGCTCATAATTTCTCTTCGACCTTGCTCTCACCAACCACTTTTTGCCACGACTGACTGATGGCTAGAGTAAAGATAGCAACAGACTAATAAATAGATTGGCGGAATTTGGGACTTTGGAATGGAAGACGAATTGGAGGGTTGACTTGGAGGGTATTGTGGGGTGTAATAATAGGTGAAGAAGGGATAGAAGTTAGAAATATAGTTAAAAAGAGTATTTTTTTTCTTTTACAACACTATTATTTATTGCTACTGAACACTCGCGTCTAAATATTGCGTCATGCTTTACAAACTTATATACAGTTATATACAGTTAATAATAACCGCCTAATATATAGATTCACTGTAATGGGATGTAAAGCATCTCAACCAGTAGGCTATTCAACCAGAACCAACTAAGCCAGTGCCAACTAGAAGTCCTAACCTATTTTTTTTTTTTTTTTTTAATTTTATTAGGCCTATTTCCATCGGAAGACGGTATTATTCATCTTAAAATGCATTCAAGAGAGTCAGGGGTTAATTAAAACAATATTTTTAAATTGTTTTGAGTCCTTCGTAATCTGTATAAAATGGTCTAATGTTAGCCAGAATCAAGTGAAGGAAGTTTCATTGTATACTGAGAGGTATAATCCCTTCCAGTATAGCAGAATGCATTAATTTGTTTTATTTTGGCTATTATTGCATCCTTTCATTAAGCTTAGGAAGGACCTGTGGGAGTCAAAGAGTTACTATCATCGAGTTTACCCCTTAAATTGCTATATATTCTTCCTAAGCTGTATACAATTGTTAATTTGTTCCCAAAGTAAACTGAGAATGACACCCTCTTACGTGAAGAGATTCATATAATAAAATGAATACTGGCAACATTTTATTGACACGATTATCCCCTTCAGTATTTGATGACGCCTTTCTTCCTTCTATTGGCTGGCGGGAGGAAGTTCTATTAAGTTTAAGAAGTACAGTATACTTAAGCGTCAATAGCCAACAAACTATATCTTCATTAACACTTTGACTCCCACAGCTCCTTCCTAAGCTGAACAAAATGGACAAATGATACCAAAAATGAAGTTAGGAAAAACAGAAAAGCGTCATGGTGTGCTGAAAGGGTTAAGGTGCTCTCTCTCTCTCTCTCTCTCTCTCTTTTATCTCTCCCAATCCTCGCCTATTGCTGTACCTTTCTCGTAAATACATCGTCAATCGTCTATTAGCATCTCGTAAGTTCTTCGGGCTTCATCATATTGTAGGCTCCTGTGTCGGCTGCGTGGTGGTGGCTAGTGTATTCAGTAGCAGAGAGATGGTGATGATGATGATGATGATTGTGTGTGTGTGTGTGTGTGTGAGAGAGAGAGAGAGAGAGAGAGAGAGCGGGGGGGGGGGGGGGGTATCTCCTAAATTCGTCAGGCCTCATTGTAGGCTCGTGTTTCTGATACGTGATGTCAGTACCAAAGGGAAAGTTGCATAGAATTACATATATGCACACACGGCACGGAAACCCCCCCCCCCCCCCCTCCCCCAATAGAATGAAAACAATTGTACTAGGAAATTCATAGTAACAAATGAAGTTACGAAATGGTAATAATGATACTTAACTTTTGTTTATTTATTACTTTAACCTATACTAATCCAACCTCCTCTAAATTAATGTTTAGACTCCTTTTGAATGCGACAATTCTATCACACTTTAGGTGAAGAAAATAAAACTTTGTGACATCAAAATTTGCCCTCTTGGTTTTAAATTTCGTTCCAGCGAGCTGATGAGCAATTAATGATTGAGATCAGTGCGTTTGCATCAATTTTGCCGAAGCCCTAATCACATCCAGAAACACTTGATTAATTGTCATCCCACTCTTATATTCGTAAGTGAAAATATGTTTTTTGTTTTAATATGTCGTGATGTGATTAATTGTCAGTGACGGTAACAACTTTGGTGCACTACGATGAACTGACTGGAGTTTCTCAATGTATATACTTGTTCAAATAAGGAGACCAAAACTGCATGCCATACTCAAAATGAGGCCTTACTATGTTATAGAATAATGGTGAGTTTCCCACTTTGTGATATCAGCGAGCATTGAGATAGTGTCATTTAATCCTATATCAATGTTTCTTATATACAGTAGATATAGAAACATGGCAGACAGAGTACAAAGGAGTATAAAGGAAATCAAGCAACAACAGTTCTAGTGACCCTTCTAGGCTGCTTGTTCTCCAAAACACTGAGGATCAAGTGTCCACAAACAGTGGTTTAGAGAGGGTAAGGGAACATTGGAAAGGGTACTACTGCCCTGGAACTAATGTCCGTGGCAGGATTAGGAAGTTAGTAGGGGACAGATGGGTTAGTAACTGAGGGGAGGATAAAATAAAGTTATTCATTTACAAACGCAGTCAGTCGCGGGTTTGATGCGAGATATTTGTCTAGGCGAAGTTTAAATGAATCAACGGTGCTGCAGTCTATAACATCTCGGGGAAGCCCATTCCACAAGTTGACAACTCGATTGAAGAGAGAGAGACAGAGAGAGATTTACAACCAACACACCTAATCATTTGGTCTAACAAGCGAACCTTATTTAGACGTAAAGATTGACACCAGAGGGATACACACACACCAACACACTATTTATGTGCACGCTAGATAAAACACACACACACACACACACACACACACACACACAGGCAAGGGAGGTGTGATGTAGTGGTCTTGCGACTACTCTTGCCACTGGACTGGTAATCCTAAGGTCCCTGGTTCGAATCCCGATGTATCAATGGGAAGATGTTATTGGGATTGAATTTGTGCTGTACTTGATATCAGTGTATTACCACAAAGCCCATCGACACGCCATATAAAATACCTTCGCTGTCCCAAATAAGTTAACATTGTATGAATATTCCCATATTCAAAATATGCTAATGGGGACCGTGACTATAGTCTGCTTCTGTTCAACTGACGGTAAATTGCAAAGTTCCCATCAAGATTTCTCAGTTATTTTGAAGATTTTGGAGTGATGTATGGCGCTAATTATATAAACTTTGGTATTTTTTAGGATGCAGAGACATATTAGTTCCATATTTTCCCATTAGTTGTCGAGAAAATAGCTGCTAAGGGATTCAACTTATCATCAGATGAAAAGAAACAGAGTATAGTGAGTTAAGAGCTCAATAGGTGGCGTTTGGGAAAGAGAGGGTCCAAGACGGGAGGGTCTGTACGCAGCCGGATACCTTACCCCAGGCCCCGCCCACTGCCGAAAATGTACAAATATTATATTATATTATATTATATTAGATTAAATTAACCTAACTTAACCTAACCTAACCTAACCCTAATATAACATAACACAAATAACAAAATAAAAATATAAAAATATAGTAAACTACGAGTGGGATCGAACACTGGATTTCTGGATGCCAGGCGGGAGCTCTAGTGACTGTACAACAGAGCGAGCTGGCAGGAACGGTTTGAAGGGTTTATTTAAACGTGGCGAACGGGGGGTGGGGCCAAGGGAGGCTTACATTTTCGCACATGCGTAGAGGGTAAGGTATCCGGCTGCGTACATCCCCTCCCGTCCAAGACCGTAAGTGAGGCGGCGAGCAGCTCTGAGAAGTCATAAGTTGCCTCAGGGCCATGAGGGACCGGCTCGGCCTAGGCGTCTTGGTCTACGATGGTAAGGCCACGAACGAGCCGGTTGAAGCACTCAAACTGTCTCATTCACTGTCTGGAATAAGACCTCCTGGCTTCACCATGTTGAGCGGTTTAATATACAGGCTATAAGCCGGAGGTAGAAGCTGGATAAAAAAAAAAAAAAAAAAAAAAAAATCACATAGAAATATACCCAATCACATTAAGGGAATCTACAAATTTGTGTATTCTTGTTTAAGTTGTTCAATTTCAACATAAATGTAGCACACCGGCCAGTACATCATCAACATTTTATATCCTAACCTACTTCTTCCCTTTCACTCATTTGTAGAACCAATATCAGTAGTTTTACAAACCTCTTCATATGACTTGTGTGAAATCAAAAGAAAGGGACTGTAAATCGACATTTGTACAGTACGGCGTGAAACAAATACTACAAATCACGGGCTGTTAGAATCACATTAAGATTGTCAAGGAAAAATAGTAGTAACTTTAAATTGTACAGTCTATGAGTATATTTTCAGCGAATTATTGGTGTAAACTGTACAATTCGAAGGCTCATAATGTGCAAGGATTAGTTTCCTTGGTCTATTGTATACACACGCTAACCTTAATGGAGATACCTTCACCCTGTGCAGAATAATGAGGAATCTCGAGATCCCGAAAGCATTGCACTGCCATAATAAACACACACACTTGTAACACGAATGTGATGTTTTTGTATACATATTTTTTAAATCTAAAAACCGATTCTGGGACCCTTTGAATACCTAAGTTTCCCCTCCATAGTCCCGAGGGTTTGGAATACGATTACACATAACTCGCCTAAGCTTTGTTAAGAACCTTTTTAATATAATAACTTACTGGTAGGGTATCAATATATTGAAATGAAAGCAAGTGGTTTAAATAATTCAGAACACCTACTTCATAACCGTGAGATACTATGAGTCGGACAGTGGAAGGGAAGGAAGAAAGGTGGGGTGGAAGGAAGGTGGAGTGAGGTGAGGTGGGTGCGCCTCTGTCAAATTACGATTTCACTGGGATGGTGAGAAACAGGGCTTGTGTGGCAAACTGTACATATTTGACGTTCATAAATGCAGTTCGAGGAGCCACAAAGGGACAAAATAGTATTTCTAGAGTGTACACACAAGAACCCATATTATGACCCTTTCTGAATCCTCGAACTGCATGGATGAACCCTCAAAATGCATACTGTATAATAGTAAAATTAGAACGCTTAATTGTAACAAAAGTTATACAAATAAAAACTGTTTCAATCGTTTGTGTGCTACACACTTAGACGACGGAACAGCTGATGAACATATGTTTGTTACATATAAGAGTAAATTTGAGACAGTGCACTAGTTTAGAAATTAGCAAGAAGATTCGATTCTACTCGAGATAACTTTAGAAACGCCGACATTAGTGTCTCAGAGTGTACACTCAGGCCAAAAGTCGTGATCCTCTCTGAATCCTCTTATTTGCTTAAATAAACAAACAAAATGGTTATACCAGGTAAAACAATAACGGAATATTTGATTCTGTTCGGTATAGCTTCAAAAACTTAAGGGGGCCCACCTTGCTTTTTATCTTTCTCTCCCTCTCTTTGGCATGTATCCATTCGACCCCATTCAGCCTACTGTTTTAAGACGTTTACCCCATCCAGGTGTCAATATTTTCCTGGCGAGCGGTAGCGAGCCAGCATATATATATATATATTTAGCTAGCTAAATCTGTACATTTTTCGATAGAAAAATGTCTTTGGCGAAGCCGGATTTCTCCATAAAATGCTGGCTCGCTATCGCTCGCCAGGAAGAAATCGACACCTGAATGGGGGTAAACGTCTTAAAACAGTTGGTTGAATGGGGACGAGTGGATACAAGCCAGAAAAAAGAGAGAAAAAAATGAGAGAAAGAGAAAAAAAGCAGGTGACCCCCCCCCCCCTTAAAGTCATTGCTTAAGTCCCTGCGTGTACTATCCACCTTAAGAAACTAATGCCGCCATGAACTTGTCGAAGCTATCTCTGGCTAAATTGGATCTTCTTATTGATTCCTAAGTTACTATAAACAGTTCGGCTAAAAAAGGGTTAGAATTTATGTCCTAGATTGTACACAATATGTTCACAGATTCTGGCCCCCATTGACTTCTTGAACTACTGAAATGAACACCCGAAATTAATCTACTAAGACATAATTATTTAAGGAGCTTCGATTGAGTTCGGAACAGCTTCGAAAAGTTCCGAGAAGCATTTGTTTATAGCGCACACTCTAGGCTATTGGTATACGATTATATTCAGCTTAGGAAGGAATTGTGGGAACCGCAGAGGGATAATGAGATAGATTTTACCCAATTGATTTCTAGAGAGTTTACCCAACACTAAGATCGTATAATGTTAGCCAAACTTAAGTGAAAAAATGCCACCGAAGACTGAAAGGGTTACCATCCACAGATTATATACTACGAAGTAATATACTGACGCATCGTAATTCTAATAATTAAATCATATTGCCTCATAACTTCTGCCTAAAATGTGAGGAAACGGTAAATATATTTACTTTGAATTGTCAAAAATATTAAGTACAGAGATAGCTTATTGAATTAAATTGCAATCTTAATACAAAGCAAAAGTTTAAAAAGTGAAAAAATATTTTGGTTCTCCAAAAATATTAATCTAGTTTTGAGAAAGAATAATAGATGGCGTTTTCTGGTGCTACATATTTAGGACGCCGGTATGGGTTAGTTTCCTATCTTTCTATAAATGTTTTTCGTTTAAACCTTGACAGATACACGCCAACCTCCGTCAGACGTACAGTGCTTTCCGTGATAAAGCAACATCAAATCCGCCATTGTAAATATGTATATTGCAATTCAGATAAATCCAAATGTCGTTAAAGTAAAATTAACTTACGGTGATATCTACAGTAAATACTAATATATTGCATTATCAGTGAACGATTTCCACCTGGAGAAACTACCAATACTAGCTACCCCTACCTACCACCACCTATCAACTCCGCCACCGAGACCTGTTTAAGATTTACTAAACGGTAAAGCCGAAATTTAATTGTATGTTACTCAAACAATTGTATTATTTTATTATTTATGTATGTATCTAGCTTAACCCTTTCAAAATACGAGAACACCTTTCTTCCCGTTATTCTGGCTATCAATAGATGATATATTTGGTATAGGAAAGAGTTTTGAAAAGCAGAGTTGATTGAGACTACACTTTACCTCTTTGATTCGGTATTATTGTATTTTAGGTCCGGGTTTGAAGCCGTCTATTTGGTCAATATGCAGGACACGCAACGATATAGGTACCACATTTCTAATATCAGTTTTGGGTTCCTATCATCATATGCTTCATTGCTATATTATTTTTATCCTCGGGAAAAACAAAATCTTTGGATTTTTTCTTTTTTTCTTTGGATTTTTTGTTTCATTAACCTAACCAAAAAACCTAACCTAACCTAACCTAGCCTAATAGCCCCCAAATACATTTAGGTTAGGTTAGGTTAGTTGTTTTGGTTAGGTTAATGAAACAAAAAATCAAAAGAAAAAATCCCAAGATTTTGTTTTTCCCCTGGGATAAAAATTATATAGCAATGAAGCATATGATGATAGGTCCCAAAACTAATTTTATAAATTTGTTACCTACAGTATATTGTTGCGTGTCCTGCATATTTACCGTCGATTTCATTGACTATAGGTAGCGCCAACGAACTTTATAACAATCTTGATCCTTGACCTCCTTGTAACTCAACAGGGATTAAAGCAAACTGGCTTCAAATATCTACACCTATTTCCTGGTTGACTCTTCCCAAATGATAGAAATGTCAGCCCGATTGCTTTTATTCACTTCGAGTTATAAAAAGTTAATGGGTCAAGATTATTGTCAAGTTCGTTGGCGCTCCCTATACCTGCCAATGTTTCATTCATGAGGGAAATGCTTAATAAGCGATATATAGAAAGGTAGTAATGTTCGCGTACCATCGCTTTGTTTACATTTCTTGTACGCTGGCAGTCATTTATCCGTCTAATTTGATTTTTTTTTAACGAAATACTAGGATACTCTTGACCAAGTAGTTAAATTTTGATGGCGAAATTATTTGAGTTTGTTTTGGCCGCCGCAAACCTGAAATCCTGTGAATGCTCAAGTCGTAATTGTTTACTAAAACGGCGGTCAATATTTACGAGTCACACCACAGCTGGGATCTCATTTATAATGGTAGTTTTGGGTTCCTATCATTCTATGCTTCATTGCTATATACTTTTTATCCACCGGAAAATATATATACTGTATAGCCTATACAGTATATAGACCTATTTGTTTTTCTTTCTTAGCATTAACCTAACCAAAAAAACCTAACCTAACCTAACCTAAATGTATTTGGGGGCTATTAGGTTAGGTCAATGCTAAAAAAAAACAAAAAAAACAAGAAAATAAACTATTTTCCGGTGGATAATAAGTATATAGCAATAAAGCATAGAATGATATGAACCCAAAACTACCATTAGAAATTAGATCCCAGCTGTGGTGTGACTCGTAAATATTGACCAAAATGGCTTCCGCTCTACTCCCTTACAAACTGTTCCAAATAAATAGAATAATAATAGTTAAATTCAGAACGGAAATGCCGAATTTATGACCTATTATCGTCTGTCCACAAATAATTATTTGTGGACAGACGATAGATCAGACGAGCTTACCCTCGAAAATTTAAGTTTTCTATTGTTAGGATGCGCGATCTCAGAGGAGTTTTTTTTCACTCTCTCCCAGTGTTTTCTAGTAATATGACGTCTTCTACATAATTGTTAAGAGCAGCAGGGGTGGTTAGGTTAAGGTAATGCCAATATTGTCGTCGGAGGTCCGGAGAAGTCACGTAGAAGTCACGGAAAAGTCACGTAACTGTTTGTTTACGTCCGCGAGTATCCTCGCTAGGCGACGGTCATGCACGTCCGAGAAGCCTGTGGTAATTCTTTACTTATCCGGCTGCTCCCCCTCTCCCCCCCCCCCCAGGGTTGACTGAAATCCTCATATATTTAAACAGTAGGGGGCAAAACAAAACAAAATTCCCCAACGCGAGACGCCGAGGCTACACTCGCGGCGGATGTAATCAAAGCCACCCGCCTCTTACGAGATAGGCGATATAGAGGATTTTTTTTTTTTTTTTTTTTTTTCAGGATCAGTAATACATTTTTACGGGCATTTAGACACATATAGGAATGAAACACATGGTATAGGAAAACTATAGGCCACGATAAAATCGATGTATGCATTTAATTACAAGATCTTTATATTGTCCGAACATTTTTCTACTGAAACATTTAAAAATTAATCTAGAAGGGGGCTCTAATGGATGTTTATTTTAAGTTTGATGGAGGTCTAAGTAGGAAAAAAAAAAAAAATAATAATAAACAAATAAATAGACCAACAAATATAACCACTGTCCCCTTACTTTCCTTTCCCCATTTTCAACAGATGAGGATGTGAACACTCTGGCCCCAAGCTGGACTCTCATCTCTACCTTACCTTTTAACCACAACAAAAACTGAGTGGGTAAAAAGAGCGGGACGAGAGAGAGACAAACAGGTGAGTTATAATACGCCCCTTTCTGAATTTTTACCATCTGTGTTTTGAAATTGAGCTAAATCGGCTGTTTGGGTTTAAGAAATATATTTTATTTTATGTTTTGCCTTTTGTTGTTATAACCACTATTATTTATCAGTACTGTATCGGCATATTAGTGTAGTGCTTAGCTTATTGGAGTCCCAGGTGGCCCTAGGTAGCGCCCAGCTCAAGGCGAATAGTTTGTCTCACTTGAGTAAGGGGTTGAGATTAGCCATAGCTTAAATATAGTATAGCTTCTTAATTTTCTATTGAGTATCGATAAAGCGGTTGATTCAATTTACTGTCATAAAGTAACCATCAACCTATAAATATTGAATAGGTTCTCCGCATACGACGGTCGAGGGGATATGCGAATTGTAAATAGTTAATGTGTAAGGACCTAACTTATCATACATATTATATCAACGTGTTTCTTATGTGTTCGTCTCCAAAATGGCATAATGTTGGAAAGTTGTTCGATATTTCACTCTAAACAATTATGGTTATGAAAATGGCGTAAAGTGTCCACAATAATCTAATCTTTTATTGGTATATAGGCATAAATAAACCCATCATATACCAATTAGAAAGGTAAATCACTATCAATATTATAATATACCTAATTACCTTGTATACCTATTGCATACTATTTATAACTTTGATTTAGTATATTCCTTTCTGAGATAAAACTAGTAAGAATATTATCTCTTATATTATTTAAATACGCTATTTTCTACTTACCCCTGTTTACTTTGTACAGTCAGTTCTTGCTCCAGAGTTCGATTAAGGGGGTAGTGCTTGTTTTTTGGTCAATGTATTTATGTATTACTTTATTTTTGAGTTTCCTCGCTAGACCTCCATCAAGCTTAAACAAACACCCCCTACACCCCCTTTCAAGATAAATTTGTACATTTTATGGTAGAAAAATGTCTCGGCCGAAGGCCGGTTCTTTCAAATATTACAGGCTCGCTATCGCTTGCCATGAAAAGACCCCGCCACCTAAATGACACGAAAGGTCTAAATATTGACAAAGAAATGGGGCGAAAGGTCTCAAAATCGCCATACTAATGGAGCGAATGTCTTAAAATACCAAAACTAATATGCTAAACGTGGGGGAGAAGGGGATGCAGAGAAAGAAACGACCACTTCCCCCTTAACGTTCCATTTGCGGCTCCCTGTGTAAATAGGAAATAACTAGACCTCGCCTCTGAATAATAATTGACCACTAGCGAGTTTCAGGCTATAAGGAAGTTCGGCCTGTAAACATCGATATCAAACGCAAATACAGTAATTCTATAGGTTTCTGATGGATAAATAGTATCTTGGATTTGGTTTTCTGTATATATAAAATTACTAAAACCGTATTATAGCTGGTTATTCTGCTAACTATGGATGTCTACAGCTCCAACTTCCTTATAGAACGAAACTCGCAGGTAGTCAATTGGGCGTGATTATAGAACCCGGGCCGTATATCATCTTTATAGACTGCAAATAAGTCTTCAGTCTCGGGTATAATTATTGTAAATGGTTTGGGAGTAGAAAAGTAACTCGTATTTTATCACTGTTCTTTGGCGTATTAATTATGGTACAGTCGCGGTAAAGAGTGGTGTTTTGATTCCATATTTTTAACTTTGGTTACTAATATATATATATATATATATATATATATGTATATATATATATATATATATATATATATATTTATTGATAACAAATAAACACAATATATACAAAACAAAACTCGTTGATACACACGATCTCAGCCTTTTTTATTTGAATTGAATTGAAATATATCATTTGGCCAGAAGTATTTACGCTCATGCCCTTTTTAGATTTGTTGAGGATCATTTTCCCCATATAAGTACGGTACGTTTAATGGGTTGAAATTGTGAAGGTAGACCATTACTTTTGAGAGTGACTGTACATATAGGTAAGTGAATTGTCTCAAGTTACCTGTTGGTGTACCCTGTAATTACGTTGATAGCCTCAGTGCATATATATATAGAAAGCTATAATTATTTTTGCATGTTACGGATATTGTACTAAAGTTTGACCATCGTTGGTTTTTTGTAGCTTAGTAAATCGCTGTGGTAATTGAGTCTATTGAAATACTCATGATTAAGGTTTCTTAATAGTTCATTTTTTGTCCTATTACTTTCAAATTTTACAATGGCTTTCCTTATTAGATCTGCATTCATTATACATTGTTGGGGTAATGGACGACCTCACGTAGTTCATGTCTGCATTTCATATTATATTTATATTATTAGATATAATTATATTTTTTTCTGATTCGTTTAGTTGACGGTTATACAGTATATGAGCTATTCCGGACAATCTCAAAATATCGCCATGGCCCATCATTTAAATTTAGAATCCTTGATGTTTTTACATGTTATCTAGAGTAGTGTCATTGACCAAATGTAAGATTTCAAATAAGGTCAACAAATATAAGTGTCGTATTTTATGTCACTTATCCCATGACTCGAACACAAGATCTGCCTGTGTCCGCTAACCCATTGAGTTTATTCAAGCTTATTTCAAGCTTATTTTTTCAACAACGCATAAATGAAGTCGAGTATTTTTAGGTGGTGTTGCGAAAACTAGTATTATGATTTATTAAAGACCACCTACTAAACTAAAAAAAAAATCTATGTATCACTCGGAGGAGAAATTGTCTGTGTGTGACCCCAATATCTGCACCTCTCATAATGGCTTATTTAGTGACGCTCGTTATATTTTTATGAGTTTGGTGAACGAAATGAACACCAGCCGCGGAGATGAGGGAGGGGGAGTGAGGGAGAGCTATGTAGGAGGATGGAGAGAAAGGGGGGGGGGGGGAGGAAGGGGTGAAGGGGGGGGGAGAATGGTTGAGATGGAGGATGGAGGTAGAGAAGGAGGAAAGTAGAGAAGATGGGGATGAGAGAGTAGGAATAGGAGGAGGGAGAAGGCCAAGAAGGAAAGAAATGAAAGAGGAAAGGAGGAGAAAAAGGCCAAATAGAAGGAGAAGGAGAGAGATGAGAATTGGAGAGGGACGGGAATGATAAGAAAAACACAAAGTACCGAGGAGTATGAGAAAGTAGAGAGATGAAAGAAGAAGGAAATAGGTGACAAGATGATAAAAGGTCCACCTCCACCTGTCTGTAATACTAGTTGTGGCACCAGGTTGGCAGTGTTGGCTTGGGCTGTCAGTATTAACAACTATTTAGAAACAATAATAAAGCATGGTATTTATTTGTGGTGGTTGACAAGGCGAACTGTTTGAAGGGTTAACACGGAGAACTAAATGAAATGCATGCTCGAATCTCGAAAGGGTTAATGATGAAATTATACTGGGTAACACTTACACACACCATATTTCAAAATTGAGAACTGAGAGTTTCTTGCCGTAAATTGTGAGATCTCTCTCTCTCTCTTTTCTATGCTATCCTTGTCTTTCACAGTCCATTTTGTTTGGGGTTCTGCTATCTTTAGTAGAATTGCTGTAACTCTTGATCACCTCGTTTGGATCGTAAGGTCTCTGTGGACAATGTTTCTGTGTAACACACACACACACACACACACACACACACACACACACACACAGCCCGTAGCCTAGTAGGTAGAGCTCTCGTCTCACACACGAGGGGTCGGGGGTTCAATCCCCCGGCCGGGCGGAGACAAATTGGGCTTGTCTCCTTTCATGTGTTAGCCTCAGTTCACCTAGCTGTAAATAGGTACCTGGAATAAGTGGGCGACGTTGTGACGTCCTATCTGGGGTTGGCAAAAATGGTACAAGGCGAGATGGGTATCATATGGTTCACCTAAGCTGATGGCTACCTAAGCTTTTCGGGCGAGACGGTACCGTCTATAGTGAGAATGGTACCATACAGATCCACCCTAAGCCTTCGTTTCCGTTGTCGCCAATTGGCTAAATACAGACTACACACACACATCCACAGCCATTCCAACAGTACATAAAACACTTAACATGCATTTCACGCAATACATTCCCAGTTAAGGAGGCGCGATAATAATGAGCTTAGCTCGCATTGCGTGGATTCCCCTTGACGAACAAGTAACTGAGTAACACACACACACACACACACACACACACACACACACACACACACACACACACACACTCACACACTCTCACACTCTCTCCATGTACACAAGAGTCACCCCAACAAATACAATGACAAAAAAACTAATAACAAAAAATCTCTTAAGCATATTGGGATGCCTCGCCCGACTCCCGCCCTCTCATCTTCCCAAATTATCTCTCTCTCTAAACTAGACTATCTCTCTATCTATTATTTTGTCTATCTCTCTATCGCCACCTGTTTGTTCTCTCCCTACTCGGCTTTCTAAAAATTACGTACAGTGGCGCTAATAAGTGATGTCTCAGCTGTCATTATATGTTTGGCTCGATCTGTGCTGTATTAATCTCACGCAAAAATAAGAAATCATGTGTATGGGGATTGGGTTGAGCATATAGATATAGATGTATTGCTGATACCAATTATTGATCAAAACATAATTGGTGCCGAGCCATCACTTTTTATGCCGACTGCACATGCTGTTGACTAAACAAATCTTGGGTATGAAAAGGGTATAATTATAAAGTGACCATAATAAACTTAAAATCTAAAGCCAAATTGTTTATAATAAACTAATTTAATGCCAATTAGAATGGTAAATCACCATCAATAAACTCAATGGTCTTATATACCTTTTCCATACCTTTTTTCATAACTCACATTTTATTACAAAGGAATACAACCAACAACAGACCTATTGGTCCTTGCTAGGCTACTTAAAAAAGAAAACAAAAGAAAAAAGCACACACATAAATCAACTGAAGGGTTTCAGCTCTAGGAAGACTGGTAGAGATTCAAAATTATAGAACTGTGAAATATATTAATACGGCCACATTACTCGGGCACAAACGCAGTCAGTCGGGATCCATGTCTTGACTGTACGACACTCTACAACATTTCTGTTCGTTCTCTCCCAACTCGGCTTTCTAGAAGTGACATACATACTGTTCAGTGTAAACACATCTGGGCTATAGAAAGGGTATGCAAAAGGTATACAGTATAAGATCATTGGGTATATTGATAATGATACACCTTTCTAACTGGTATAAGATGGCTTTATTTCCACCAATATACCTTTAAATGAGTAGATAGTTGTGGATACTACATTTACGCTTTTCATACCCATACGCAAATACAGATTCTCAGAAGTTAGGTGTGCTCAACCATCTCCTTGGTTTCTTAGCCCCCACGCAGCTTCTTGCTCTGTACAGGGGAGGGGGGGGGGGGGGGGGGGGGGGGCACTGTAGCCCATGAATGGATTACTGTTCGCAAGATTGGTGAGGTTCCAATCATACTGCACTTTTCGAAAGGGTGGAGTCAAAAGTATTTCGTATCATCAACTCTTCTCCTCTTCCTCATTATCTACAATCTCTCTATACTCGCCGCAATGTTACATATCTACCTCTTTTCTATCGTTATTACAATAATCAGTGTTCCTCGGAGCTTTTTAAGTATATACCTCTTCACGGAGAGTATTTGGTACCCGCCTTTCAACGCATTCCCACGCCGATTTTCCAGTCCTCCTTCTACTAAACAAGTACACTCTGAAACGCTCTCCTTTATTCTATCTTTCCCTCAGCATACGAATTAAACTGCTTCAAGCTCCGTCTGTCCAGACATTTTGACTCTAACGGACCTTAAATTTAACTCTGTCACTCTTTCAATTGAAAGTGTTGTATTCTGAATACAATCTACATATATTGTGGGTATATGAAAAGGGGTATTAATCTGTCCATAATAATCCACCCATGTAAAGGTATATCGGTGGTAAGAAACCCATCATATGCAAGGGTATAGAGGTAAATCGCCATCAATATACCTAGTGATCACAGATACCTCTCTCTCTCTCTAACACACATATATATACTTACCAGATCCATATCATACATCCTTCTAGCTGCCACCCACCCTCCCACACTGCACAATAGCTGATCATAAACACACCATATGCTTGATGGAGGAAAAAGTGGTTTGGCTAGGGTCGGGGAGGACGCGAGAGAGAGAGAGAGAGAGAGAGAGAGAGAGAGAGAGGGAGGGAGAGGGTAGAGAGAGAGAGGAGAGAGAGAGAGAGAGAGAGAGAGAGAGAGAGAGAGAGAGAGAGAGAGAGAGAGAGAGAGAGAGAGAGAGAGAGAGAGAGAGAGAGAGAGAGAGAGAGAGTACGATATTTAAGTAATTACAACGAGTATATAATGTTATTGATAAAAGGAAAATGACCATTGCAAGACTGTTCCCGGTGAACAGAATAGGGGTATATTAATTTTGGGGACAGCATGATTATTAACCCCTTCAGTTCGGTGACATCTTGATATATAATATTCTGGCGTATTTTTTTGGATTTTAGTCAGTTTGGGAAGGTCCTGTGGGAGTGAAGGGGTTAGTTGAGGAAGGTCCTGTGGGAGTGAAGGGGTTAGTTGAGGAAGGTCCTGTGGGAGTGAAGGGGTTAGTTGAGGAAGGTCCTGTGGGAGTGAAGGGGTTAGTTGAGGAAGGTCCTGTGGGAGTGAAGGGGTTAGTTGAGGAAGGTCCTGTGGGAGTGAGTGAAGGGTTTAGTTGAGGAAGGTCCTGTGGGAGTGAAGGGGTTAGTTGAGGAAGGTCCTGTGGGAGTGAAGGGGTTAGTTGAGGAAGGTCCTGTGGGAGTGAAGGGGTTAGTTGAGGAAGGTCCTGTGGGAGTGAAGGGGTTAGTTGAGGAAGGTCCTGTGGGAGTAAAGGGTTTAGTTGAGGAAGGTCCTGTGGGAGTGAAGGGGTTAGTTGAGGAAGGTCCTGTGGGAGTGAAGGGGTTAGTTGAGGAAGTTTTTGTCCCTTGATTCCTAATGATCTCTCCTGAGCTGAATAAAGTATTATAATGTTAAGGTATTTTTTTATCTTTCTCTCTTTTTCTCTCTTTCCCTGGCTAGTATCCATTCGGCCCCATTCAGCTAACTGTTTTAAGACGTTTATCCCCATCCAGGTGTCATATCTTCTTGGCGAGCGATAGCGAGCCAGCATTGTATGGAGAGATCCGGCTATGCCGGAGAAATTTTTCTATCGAAAAATGTACAAATTTAGCTTGCTGTCAAAACAAATATATATATATGCTGGCTCACTACCGCTCGCCAGGAAAACATTGCCACCTGAATGGGGTAAACGTCTTACAACAGTAGGCTGAATGGGGCCGAATGGATACAAGCCAAAGAGAGAGGGAGAGAAAGAGAACAAAAGCGAGGTGGGCTCCCTTAACATGCATACATTTGAAAGAGTGTCATTGTATTGAGAGGGTTGAGGTTGAGTTCAGAGGTTGTCAGACCAGGCTCCCCCAAAAAAGCTGCAGGACAAACTGAACCTGTGAATCCGACCTTACCCAACCTTCAAACCAGGACTCAGACACTACTACACTCTAAACATTCTTTAAGGGGGGATGGGCCGGTTTTCTGGACCACTTTCTCCCTCATGTTTAGCCCCATTAGTTTTCCGATGTTATGGTGTTTGCCCCATTAGTTAGTCGATTTTAAGACCTTTCGCACCATTTCTTCGTCAATATTTAGACCTTTCGTGCTATTTAGGTGTCGATTTTTTCCCTGGAGAACGACAGTGAACCTGTAATGTTGGAAGAACCGGCCGAAGGCCAGGAAATTTTTCTACCGAAAAATGTACAAATTTATCTAGAAGGGGGATCTAATGGATATTTTTTTTTAAGTTTGATGGAGGTCTAGGGAGGAAACTAGAAAAATAATGAAAACATGCAACAATCGCCCAAAAAGTGAAGCATCTCCCCTTAACTGTCTTGATACCGTAATGCATAAGTGCGCGGAATTTCGGTGTGAGTATCCTAGGTTCGAGTCCTCGGAGTGCCACATGTATTTGGTGATTTCATTAATTGAGTTTAGAAGTGAAGTTGGTTGGTGAAAAAAAAAAAAAAAAAAATATATATATATATACAGTATATATATAATAATAAAATGGATCGGTATAATAAGGGTACCGGTATATAATAAATTATTTGGGTAAATTGATAGTGATTGCCTTCCTATTCCGTAAGTGTTCATTTATTTATTTATTTATTTTGTGCTCCCTAGACCTCTATCCAGCTTTAAAAAAAAAAAAAAAAATCCAAGAAGCCTCCTCCCCCCCCCCCCCATTTCAAGAACAAATCGTACATTTTCCGGTTAAAAATAGTCTCGCCCGAAGTCCAGATTTCTTAAATTACAAGCTCGGTTTCATTTGCCAGGAAAAAATCAACACCTAGATGGCACGAAAGGTCCTAATATTTAATGTTAAATGGGGTGAATAGTCTTATAATCGCCAAGCTAATAGGGCGAACGTCTTAAATAATCAAAACTAATGAGGCTGAGCATGAGGGAGCAGGGGTCCAGTTTTTTGTTTCCTTTAAATTAGATGAATATATTACTATCAATATACCATTTAAGGGGAGATTTCCACCGGGAGGATTTTTTTCTGAACCTCTTTCTCCCTCATGTTTAGCCCCATTGCTTGTGAGATTTAAAAACGCTTGCCCCATTAGTTTGGCGATTTTAAGAACCCTCGCCCCATTTCTGTCAATTTTAAGACCACTCGTGCCATTTAGGTGTCGATTTTTTCCTAATGAGCGATAGCGAGCCTGTAATTTTTGTAAGCCGGGACATTTTTCTACCGAAAAATGTACAAATTTATCTTGAAAGGGGGTCAAGGGGGAGTAATTTTAAGCTTGATGGAAGTCTAGGGAATCAAATAAAAAACTCCCCTTAATGGGAACATTCAGGATACTTTACTCACCCATTTCGTACCCATCATGTGTGAGTGAATCGTGTACTGGACTACTGGTATCGGCAACTAGATTGGTTGTAGATTATCTTGAGTGGCTGAATTCATATTAAGGGGGGCGACCTGCTTTATTTATCTCCTTTTCACTCTTTCTCTGGCTTGTATCCATTCGGCCCCATTCAGCCTACTGTTTTAAGACGTTTATGCTCATCCAGGTGTCGATTTATTCCTAGCGAGCGATAGCGAACCAGCATTGTACGGAAAAATCCAGTTTCACCGGAGACAGTTTTCTATCGAAAAATTTATACATTTAGCCTCTTGACAAAATCATAATAAAAAAAAAATAAATAAATAAAAAATAGGCTAGCTCGCGGAAAAAATCAACACTTGGAGATAAAAGTCTTAAAACAGTAGGCTGAATGGGGCCGAATGAATACAACCCAGAGAGAAGGGGGGAGAGAAAACAAACAAAAAACGAGGCGGGCCCCTTTAAGGTTGTGTTCAAAAGTTGTCCGACTATGTTGCCCAAAATGTGTGTCAAACGAGATTTCTAGACATTAATATATTATATACGACGTTAAATGCATTAAGGGAGCCCAGACGGTATTGTGAAGCATAATTTACTGGTTCAATGGTTTAAGGAGGGGGTTTAGTTTGCTCTCTAAACCTCTATCAAACTTTAAAATAAACACCTACAAGACCCCCCTTCGATAAAAATTTGTACATTTTTCGGTAGAAAAATTTCCAGGCCGAAGGCCGATTCCTCTTCATATACAGGCTCGCTATCGCTCGCCAGGAAAAAAATCGACACCTAAATGGCACGAAAGGTCTTAATATTGGCAAAGAAATGGGGCAAAAGATCTGAAAATCGCCAAACTAATGGGGCGCATGTCTTGAAATCTCATAACTAATAGGGATAAACATGAGGGAGGAGGACTTGAAAAACCAACTGCCTCCCCTTAAGGATTTGTTGTTATCTCTTACTAGATATCTGGAAGTGATAAATGACCACAACAGTGTAATTGCATGTGTGTTTGACTGGACTTCCTATTTATATCAAATCCATTCATAAACATAATTTGGCCCGGTTTTGATACCGTACC
>CM064513.1:17031186-17071186 GCA_032716605.1 Paralithodes platypus
GATGGTAGATGAATTTTGGCAACTAACATATTTCAAACGTTTACCTCATAAGCTACCAGACCAGTGTTGAGGATGAATGTTGAGGGAATAAGCGCTTGTGTGATACCGGCTTTAGACGTGCCTTCTGGAAATGTGTCCTTCCTTCAGTGCCGCCTTCTGTAGCGTTGGTTAGTAGTAACTTTTCTGTCGACATTCTTTAGACGAGATGGCCACTTATGCAGAGCTGAAGAATATTCTGCGGTGTTAATTCATCCTTGTCAGCATATGCTGAATTTAATACCCTGCAGGATTGTCGTTCGTAGCCCAAATGACGAGGCTATAATCACACTTATCAACAAGTGTAATTCCCATAATTGGAGAATATTCCCAAAGCCACTTACCCACGCAGTCATCATGCTCACAGCCAAACCAGTAGAACGTGTAACCATCACAGGTGGCGTTGTCCTTGCACTGTTATCTCACCTCGGGGAAAGCCTCCATGTCAAACATTATCTTGCAAATAATATCAGACAGAAAGGACAGACAGATCTTCATCCTAGAGAGTTTGCATCTCCCAGCCAAGAAACTCCTCTGAAGGTTGAATCAGTAGAGGTTGTTCTGGGTCGTTAATTGTTTGCAGTGCCATGACCAGCCCTGAAATATAATAAACATGAATGAGAGGGCGCATCAATCTGCAGAATGCATGGGTTCCAGGGCCTTTGCTGCAAACTTGTCATCCTGGTCACTGTGGAGTTAACCTGTGCGACAGACACCCCTAGCATTCCTGAACAGAATTTATTTACATTTTCTTGCCTTATTGGTCAACATAATCCATTATAGTAGGGCTTTCCTTCCCTAAAATTGGTTTCCTATCAAAGCTAGAAAGCTGTGTCCACCCGCCCATTTAGATTGTATTTTGAAAAGGAGTTATAGCAGTATTTTGTTTTCCTTTGTAATGCAGAGATCCATGGGCATGGAGACCACTTAAGTTAGAAGCCAGATTCTTAGCATTGCCATATAAAATACCATAATGCCGTGTTTGGGTCTAACCATATAATATGTTGATCGCTAGAAGGGTACCTATGATTCCTTTATTAACAATACTTTATCCTATTATCACAATCATAATTCTAGCTGTTCTAGTGCAACATTCAATGTTGACATGTTGGTATTATTCTGTGAATACATTGTATGTTTTCGTATACCTTGATGTTCTTCTTACCTTCATGTTTAATGTCTCTCAGAATATTAAATCGTTAATCAAAGAAAAGAACTAGTGGTAAGATGTATTACATTACCTTAACTAGCTCGTTACTCCTTTAAGAATCTCAGCCAGATCTCCCAGTCATCTTAATGAGTCTTGAAGTATAGTAGTGTTCTGTCGCTCCCAACCAGATGAGACCACAGGCACGGATGGCAGTAAGGATTTTAAGAGGACTCCTCACGTGGATACAAACTTAATTGCTGTGTGTGTTAGCTATACACAAGGGATTTTGTTCGTATTGTCTTTTTATTTTTCAGCTGGCAAATTGACACTTTCTCACTTTCAACTAGAGAACTATAATTTAAGATGATTGTTTTATGACAGTGTGTCCAAAAAACATTATTCACTGCAAACACACACACACACACACACACATTAAATAACTAAATATATATATATATATATATATATATGTATTATGAATTAATGTAGCCACTCCTTTCTGTTCATTACCTATGTTATTAATTAATGTCCTATTATTTATCCGGGTTAAAGTCAAAACTCTTCTTGACTTTATACAACTACGTATATCTAAATATAACACAATCCCACCCCTACTCTGTACAACGCTCCAACTCAAGAGTGAAACGTTACTCCCAATTTTTCTTCTATTCAACAGCTGAGCTCTGGAACTCTCTCCCTGAATCCATCTTCCCTTTATCCTATGTCTTAAATTGTTTCAAACTCCGTGTGTCCAGACATTTTGGCTCTGTCACTCTTTTATCTCTGGCGAAGCACTCGTCACAAGCAGTGTTTGCCTTTTGTCTACCTCATTCACATAGAAAAATAAAAATATATATATTAAAAAGTACCATCAGCCAATCAGTCTTTAATTCACTGCTCCAAGTACAAATTGGCCAAGTAAAATCAAATAAACTATAAGTTAAGGCTCTGGGGAGGGGAGTACGATCGCGATTAGTATATGTAAAAGGAACTGGCTCGTGAGGGACAGTGAGCCTGTTGCATATATCGCTTTCCTTATGTACTTACTCATATACACTCTTATAAGTGTTCAAAGTCCACCTTTAGTTTTAAGTTAACGTATATGAAAAGCACCTTACTGTGATTAATCTACACTGGCGTATCTTAAACCCTTCTGACCGGCGACGTCATTTTAATTGTATTCTAGCTATATTTAGACGATTGTGTGCAGTTTAGGAAGGATCTGTGGTAGTAAAAAGGGTTAAGTTAGATAGTTCGAAGCCTGTTAATTGCTGGAGGTCCTTTATAAACTGAATAAAATTGTCTCATAGTAGCCAAAATATAGTTAAAAGGACGGCACCGGTACAGAAGGGGTTAACTGGCCGTAACCGAACCCCACTAACCCAGCCTATTTAATTTTACACAGTTTAACATAACTTAAAATTGAAAGTGTAATTAACAAGCCTAATAAATATATTTGGGTTGAAAAGAACACTGAATTAAGGAGAAACCCATATTCGAAAAATGTCGAGACTGTTCTCTCTCTCTTTCACATACACAACCATACATAAGCAAGATTTGTTCTCTCTCACACGTACGCACATGCTCACGGGAACATGCAAACAACACAGGGATACACACACACACACACACACACACACACACACACACACACACACACACACACACACACACACAAGGCGAGATGGGTATCATATGGTTCACCTAAGCTGATGGCTACCTAAGCCTTCGGGCGAGACGGTACCGTCTATAGTGAGAATAGTACCATACAGATCCACCCTAAGCCTTCGTTTCCAATGTCGCCAATTGGCTAAAATACAGACTACACACACATCCACAGCCATTCCAACAGTACATAAAACACTTAACATGCATTTCACGCAATACATTCCCAGTTAAGGAGGCGCGATAATAATGAGCTTAGCTCGCATTGCGTGGATTCCCCTTGACGAACAAGTAACTGAGTAACACACACACACACACACACACACACACACACACACACACACACACACACACACACACACACACAAGCTTTTTTCAGTACAAACACACACACACACACACACACACACACACACACACACACACACACACACACACACACACACACACACACACACACACACACACACACACACAGGTTTTCCTCCCCCACACGCAGCCGGAGTTTTATTGCCTCCTTCGCTCGTAAAGTGGGTAATGGGATTCATAATTCCGGCCAGATAATTGTGGGGCAATTAGCGCGGCTGTAACTATCCCATGACTCCCAACAAGGCCATTACTAAGCGGAGAAGGCACACGGAACAGGCATGGAAATATTCGGGAGGGATCTTCGGCGTGCGGTTAGGTTGGGGGTATACTGCGCTGTTTTGAGGGTATACCGTATTGCTTTCTTGGCATTCTGGCTGTTTTTCTCGTGTGCTATGTTTAGGTTTGTGTCTGTATATCTGTCCGTCTGTCCCATTTATCTTGTCCTCTGTTTCTCTCCGTGTATTTCTATGTCTGTCTCTTATTTTATGTCTGTGTTTGGGGAAGATCTTACACGTGCAGTTGAGGTGGAGGTATATCGTATTGTTGTATTGCTTTCTTGACATAGTTTGTTGTGTGGTTGGTTGTCTTGCTTGATTCTGTATCTCCATCACCAATATACCCTGTCTATCTTTATTTATCTGTCTCGAATTGTCTATCTGTCTATGTCTGCCTATCAATCTCTTTTTGGATAGGATCTTACTCGTACTGTCAGAATGACTTGTTCCTCCAGTTTCACTCTATCAGTACGAGATGCTTCCTATTAATGTATGTTTGATTGTCTAAATTGTCTTTGTGATTGATATTATCCAACCACATCCACCCAGCCAGTCTGTCTTCCGTCTCGTGACAGGCTAGGGCCAGAGTTGTACCATAAGTATAAACTAATTATTAGATTTCTTATGTATTTCCGGTGTGTTAACAACGAATGAACTAATTAATTTGAAATATATAATTTAAGACTATTCAAGTCTTTTGGTGAAAATGGCTTCCTCCCTAGAACTCTGCTGGAAGTTCGTGTTCAAGTGGCATCCAATTTAGCAAAAACTAAAACACAGAATCAATGGGGATGATTGAAATAGTGATTGAGGACTGGAGTTGGCTGATTCATTCCTACATAAATTGAGCAACGTGAATGCTTGACAGCCATCACAGTAATATTACTAGAATAACTTAAGGGGAGACTGACCATTTGTTTGGTCTATTCATTAATTTATTCATATATTTTTGTAGTTTCCTCACTAGACCTCCATCAAGCTTAGAAAAACACCCCCTAGACCTCCCTTCAAGATCAATTTGTACATTTTTCGGTAGAAAATGTTTCCGGCCGAAGGCCTATTCCTCTTAAAATTGCAGGCTCGCTTTCGCTCGCCAGGAAATAATCGACACCTAAATGGCACGGAAGGTCTTAAAATTTACAACGAAATAGGGCGAAAAGTGTTAAGAACGCCAAACTAATGGGCTGAACGTTTTATAATCTCAAAACTAGTGGGGCTAAACATTAGGGAGAAGGGGTTCCAGTATAACGGTCTGCCTCCCTTTAATCTATATTGTGGATTTCCAATTTGTTATCAGGGGACATAATTCTGCATTGCAACTTGCTCTGGTTTAATTGTATATGAATAATTGTGGAAACTTGATCATATAATATATTTGCTCCTCGAAGACACTTGTTCCGTGTTGGAAGTGGTAATATAATGGAAGACCTTAATTAAGATTGATAACGTATATAGTGTTATTACGGTTTGCAGCTTGTAGACACTAATGTTTTTTATGCTTTTGTGTTATCCTTATGAAATATATCCTTGAAACGTACCGCAAGGTTTTTTAGATGATAAGCCTTTCTACTGACTTCATTTGACTGTTCTCGTCTTGCCTATTTTCTCTGTTAATACATTTTCACTGTTTGATTGTATTCACATAATGCTCAGGTCTTTAAATATAATACATATTTTAACACTACATTTTCTATACTTCAGGTATATAATTCCCCATAACAAATATGATATATACAGTAAGCTAATATTTTCTACTAAAACGCGGATGGGATCGGCAAATAAAATATACTTACCCAATAAACAGCAAAAGCTAATTATATTCACATCTGCTTCCATGAGTAAGATTATAACCATGGAGTAGCACAGGTAGTGTTTTGGAACCAGGTTGATCTTGATCAATCGTTGCAAATGCAAATGCAGAACTTGTATTGTATTATATTCCTTAGTAATTTGAATATACGCATAGTATAATTTCCACTCCGAATTCAAAATGAAAGAATAGTCTTACATGGACAGGGCGGCAAACAACTAAGTAGATATAACACAAAGTACCAAATAGGTATATATACAGTATATATATATATATATATATATAACAAATATGTAAGTACCAGTCAATATTATAATGTATAATTTAGGTAATTACAAAGGCGAATGAGTTTTAGTGAATATTGGGTATACAATTATCTTGAGATATATAATTGTAAATGCTCCGAATTATCACAGATTTTAACTACCTAAGTAGGCAATTGTGGTGGAAAGGTTACTACGTTAGGGTCACAACTAAAAGATGCTGGGCTCGATTCCTGGTGTCGTGCTAAATCCATGAGTATACTAAATGCGATAAGAGATTTTCGGTGGTAGAGTGGATAGCGTGATCATGAGTACTGTTTTAGGATCGAAATAGGTTGTGTGGGTGTAGGTGGATAGTCATGGATGTAGAGAGGGTCATTATGATTTGTTGGAATGGATGGTGTGTGCACGAAGGAGTGGTATGGGTGGATATAGTGAGTTACGTCGCTCCTGAATCTGCTGAGAGAAGATATATATGAAGAGAAGGAGGGGTGAGGATGAGGAAGAGATAAGGGAGGATAAAGAGAAAGAGGGGGAGTAAGAGAAAGAGAAGGAGAAATAGAACGGGGATAAGGAAGAGAAAGTTGAAGAGGAGAAGTAAGAGGAGGATGTTGAGGCTTTTGACCCGTTCCACGTCTAGGATCGACTAGAGACCCTATAGCAACAGAGATCCGCCAACCTCCGCCATATTGGTGTCATTGCGTCCATACATGCGCCCATACCCAAAATATCAACTCGGACAATAGTAATTCACATTTGTTTTCACCAACCCACCAATTAATTTACAAATAAACCTAATTAATGAAATCAATGAAAGTAATGAATACATGTGGTACTCCAAGGACTCGAACCTAGGATACTCACACCGAACTTCCGCACACTAAGCACTAGGCTATCAAGAAGTATATGCAGAAGTATATAGTTTGAGCTTCGGATCTAAATTCTACATAATAAATAATTGCGTATATTGATATCGATTTACCTCCCTATTAGATGGTCTTATTACTACCTATATACCTTTATAAGTGTATGTTTTTGTGAACACTTTATCATCTCACCGTTTTATATATGTTATGGCCCCATAATGGCGTCCAAGAAAATGGATGGCTTGTCTCTCTTAATACAGTATCTCTAGGACCTACGTGCAGCAGTGAAGGATACAAAAAACAAAAAAGAGCTCAGTCCTCCCGGAAGTACTGCGGCTGCGGCTGTGATGGACTGTTGGTGTATATAGTGTTACATATTTGGTGTTTAGTATTGAAATGTTGCGTGTAAAATCGTTGGGGTGTTGCTTGTTTGGTACTATGTAATTGTTGTTGTAGTGTTGCGTATTTGGTGTTGCGTGTTTGATTTGGTTAGGTGTTGTGTGTATGGTGTTGTAGTGTTGCGTATTGGGTGTTGCGAGTTGGATTTGTTTAGGTGTTGTGTATATTGTGTTGCGTATTTGGTGTTGCACGTTGGATTTGTTTAGGTGTTGTGTGTATGGTGTTGTGTATTTGGTGTTGCATGTTGATTTTTGGGGTGTGTGTATGGTGTTGTATGTTTGGCTTTGCGTTTGGTTGTAGTGTTGTGATTTTTTGTGTGCGTATTTGGTTTTGCGTGTTTGGTGTTAAGTGTTAGAATGTTGGGGTATTTGGTGATACATGTTCTAGTGTTTGAAGTTGTAGATTTTGTGTTGCTTCTTGAAATATTGGGGTGTTGTGGTGGTGTGCATTCGGTGTTGCATATCGGAGAGCTACATATTTGGTTTTGTGTGTGTTGTTGCAAATTGGAGTCACGCATATTTAGGAATTTGTGGTGTTGCATGTTGGCGATTTGTTTAGTAGGAAATGTATGGTGAGGCCTGTTTAGTGTTGTGTGTTTGATGTGTGATGGTGTTGTGTATTTGATGTGTGATGGTGTTGTGTGTTTGATGTGTGATGGTGTTGTGTGTTTGATGTGTGATGGTGTTGTGTACTTGATGTGTGATGGTGTTGTGTGTTTGATGTGTGATGGTGTTGTGTATTTGATGTGTGATGGTGTTGTGTGTTTGATGTGTGATGGTGTTGTGCGTTATATATGGTGTTGTGTATTTGATGTGTGATGGTGTTGTGTGTTTGATGTGTGATGGTGTTGTGTATTTGATGTGTGATGGTGTTGTGTATTTGATGTGTGATGGTGTTGTGTATTTGATGTGTGATGGTGTTGTGTATTTGATGTGTGATGGTGTTGTGTGTTTGATGTGTGATGGTGTTGTGTATTTGATGTGTGATGGTCTTGTGTGTTTGATGTGTGATGGTGTTGTGTGTTTGATGGTGTTGTGTATTTGATGTGTGATGGTGTTGTGTGTTTGATGTGTGATGGTGTTGTGTGTTTGATGTGTGATGGTGTTGTGTGTTTGATGTGTGATGGTGTTGTGTATTTGATGTGTAATGGTGTTGTGTGTTTGATGTGTGATGGTGTTGTGTATTTGATGTGTGATGGTGTGTATTTGATGTGTGATGGTGTTGTGTGTTTGATGTGTGATGGTGTTGTGTATTTGATGTGTGATGGTGTTGTGTGTTTGATGTGTGATGGTGTTGTGTATTTGATGTGTGATGGTGTTGTGTATTTGATGTGTGATGGTGTTGTGTGTTTGATGTGTGATGGTGTTGTGTATTTGATGTGTGATCGTGTTGTGTGTTTGGAGTTGTTGGTCTAAAGCCAGTGTCACAGGAGTTGTTGGTCTAAAGCCAGTGTCACAGGAGTTGTTGGTCTAAAGCCAGTGTCACAGGAGTTGTTGGTCTAAAGCCAGTGTCACAGGAGTTGTTGGTGTAAAGCCAGTGTCACAGGAGTTGTTGGTGTAAAGCCAGTGTCACAGGAGTTGTTGGTGTAAAGCCAGTGTCACAGGAGTTGTTGGTGTAAAGCCAGTGTCACAGGAGTTGTTGGTCTAAAGCCAGTGTCACAGGAGTTGTTGGTGTAAAGCCAGTGTCACAGGAGTTGTTGGTGTAAAGCCAGTGTCACAGGAGTTGTTGGTGTAAGCCAGTGTCACAGGAGTTGTTGGTGTAAAGCCAGTGTCACAGGAGTTGTTGGTGTAAAGCCAGTGTCACAGGAGTTGTTGGTCTAAAGCCAGTGTCACAGGAGTTGTTGGTGTAAAGCCAGTGTCACAGGAGTTGTTGGTGTAAAGCCAGTGTCACAGGAGTTGTTGGTGTAAAGCCAGTGTCACAGGAGTTGTTGGTGTAAAGCCAGTGTCACAGGAGTTGGTGTAAAGCCAGTGTCACAGGAGTTGTTAGTGTAAAGCCAGTGTCACAGGAGTTGTTGGTGTAAAGCCAGTGTCACAGGAGTTGTTGGTGTAAAGCCAGTGTCACAGGAGTTGTTGGTGTAAAGCCAGTGTCACAGGAGTTGTTGGTGTAAAGCCAGTGTCACAGGAGTTGTTGGTGTAAAGCCAGTGTCACAGGAGTTGTTGGTGTAAAGCCAGTGTCACAGGAGTTGTTGGTGTAAAGCCAGTGTCACAGGAGTTGTTGGTCTAAAGCCAGTGTCACTGGAGTTGTTGGTGTAAAGCCAGTGTCACAGGAGTTGTTGGTGTAAAGCCAGTGTCACAGGAGTTGTTGGTGTAAAGCCAGTGTCACAGGAGTTGTTGGTGTAAAGCCAGTGTCACAGGAGTTGGTGTAAAGCCAGTGTCACAGGAGTTGTTGGTGTAAAGCCAGTGTCACAGGAGTTGTTGGTGTAAAGCCAGTGTCACATGAGTTGTTGGTGTAAAGCCAGTGTCACAGGAGTTGTTGGTGTAAAGCCAGTGTCACAGGAGTTGTTGGTCTAAAGCCAGTGTCACAGGAGTTGTTGGTGTAAAGCCAGTGTCACAGGAGTTGTTGGTGTAAAGCCAGTGTCACAGGAGTTGTTGGTGTAAAGCCAGTGTCACAGGAGTTGTTGGTGTAAAGCCAGTGTCACAGGAGTTGTTGGTGTAAAGCCAGTGTCACAGGAGTTGTTGGTGTAAAGCCAGTGTCACAGGAGTTGTTGGTGTAAAGCCAGTGTCACAGGAGTTGTTGGTGTAAAGCCAGTGTCACAGGAGTTGTTGGTGTAAAGCCAGTGTCACAGGAGTTGTTGGTGTAAAGCCAGTGTCAGGAGTTGTTGGTGTAAATCCAGTGTCACAGGAGTTGTTGGTGTAAAGCCAGTGTCACAGGAGTTGTTGGTGTAAAGCCAGTGTCACAGGAGTTGTTGGTGTAAAGCCAGTGTCACAGGAGTTGTTGGTGTAAAGCCAGTGTCACAGGAGTTGTTGGTGTAAAGCCAGTGTCACAGGAGTTGTTGGTGTAAAGCCAGTGTCACAGGAGTTGTTGGTGTAAAGCCAGTGTCACAGGAGTTGTTGGTGTAAAGCCAGTGTCACAGGAGTTGTTGGTGTAAAGCCAGTGTCACAGGAGTTGTTGGTGTAAAGCCAGTGTCACAGGAGTTGTTGGTGTAAAGCCAGTGTCACAGGAGTTGTTGGTGTAAAGCCAGTGTCACAGGAGTTGTTGGTGTAAAGCCAGTGTCACAGGAGTTGTTGGTGTAAAGCCAGTGTCACAGGAGTTGTTGGTGTAAAGCCAGTGTCACAGGAGTTGTTGGTGTAAAGCCAGTGTCACAGGAGTTGTTGGTGTAAAGCCAGTGTCACAGGAGTTGTTGGTGTAAAGCCAGTGTCACAGGAGTTGTTGGTGTAAAGCCAGTGTCACAGGAGTTGTTGGTGTAAAGCCAGTGTCACAGGAGTTGTTGGTGTAAAGCCAGTGTCACAGGAGTTGTTGGTGTAAAGCCAGTGTCACAGGAGTTGTTGGTGTAAAGCCAGTGTCACAGGAGTTGTTGGTGTAAAGCCAGTGTCACAGGAGTTGTTGGTGTAAAGCCAGTGTCACAGGAGTTGTTGGTGTAAAACCAGTGTCACAGGAGTTGTTGGTGTAAAGCCAGTGTCACAGGAGTTGTTGGTGTAAAGCCAGTGTCACAGGAGTTGTTGGTGTAAAGCCAGTGTCACAGGAGTTGTTGGTGTAAAGCCAGTGTCACAGGAGTTGTTGGTGTAAAGCCAGTGTCACAGGAGTTGTTGGTGTAAAGCCAGTGTCACAGGAGTTGTTGGTGTAAAGCCAGTGTCACAGGAGTTGTTGGTGTAAAGCCAGTGTCACAGGAGTTGTTGGTGTAAAGCCAGTGTCACAGGAGTTGTTGGTGTAAAGCCAGTGTCACAGGAGTTGTTGGTGTAAAGCCAGTGTCACAGGAGTTGTTGGTGTAAAGCCAGTGTCCCAGGAGTTGTTGGTGTAAAGCCAGTGTCACAGGAGTTGTTGGTGTAAAGCCAGTGTCACAGGAGTTGTTGGTGTAAAGCCAGTGTCACAGGAGTTGTTGGTGTAAAGCCAGTGTCACAGGAGTTGTTGGTGTAAAGCCAGTGTCACAGGAGTTGTTGGTGTAAAGCCAGTGTCACAGGAGTTGTTGGTGTAAAGCCAGTGTCACAGGAGTTGTTGGTGTAAAGCCAGTGTCACAGGAGTTGTTGGTGTAAAGCCAGTGTCACAGGAGTTGTTGGTGTAAAGCCAGTGTCACAGGAGTTGTTGGTGTAAAGCCAGTGTCACAGGAGTTGTTGGTGTAAAGCCAGTGTCACAGGAGTTGTTGGTGTAAAGCCAGTGTCACAGGAGTTGTTGGTGTAAAGCCAGTGTCACAGGAGTTGTTGGTGTAAAGCCAGTGTCACAGGAGTTGTTGGTGTAAAGCCAGTGTCACAGGAGTTGTTGGTGTAAAGCCAGTGTCACAGGAGTTGTTGGTGTAAAGCCAGTGTCACAGGAGTTGTTGGTGTAAAGCCAGTGTCACAGGAGTTGTTGGTGTAAAGCCAGTGTCACAGGAGTTGTTGGTGTAAAGCCAGTGTCACAGGAGTTGTTGGTGTAAAGCCAGTGTCACAGGAGTTGTTGGTGTAAAGCCAGTGTCACAGGAGTTGTTGGTGTAAAACCAGTGTCACAGGAGTTGTTGGTGTAAAGCCAGTGTCACAGGAGTTGTTGGTGTAAAGCCAGTGTCACAGGAGTTGTTGGTGTAAAGCCAGTGTCACAGGAGTTGTTGGTGTAAAGCCAGTGTCACAGGAGTTGTTGGTGTAAAGCCAGTGTCACAGGAGTCGTTGGTGTAAAGCCAGTGTCACAGGAGTCGTTGGTCTAAGCCAGTGTCACAGGAGTCGTTGGTCTAAGCCAGTGTCACAGGAGTCGTTGGTCTAAGCCAGTGTCACAGGAGTTGTTGGTGTAAAGCCAGTGTCACAGGAGTTGTTGGTGTAAAGCCAGTGTCACAGGAGTTGTTGGTGTAAAGCCAGTGTCACAGGAGTTGTTGGTGTAAAGCCAGTGTCACAGGAGTTGTTGGTGTAAAGCCAGTGTCACAGGAGTTGTTGGTGTAAAGCCAGTGTCACAGGAGTTGTTGGTCTAAGCCAGTGTCACAGGAGTTGTTGGTCTAAGCCAGTGTCACAGGAGTTGTTGGTCTAAGCCAGTGTCACAGGAGTTGTTGGTCTAAGCCAGTGTCACAGGAGTTGTTGGTGTAAAGCCAGTGTCACAGGAGTTGTTGGTCTAAGCCAGTGTCACAGGAGTTGTTGGTCTAAGCCAGTGTCACAGGAGTTGTTGGTCTAAGCCAGTGTCACAGGAGCACATTTTTCTGGCTTTTCGAAGAGCATGTTTTTGTTCGTAATATTTTGAGGCTATACCGCATTGGAGGATTCAGAAGCTGGACTTAAGGGGAGGTATTTAGTTTGTTCCCTAGACCTCCATCAAGCTTAAAATTACACCCCCTAGACCCCCTTTCAAAATAAATTTGTACATCTTTCGGTAGAAAAATTTCCCGGCCAAAGGCCGGTTCCTCTCAAATTACAGGCTCGCTATCCCTCGCCAGGAAAAAATCGACACCTAAATGGCACGAAAGTTCTTAAAATTGATAGAAATGGGGCAAAAGTTCTTAAAATCGCCAAACTAAAGGGGGCGAGCGTCTTAAAATATAAAAAGCAATGGGGCTAAATATGAGGGAGAAAGGGGTCAAGAAAAAAATCCCTCAAGTGGAGATCTCCCCTTAAGGTAGATTATTTTAGGTGGCTGAGTTTTGAAACCTCTTAAATTTTGAAGCTTCCAGACTACAACTGCTCGTAGAAATTGATGGAAGAACCGTCCGTGTGACACTGCCCTTTAGGGAGCATAATAGAAATGTATCGTCAATGTTCTATGGTCAAATATCTCTGGCAACATTTCTGGGATTTTTACACTGGTATCGGAAACTAGGCTGAGGATAGATTGATTTAGGTTGTCAACTTATATAAACAGTTGAATTCATAAGCTGCTATACCAGTGTTGGGATACCTGTGTGAAGGAAATACTGCTTGTGTGATACTGGCTTTACACCTCATGTTCTAGTTACAGGATCAATATCTCTTCGAGCCTTAAGGGAGCCCACCTCGCTTTGTTTTATCTTTCTCTCCCTCTCTCTTTGGCTTCTATCCATTCGGCCCCATTCAGCCTACTGTTTTAAGACGTTTATCAACATCCAGGTATCAATATTTTCCTGGCGAGTGGTAACGAACCATCATATATATATATTTGTTTTGACAGCAAGCTAAATGTGTAAACTTTTTCGATAGAAACATTTCTCCGGCGAAGCCGGATTTCTCCAAACAATGCTGGCTCGCTATCGCTCGCCAGGAAGAAATCGACACCTGGATGGGGATAAACGTCTTAAAACAGTTGGCTGAATGGGGCCGAATGGATACAAGCCAGGGGAAGAGAGAAAGGAGAGAAAGATAAAAAAGCCGGTGACCCCCCTTACCTAATATATTCTAGAGGGGTTTTCACACATACACAATCTCCACACCGATTTGGCGAATGTGATGCAGTCAGAGGCGTTTTTTTTTTTTTTTTTTTTTTTTTTTTTTTTTGGGGGGGGGGGTACTTATAGACTGTCCTGATGAGGTTTTCTACATGGTTGTTCGTCATTTCTTGAGCAATTCCGGTGGCTGCTCCTTTCGCTTCTTCACTCTGGAGATGTGTCTCTGGGGTGTTGGTTCGTCTGCTTAGCTCTTCTGTGGTTGGGCACTGGAGAAGATCGTAGAGGAGTGGCTCAGTTGTGTGGTCGTGGGTGGGCCTGGTCCATTCTACAGGCGTCCCACTTGTCAACATGACCCAAACAGATTTGAGGATGTTCAAAACTTTGGAATTTTGTTGTGGCCCATTAAAATTTGATGTATCGCCGCGTCACCGTGAAACTGAGAACTTTTATAATACAAATATTATGGCTAGCTGCTCGTTCGTGAATAATTAATGAACTCGGTAAATAAATCCAAGCTGGTAGCCAGAATAATAGAAAGAAATGCATCCTCTCATACTGAATGACAGTCTAAAGGCAAAATACAACTTTTAACTCGCAACACATTAATAGAGTTTTCTATAAAGGTAATTAACGGTAAATTAAAGTCAACTGTACGGATATATCTTAACCCCTTCAGTATTTGAAGACATTCTTACACTCTATCCTGGATATAATTTGCAAACATTATGTAGATTTGAAAGGATCTCTAGGAGCCAAGGGGGTAAAAACTATCTCCAGTAACTCTTTAGCCCTACAAATCCTTCGTAATCTGAATATAATTATATAATAATAGCCAGTATACACTGTTAAAACGCGTCATAATCCGCATGGAGTTATCCCAATTTGGTGCAAGGCGAGCCTTTTTTAGCCCTCCCTGTCTCACTCTATTTAATTAAAGTAGAGTGAGACAAGGAGGGTTATATAAAATTATAATCTCCAAACTTTTGATATTATAAGACATTTCATCTGATTAGTTTGGTAACTATAAGACATTTCACCCTATTGAGGCAAAGACTACCAAAACACTCAATATACTCATGCAAACTACCATGATAGCCCCCAAGACATCACACCAGATAATGTTAAAGAGCACCTTCCTCCTCTTCCTAGCCTTGCCATCACCAATCCCCACCTCCCTAATCGTCAATAATCTATCCCTCAAAATTATTGAGCTACCCGTTGATGGATCTAAGCACCACGGGATTTATTACTCCTCATCAAGTGGGGAAAGTGATGAGAGAGTAAGAGAGAGAGAGAGAGAGAGAGTGAGTGAGTGAGTGAGTGAGTGAGTGAGTGAGTGAGTGAGCGAGTTAGTGGTGGTGTGAAGTGTAAAATTATTGAGCTACCCGTTGATGGATCTAAGCACCCAGGGAGTTAGAGAGAGAGAGAGAGGGGTGGGGTGGGGTGGAGTGTAAAATTATTGAGCTACTCGTTGATAGATTAAACCACCTAAAGATTCCCAACTGATCATCCAAAGGGCGAAATGAGGGGGGCGGTATATCAACACTTAGAGGTGATTAGGGGGTCGCAGTGAGAGACTAAAGAGTTGTAAGGAAGGAGCTACACGGAATAGCATCTAAAAGAGCTTGCGGTCCAATCCAGGAAGATACTCGAAGTGGAAAGAGAGACATTGTAGAGTGTGTAAAATACTATCTACTCTCTTCTTGAATTGCTTTACTGAAGAACAGTTTGCAACTTTCGAGGGAAGTTTGTTCCAGGTAATGCAGTCCTTATATGTGAAAAGATTACACAAGTACTATTGCTGAACCTTTTCTACTTCTAACTTCCACCCATGGTTGCGTGTTGTATTCATATTTAGGCTAAACATTTTCCTATAATCCACATTGACAAACCCATCGAGTATAATAAAAAATATAAATGGGTTGACCTCGTAGTGTGCGTGTTTCCAACGGGGGGGGGGGGAGAGAGAGAGAGAGAGAGAGAGAGAGAGAGAGAGAGAGAGAGAGAGAGAGAGAGAGAGAGAGACTTAAACACAATATCAGGCAAACAATCTCTCACCGCCCCCCTCCCCCTAAAAAAACAAAAACAAAAAAAAACCCAGGCCCCAACCCGTAAGAGTGATAGCCCAGCTTCCTTGTATTCCCCGACACTCCACCATGGGCAGCATAATGGCGGCATATATCTCCTCTCAATACTGGGGTTTAGCAGGAGTGATGGCCTCATTGGAGTTCCGGCCACCTGGGTTTCACGGAGCCGCCATGTTGGTTACCTCTCGCTGCCTGTCAGCCTTTGTTTTACTGAATTTTGATTTGAGACAGAGCCCGAACAGGGACATCACAACACAACAGAAAAACAAAACAAAGCAAAACACAAAATTTCACACATCTAGGTCGTCTAGGAGAAATACATAGAGACCCAGGCCCATTTGGGGTCCCCAGTTAGATTCCCAGGTCCCAGATCTCCAGGAGAGATTGTATGCATTGTATGGAGAAATTCGGCTACGCCGGAGACATTTTTCTATCGAAAAATCTACAAATGCTGTCAAAAAACAATTTAAAAAATATACTTGCTCGCTACCGCTCGCCAGGAAAAAATCGACACCTGGACGGGGATAAAAAAGGTCTTAAAACAGTAGGCTGAAAATGGGGCCGAATGGATACAACTCAGAGAGAGAAAAAAAACGGCGTGGGCCCCCTTAAACAACTTATTTGCCTCGGTATTGACAAGGAAAGATAACAGTGACATATTACACAGTCCAGGATTTTTGTAATGGGCATCAAGTTCTGAATATAATTATATGTACAATCGCCTGTGGTGCATGGTGGTATACATTGTATAACAATTTTATATTTGTTTAACGCATTGATGACTCGTTTTGCAACAATCCCTTTAAGCACATGCCTTTCTCAATGTTATTTCCTCATTTAATGTTCACCGTTTCAAGTTATTCATAGAGTAGTGTCCCAGCTGTCTGTGCAAGCAATCGTACCCAACAGCCGATTGAATAAATATAAATAAAAACAATTATCTTCGACTTCTTCACACGTACGCACAATCAAAATCCGCAGAGTAAAAAAAACCCGCCAGCCCACTCTGGAAGTGATGAAAAGTGGATAATACCAGCGCCAAGATGAGAGTCCAGCTAATCTCCCCTGATAATCGACTGGGCCCCTCCTCTGCGTCGGCTATAATTGTTTTTTAAGGAAGCCCACCTCGCTTTTTTTCTCTTTCTCTCCCTCTCGCTTTGGCTTGTATCTATTCGGCCCCATTCAACCTACTGTTTTAAGACGTTTACCCCCAGCCAGGTGTCAATATTTTCCTGGCGAGCGGAAGCGAGCCAGCATATATATTTTTTGTTTTGACAGCAAGCTAAATGTGTACATTTTTCGATAGAAAAATGTCTCCGGCGAAGCCGGATCTCTCCATACAATGCTGGCTCGCTATCGCTCGCCAGGAAGAAATCGACACCTGGATGGGGATAAACTTCTTAAAACAGTTGGCTGCATGAGGCCGAATGGATACAAGCCAGGGAAAGAGAGGAAAGGAGAGAAAGATAAAAACAAAATGTGACCCCCCCCTTAATCCCGTTCTTATCAAGTTGGGCTGGTAATTTCCTCGGTGTTGTGCGTAAGATAGTGGCGTGCGTAAATGGGGTAGTTGGGAGATGTATAGTAATTCCCTTGTTTGAGAGAGAGAGAGAGTTTTTGTGCATGTGTTTTCTGAGATGTATGATTCCCTTGTTTGGTGAACGGAATTGTTTAGGAGAGAGAGAGAGAGAGAGAGAGAGAGAGAGAGAGAGAGAGAGAGAGAGAGAGAGAGAGAGAGAGAGAGAGAGAGAGAGAGAGAGAGAGAGAGAGAGAGAGAGAGAGAGAGAGAGAGAGAGAGGAGAGAGGAGAGAGAGAGAGGAGAGAGAGAGAGAGAGGAGAGAGAGACGAGAGAGCGAGAGAGAGAGTGAGAGAGAGAGAGAGAGAGAGAGAGAGAGAGAGGAGAGAGAGAGAGAGAGAGAGAGAGAGAGAGAGAGAGAGAGAGAGAGAGAGAGAGAGAGAGAGAGTAGGTCAATATAGAATCCTAAAATTGAGTGGGCCAGTAGATGGAGTAAAAAAAGTTGCAACCTTCATGTATGTGCTGCAAGACCCAGACTTGCAAAAAATAAATAAAAAATAAAATAAATATATATAATATATAATATATATAATATATATATATATATATATACAGTATATATATATATATAATTTAATATTATATAAATAAAGATACGGTAAATAAAACACATATCTGTATATGTATCTAATGTATACAGTATATATAAAAATAAGAGAATAAGAGCAACAAGTGGAGTAATGTAGGATGACCAGTAGTGATGGAAGTTCTGTGGAGCTTATGAAGAGAGAAGAAATAGAGCAGTGGACATAATGGGGGAAGTGGAGTAGCGGATATTGATGGATAGTGCAGGTGGATGGAAGGGTAGTGGTGGACTGGAAAGGTAGTGGAGGAGTGGAAATAATGGGGGAAGTGGAGTAGCGGACTTTGATGGACAGTGGAGGTGGATGGAAGGGTACAAAGGAGTACAAAGGAGTACAAAGGAAATCAAGCAACAACAGATCTAGTGACCCTTCTAGGTTGCTTGTCCTCCAAAACACTGAGGATCAAGTGTCCAAACAGTGGTTTAGAGTGGGTAAGGGAACATTGGAAAGGGAAATACTGCCCTGGAACTAATGTCCGTGGCAGGATTAGGAAGTTAGTAGGGGACAGATGGGTTAGTAACTGAGGGGGGGATAAAATAAAGTTATTCATTTACAAACGCAGTCAGTCGCGGGTTTGATGCGAGATATTTGTCTAGGCGGAGTTTAAATGAATCAACGGTGATGCAGTCTATAACGTTTCGGGGAAGCCCATTCCACAAGTTGACAACTCGATTGAAGAAGAAATTCTTAGATTCGTGTGAGTTAAAAGATTTACCAATAATTTTGCAACCGTTTCCCCGCGTGTAATGTGTAATTAGATTGGTCGATAGTGAAGTACTTACTACAGTTCATATTGTCGATGCCTTTGATGATTTTGAACACTTGAATTAAGTCACCTCTTAATCTGCGCTGGGTTAAAGGAAATAGATTTAATTCTCTAAGACGCTCTTCGTATGGTTTGTTCTTTAGGCTAGGTATCATTTTGGTAACTCTACGTTGAACTCGTTCTAGCTTGTTTATATCTTTTTGGTAATAAGGGCACCAGGATTGAACGCAGTATTCCAGAAGAGGGCGGACTAATGAATTGTAAAGGGTTAGGATAACTTCTTTGGATTTATGCTCAAATGACCTGCCTATAAAGCCAATTATTTTGTTTGCCTTCTTAACAACTTCTGAACATTGTTGACTCGGTTTTAGGTTACTCGATATTGTTACTCCCAGATCGGTTTCTCTGTTTACATTCTTAAGCTGAGTGCCATTCATCGAATAGTTTGCTTTCTCATTTAGGTATCCGATATGTAGTACTTTACATTTATCCGCATTGAAACTCATTTGCCAAATTTGGGCCCAACATGACAATTTATCTAGATTGTGTTGCATATCGTCAACTTGTTCTTTTGAGAGTACGCTATTTGCAATTTTTGTATCGTCAGCAAATTTTGAGATTGTACAGGTGAGACCCTCATCTATGTCGTTGATGTAAATTAGAAAGAGAATTGGTCCTAGTACCGATCCCTGGGGTACCCCGCTACTTACATTGGTCCATTTGATGCCTTACCGTTTATGACTACTCTTTGCTTTCTGTCGCTGAGCCAATTTTCTATCCATTTCAACACACCGTCTTGTATTCCATGCGCTTTTAGTTTTAGCAGTAAACGTTTGTGGGGAACTTTGTCAAAGGCCTTTTGAAAATCAAGGTATATAATATCTACAGCTTTACTCTCATCGTAGAGGTTGAGGATATCGTGGAAGAAGTCTAAGAGGTTTGTTAAACAGGAACGTTTTTTACGAAAGCCGTGTTGAGTATCTTTAAGTATGTTATTTTCCTCTAAGTGATTTACGAGTCTGTCTCGTATGACCGTTTCTAGCATTTTACATACAACTGAGGTTAAGCTAATTGGACGATAGTTACTGGGTAGGGATTTGCTGCCTTTTTTGAATATCGGTGTTACGTTGGCTAGCTTCCACTGATCGGGCATAGTTCCAGACTGCAAGGATTTATTGAATAGTAATGTCAGTGGTTTAGAGAGCTCATCCTTAGCTTCCTTTAGAACTCTAGGCGAGATTGTATCAGGTCCAGGCGTTTTATTTACCTTGAGTTTATCTAAACAATTCAATACTTCTCTCTCTGTAACGGTGATATTGCTTAGAACATCTAAATTATCAATCTGAATCGGCGATGGTGTAGGGATATCACTGAGGTCTTCTGTTGTAAAAACTGATGCAAAGAAGGTATTGAGGGCATTACTCATTTGTTCTTCGTCTTTGGTGTATTCTCCATTTTCATCGACTAACGGTCCAACAGTTGAAGTAACAACTTTTTTCTTTCTGATATAACTATAGAATTCTTTCGGGTTTGTTTTACTTTGATTCGCAATATGTAACTCTAAGGTCTTTTTACTTTGCTTAATTAACTTTTTGGCTTTGCGTCGTAGCTCTACAAATTTCAGCCGTTCTTCGTCATTTTGTGAGGATTTTAATCTATCATTAGCAAATTTTTTAGCAAGCAGGCAGTTTGAAATATCTTTATTCCACCATTTGGGCTATTATTATGGCCTGGACGCCGAGTTTTTGATGGTATGCAGTCTTGCACTGCTTTTAGGTAAGTGGCTTCGAATAACTTCCAAGATGTATTTATGTCGTTATTGTGAATTAAAAAGCTCCAGTCAGTTTCTTTAAACATAGCTCTAAGTTTATGGAAGTTTGCTTTCTTGAAATTAGGGACTTTTTCGATGCTACTATTTGGTTCGTTACTAGTAAACTTTAAAGTGAAAGTTATCGTACGATGGTCGCTGTTACTGAATTCATCACCAACATTCAAATTCTCTATTAATTCTTCTTTTGTTGCAAGTACAATGTCAAGAACGTTATTACCACGGGTCGGCGTTCCAACAAATTGATAAAGTGGTGGACTGGAAAGGTAGTGGAGGAGTGGAAATAATGGGGGAAGTGGAGTAGTGAAGATGGATAGACAGTGGAGATGGATGGAAAGGGTAGTACAAAGGAGTACAAAGGAAATCAAGCAACAACAGGTCTAGTGACTCTTCTAGGCTGCTTGTCCTCCAAAACACTGAGGATCAAGTGTCCAAACAGTGGTTTAGAGTGGGTAAGGGAACATTGGAAAGGGAACTACTGCCCTAGAACTAATGTCCGTGGCAGGATTAGGAAGTTAGTAGGGGACAGAGGGGTTAGTAACTGAGGGGGGGATAAAATAAAGTTATTCATTTACAAACGCAGTCAGTCGCGGGTTTGATGCGAGATATTTGTCTAAGCGGAGTTTAAATGAATCAACGGTGCTGCAGTCTATAACGTCTCGGGGAATCCCATTCCACAAGTTGACAACTCGATTGAAGAATAGTGTTGGAAGGGTGGTGGATGAGTGGAAATTGAAGGAGGGTGGTGTATATGAAGGAGAGGCAGAGTGTTTATGAGTTCAAAGGAGTACAAAAGAAAACAAGCAACAGCAAAAGCTATATTGATCCTTATGAGGTTGCTTGTTTCTAACCTACCTAGTCAATGTAGAACAAATATAAATGTTGAGAGGCTATTCGTTTATACAAAAAAACAAAAAACAGTTATAATTGGGGGTTAAGAGCCAGATATAAATCAAGTCTGTTTTTGAACGATTGCACAGTACAACATTCAATAATATTTATAGGTAGTCCATTCCATAAATTTACCACTCGATTGAAAGAGAAATGTTTTGCCTCGTGCGAATGAAAGGGGTTTGCAACTTTCTTGAGATGGAGGAAAGGTGGATACTGGAAATGGATAGATATAGAGGGGTTGGGGGGGGATGAGTTATGAGGGAGGTGGAGTAGTTGTGGAAGGTGGAGATGGATGACAGGGTGATCGAGAAGTGGAGATGAGAGGTGAGTGTATATATGAAAGTCGAAGAAAGTTTATGAGATGGAAGTTTACTGGTAAATGGAGTTGAGTTGATGGTGTTGGTGGTGGTAGAGTGAAGAGGTGGAATTGTGGAAGAGATGACGGTGAGGTGGAGTAGTAGAGGAGATGGGGGGGGGGGCCGGAGGTAGAGGTGGTTGGTATATAAGTGGATAAGCAACATTGGTGGAATAGTGAACACTGAAGTGTTGTGAGATCTATTTTGGATATATTTGTGGAGATAGAAGACAAGAATATTAGAAGAGATGAAGAGATAGTAAAGAAGTGTAGATGGGAAAGTGGAGGAATAAAGTGTAAATTAAGCAGAGGTGGATAAAGTGTAGATGAAGCAGAGGTGGATAATGTGGAGATGAAGCAGAGGTGGATAAATACTGAATATTCAACACCCCATCCCACACCGACAGATAATCACACTACCCATAACATTTGCGATCCCTTTCACAATAGTATAATGTTCTAATTTCGCGTGAGGTATTTCTTATTCTCGACATTTCCGCGTAATTATCATGGACGGAATCTGGCCTCTCTCCCTTCACCCAACATCTCTCACCTTCCCTCAAGATTACCTCCACTTTCCACGCTTTCTACATGGTACCTTACACCACGCTAATTACCCAGCCTTCACACCACGCCCAGCAGTATCTACCGTTTTATATCCCGGGCGGTAAATCTCCCATCTATACATGTTTATTGGCAGATTTTGTTAATGTTTATATTTCGTGTTCATTTATATATTATTTATATTTAGTATCTTCCTAAGACCTCCAATTTGAGATAAATTTGTACATATTTGTTCATACAGAGGTTAGGGTTTACGATATCTGGCCTACCTACTTGGAACAGGGCATAGCGTAATTATTCCGCCTTTACGCAATAACCAGTACCGGTATATCCTCTCACATGGCCACCTCAACATTCTTGGTAGTAATTAATATCTAATTATCTATCTATCTATATACTTTGGCACATACCCATTTTTTCTGGGGGGTGGGGGGGGGAAAGTCGGGCGACTCGAGACACAGTCCAAACAGGGACAGTACAACAAAACAAAAACAAAACACAAAATCACACACATCTAGGTCGTGCAGAAGAAAAACTCAGTCATTACTATACTGTAGGTCTGCCGTATTCCTAGCCAGTCACCATAACATGCTAGTTGTTGTAATTGCAATAAGAACACTGTACTAATGTCCCAGTACTCTCTCATTGCAATTAAAACAACTCTACTCTGTTTCTTTTCACCTGACGATAAATTGAATCCCTTAGCAGCTAATCTGTCGATACTTAATGGCAAACACATAAAAACTACATTATCTCTGCACCACATTAAGACCAAGTTTATATAACTAGCACCATATTTCACTACAAATTCTTCAAAATAACTGAGAAATGTTGATGGGAACTGCAATTTACTGTCAGTTGAAAAGAAACAGAGTATAGAACATTACTTGGACTGGTTAGGAATGCGGGAAAACTACAGTGTTTACCACCGATATTACTGGGGTTTGTCTAACAACACGGAACATAATATCATAAGTTAGAATGGCGACTGGTGGACAATTTTAAAGAAGTCAGAGTGCTCTTAACCCTTACAGTACCATATTATGGCAACTACTAGATGATTTTATTCAGCTCAAGAAGGAACTCTAGCTATAAATAAGGCTTCCAACTTTCTCAACCAACCTTTTTTAACTACCACAGATCTTTCCTAAGCTGCATAATATCCTCAAAATATAGCTAGAATACAATACAGCACACGTCGCTGGTACTCAAAGGGTTAAATGGCATATACTAGAACATAGAAGCTGATATAATGTACAGTCGTAGATAGGCATTTCTAGACAATTTATAGACACAATTATTATCATATACTGCCGAACTATTTTGATTAACTGCTGGGTCAACACAAATTACATTACTGAGATTCACTAGCTAATGTTCACCGTGTTTCATCAGTAGGTGTTAATGTTTATATTTCCCCGAATTGTCGAAATGTTTCACGCTCACTTTCTCCATGCAAGGTAATAATATTGCTTTGTGCCGAACTGTCTTGAGGTGCCTGAGCCTTCACTACCCACTCCCCCACCGAACAATCTACCTATCAACCTATCCACCCCACCAATCAACCCACCCACTTATAATAGCCTACATTCCCCCAACCAGACCACACCCAAGTGCCCCACCCCTCCTAACCATTCGCCCAACTCCCTAACCAAACCCCCATCTCCCCCACCCAGCTCCCACCTCTCCCACTCAACCCCATCTCTCCCACCCATCCCCACTTCCCCCAGCCAACCCTAACCTCCCACACTCCACCACCTCGCCCACCCACTCTGCTGTGCGGGTGACAGGCGTGTAATAAGTCTCACGCGATACACACACACACACACACACACATACACAAAACCTCACACACTTACATAATTTCACACGCACACGCACATACACACAAGCAATCCCGTACACACTCCCCCCCCCCCCACCACACACACACATCTGTAATTTGTAGCTTATCTAGAGTCGTGAGCGCTGATAACTGTTCACCCATTTGAATCTTTGAACCCTTAAAGCAAAGTTCTAATGCATAGGGAATGTAATATTTGGTTTGATATTGATATCAGTGGATGTGTAGCTATTAGTGTTCATTTGTGTGCACCTAATCATCGCACACCTGCACCCCATCCCATTTGTATACGTATTTATATAACTTACCCAGAACCAAATGGATTGTATTATTTATTGAAATCCTGAGTATTTTTCTCTATTTTACTAAGACCTTAATATTACCCAGAACCTAATGGATTGAATTTTTTATTGAGATCCTGAGTATTGTTCTCTATTTTACTAAGACCTTATTATTTTGTTGGTCAGTATATTAATTGCTTACCTAAACTTCCAAGGAACCGTAATTCGCTACTCCCGGCCCCGTTCCCTTTAGGGAGTGCATTCTTTAATTCTACCTCAACCTCTCCCTACCCTGAACCCCTGACTCCCTCAACTCCTTTCATCTGTAACCTCTACCAACCCCAAACCCTCTCCCACAATCCTTAACCCCTCCTACACCTTTACCCACCCTATACCATCCCAACCCAATCCTTTACCAGCCTCCAATCCCCCCTTTCCCTTCCACAGCCCCAATCCCCTCCCCTCCTACACATTTACCCACCCTATACCACCCCACCCCCATCTTATCAACCTCCAACCTCTTGTTCCTTCCACAGCTCCAATCCACTCCCATCCGTTCCATCATCCCCACCCCCTCCTGCACCTGTACCCACCCTATAACATCCCAATCCAACCCCTTACCAACCTCCAACCCCTGTCATGTCCATTCTACAACCACCCCACCCCCATCTTATCAACCTCCAACCTCTTGTTCCTTCCACAGCTCCAATCCACTCCCATCCATTCCATCATCCCCACCCCCTCCTGCACCTGTACCCACCCTATACCATCCCAATCCAACCCCTTACCAACCTCCAACCCCTGTCATGTCCATTCCACAACCCCCTCCCCTCTCATCCTTACCATCATCCCCACCCCCTCCTACACTTTTACCCACCATATACCATCCCACCCCATCTTCTCGACCTCCAACCCCGTCCTTTCCCTTCCACAACCCCTCCTACGTTTTCCCTACAGCCTCATTCTCTCCCACCTCCAACCCTTACCAGCCCCCACCCTCTCCGGTCTCTCCAACAACCCCCAATCTCCTCTTACCCCTTCCAGTACTTCCTACCCCTCCTGTATCTTTATCCACATTGTACCATTCCACCCCAACCTCTTCCTACCCCTTCCACTACCCTCATAACTCTTGCACCTATTCCCACCTTACTCTCTCCCACCCCACACCTACTGTATCTATCCAAACCTCCACCCCTCTTTCCTCTTCCCTACAACCCCCACCACAGGGCGGGTGCCCAACCCCGAAAAGGGTTGAAATAGGGGAGCTATCCCCCCGCCAAAGGCGGCTTTCTAGGGCCTTTCCTAGCTGATGCTGAGAGGATTGGGTTCTAGTCATATGGTGATGGGCTGGTCTATCAGAGTGAGAACTGAGCGATCTCTGCCATACCCATAGCTTACTCTGACTGTTCCTTTTACTAATATATTTTCTAGATCTCAAGTGACGGCGTCTCTTGCGTGGATTGACCTCCTAATCTACCAAGATTTGAAGCCAAAGCGTCACATCTTTCCTTTGCCCCTCAACTTTCTCTTCATAATTGCTGAGGGGCACAGGGCCCTGGGTGGGGCTTTGGTTTCCCGGGCATTTCCGCACCCTCCTCAGCTCCCCGCCATGGAGTGGCTTCGGTCACCCAGGCTTTATTGTGGTCGGCAGGGAGGGTTCTGTGGGGGCGCTCGGTTATGGCCTTGCTCGGGGCCTTGGGGCTGTTCGGCCAGGCAGCTTGGGGAAAAACAACAACAACAACAACAACCCCCACCACACTCTTGCATCTGTACCCAGCCTAACCCCATCCTACTCTTCCACTACCCCAACCACTCTTAAATGTCTTTGAAACACTTTTCCTCGTAATACACACCCACACACACACACACACACACACAATCACAATCACATACACACCCACCCATCCACACACACATTTTGTTTTCGTTTTTTTTTTTTTTTTTTTTTTATTAAAGGGCCAATTACAAAGTGGTGTACTATCTGTCTTATTCTAGTTCCCTTATAGTTTATCTTATTGTACCGGTACCTCCCTACACACACACACACACACACACACACACACACACACACACACACATTCTCTCTCTCTCTCTCGCTGCCTGTATAAAATATTTGCATTGGTACCACGGCGATGATGGTGATTTGGTGGGCGGAGCGTGGCGGGTCTATAATGTATTAGTTAAAGTCAGCCCACACGCTAGGGGCGGTGATCATTGGTATTATGGGCGGCCTCGGGGGTAGGGGGGGTTTCTGGGAGTGGGGGAGGGAGAGGGAAACTGTGAGAGAAAGGAGAGAGAGGGAGGGGGGGAGGGTATTTACATAGGTGATGGTGATGAGTCAGTGGCATGAAGAAGCTATACACGAAACGCTATCAATAACAGGTCATTCTTACAATGTGACTTTTTCCATTTGTCAATTGATCAGATACTGTTTGACAAGGAAGTATAGGTAACCTATATGTAGAGAACTAAACTGAACTGATACTGAAGAATTGCCGTGATTTGAGATTTCTTTGGTTATTTTTCGCATTTTTACCACATTCAGTATCCTGATGCCTTTCTTTTTTTGTATGCTGGCTAACACTATTCGATTGTGTAGGGATTATGGAGTATTTGTGCAAGTAGAATTATATTTGGGATTTTTTTTACCTCATTTGATGCCTCTTGTTCCTTCCCAAGCTGAATAATATAGTCTACATTCAGCCAGCATCAGGTGCAGAATGGCGCTATCTTACCCTGAAGTTCTTAATAATCATTTACTTAATTTCATGTCCTAGACAAAAATTGACATCATCTGGTGGTGATAATAATCGTAATTGAATATATAGATGTTGGAGCCGTAAAACATGATATTAATTTGAAATACAATATTATTGTAGTTTCTGATGTTGAAGTTGATTTCATGTACAGTATATATTAAATGTACTCCAAATTATTTCACATGTGTTTAACTGTATGGAGTCAATAATGATAGAAATACATGATAGGGGTTATGTATATGTTTAGAAAGTCAATCAAATGAGACGTACCAACAGTTCGCTGAATACCTAGACAATTATTTGTAGGATGTGTATAGAGAAGGACACTAACTCGACAAATCAACGGCATGAACTAAATACAAAATATTAGTGTTGATTTATTTGTCTGGGCAAGCGAGAGCGAGCCTGTAACATTTTCAATAACAAATGGTAGCTTGAAGGAGGTCTGGGTGAGCATTTTTTTGTTTAGCTTAAGTACTCTCTTACAATAGTCCGTTCATTTTAGGTTGGGCAGAAATCGTATCGTAACCTCTAACCTCTGTAACTGAAAAAGGACTAGCTAGAGTAATCGAGCAAACTTTTCTACCAAATAGGAAGACTTGGCCAGGGAACCGGTGTGGAAATTGACAGCTCATTAATTTGCTCTAGTTTTTTTTTGAGTTACAGAGGTTAGAGGTTACGATTTCTGCCCAACCTAGAATGAACGGACTATACAAGATGTCTTGCATATACAGTACTTGTCCCTCCCCCGCCATTGTGATATCTGTAGCCAAAGCCATCAGAGGCCATCAATCATCCAGTGTCCGGAAATCAAGGGAAAGGAAGGGGTGTGTAGCGGCTTGTCAATCAACTGCTGGAGAGAGAGAGAGAGTGAGTGAGTGAGAGTGAGAGAGAGAGAGAGAGAGAGAGAGAGAGAGAGAGAGAGAGAGAGAGAGAGAGAGAGAGAGGAGTGAGAGGAGTGAGGAGAGAGTGAGAGGAGTGAGAGAGGAAGGAGTGAGAGAGGAAGGAGTGAGAGTGAGAGAGTGTGTGAGAGAAAGCAAGAAAAATAGACACCATTGCGATTGTCACAGAAGCAAAACAATAGTCTTTTTGGTTTGGTCGAGTTACCTCCAAACATTTCGATTTAAGGTATTCTCCCTCCATACATGCTATCTTTGTATGTTGTGTTTATGTTTTTATTTAGGCTTGATAGATTAGCTTTAGGGGGGGGGGGGGGTCACCTGCTTTGTTTTGTCTTTCTCTCCTTTTCTCTCTTTCTCTGGCTTGTATCCATTCGGTCCCATTCATCCAACTGTTTTAGAGACGTGTATCCCCATCCAGGTGTGGATTTCTTCCTGGCGAACGATAGCGAGCCAGCATTGTATGGAGAAATCTAGCTTCGCGGGACACATTTTTCTATCAACAAATTTACAAATTTAGCTTGCTGTCAAAACACACATATATATATATATATATATATATATATATATATATATATATATATATATATATATATATATATATGGTCGCTCGCTACCGCTCGCCAGGAAAATATTGACACTTGGATGGGGGTAAACATCTTAAAACATTAGGCTGAATGGGGCCGAATGGATACAAGCCAAAGAGAGAGGGAGAGAAAGAGAACAAAAGATAGGTGGGCCCCCTTAAACAGTCTTGTAATAATATATAGCTCTGTCGTTGCTTGTTTTCCATTGTACTCACTTTGTAGTGCTCGTAATCAATGGTTTTAATTAACATTATTTTTTTCATTTACAGATTATTTTTTTTCGTGAAAACTAAAAGGAGGAAAATATATGAAATAAGATCCCTTCACCTAATGACGTCCTCCATTCACGAGGAGTTTGTTGCAATTGAATTTTTTCCAATGGGTGTTATAATAAATATTTAAGAAGAGTACCATAAATTGATGACATTTTTTTGCAAAGACATGTGAATGGAGGGATTAGAAGTGGGATTCGAAACAAAAATGGTGTGTAATAGAGGGGAAGCATTTATGGAAGACTATTGAGATTTATGAAAATATAGCTAGAATGAAAACAAATGTGACCAGGTAGTATAAAAGCGTCTTTAATAAACAACATAGTAACTGAAAACAGAGGGTGACTGACGAAGAAAAAAAAAAAGGGATTAAAGAATATTATTAAAGGGGTGACTGAAGAAAAAGGTGGTTGAAGATTGAAATAAAAGGGGTGACTAAAGTAAAAGAGGTTGATTAAAGATTGAACTAAAAGGGGGGACTTAAGGAAGAAAAAGTGTGATACAAGAAGAAAACAAAAGAGGTGATTGTAGAAAAAGAGGATGATTAACGATTAAAATACAAGGGGTGACAGATCAGAAGAAAACAAAAGTGTGATGAAAGAAGAAAACTAAATGGGTGACTGAAGAAGAAAACAAAAAACGAGTAAAGGAAACATAAGGGGTGACTGAAGAAGACACGTGTGATTAAAAAGGAAAAGAATAGAAGGTGACTGAGGAAGAAAAACAGGTGACTGAAGAAGAAAACAATGAGGGTGACTGAAAAACAAAAAGGAGGGTGAGTAATGAAGGAAGAGAAGGTGACCAAAGAAGATTAACAAAGTGGGTAACTGAAAAAGAAAATGGGGGTGACTGTATAATACTAATAAGGTAACCGAAGCAAGTAAAAGGGGGTGTTAATGAGAAAAAGAGATGACTGAAGAAGAAAATGGGTGACTCAAAGAGGAAAAGAGGGTGACTGGAGAAGAAAATGGGGTGACTGAGGGCTAACATAAGACATTTCGTTACTGAAGGAAATGGCGCAAAGCAAATGATGATTGCTATTGAAGCAGAGGGTAACTGAATATAAACATAACACAAATGAGATAGCTTAAGATTCATTATATAATACTAACAACAATATTGATAAAATTATAATAATATTAACGATACTAATAATATTAATAATAATAATGATAATGAAAATAATACTATAATAATACTAATAATACTATGGGTCTACATGACAACCAGCGTGTGTATATATTTAGAACCATCTCATTATTCAAAGAGACAACCCGGCTTTTGTTCATTTTATTAGTGGGTGTGTGGGCCCCCCCCCCCCCTCTCTCTCTCTCTCTCTCTCTCTCTCTCTCTCTCTCTCTCTCTCTCTCTCTCTCTCTCTCTCTCTCTCTCTCTCTCTCTCTTCTCTCTCTCTCTCTCTCTCTCTCTCTCTCTCTCTCTCTCTCTCTCTCTCTCTCTCTCTCTCTCTCTCTCTCTCTCTCTCTCTCTCTCTCTCTCTCTCTCTCTCTCTCTCTCTCTCTCTCTCTCTCTCAGCATTAACGCAGATATAACTAATTGGACAGATAATTGGTGCTTCCACTGATTTGATTACCGTCACGCCAGGAGCAGTCAGTTTATCGGGACTTTCATTCCTTTATTATTATAGCCCTATTTATGTAATTCCTATGCCCCCTTCCGATTATTTTGTATGTCAAAAATATCTTTGTTTGGCTATCGAGAGGAATCTTCATGGTATGCAACGGGTGAGAGAGGGATGGAGAGGGAGGAATAGCACCGGAATCATCCAAGGTGGAGTTTTAGCGAAAGTTTGAGCGAAGAGTTTAGCTTTGTCAGATGAAGAAGTGACGGTAGTGCCATGAGAGTGGAACAGAGGATGGAAAAACGAGGAAGTAAAATTGTTAGAGAGGTTTTTGGGTTGATGCCAGAAAGCTTGGGAAGAGCTAGAGTTGGAAAGTTCAGAACATTTGTTAGTGTTGAAAGAGTTTTTGGCTAGTCGAAGAAGAGATTTCGCTTGATTCCGGGCAGAAACGTAAAGAGCAAGAGATTATTGAGTTTGAAAGCAACTGTACCATTTGAATGCTTCCTCCTTATTGTGGACAGCAGTAGAACAAGCGTGAGTAAACCAAGACTTGTTTGCATTAGACTGAGAGAAAGAAAATTAAATGTAGGCCTGAGAGGATTACTTCGGTGATGTGCTCAGCGCACTTCGAGGGTCCCCGGCCACGGAAGCAAAAATAATTCCATGGGAAATCAAAGAAGTACTGCCGAAGAGCCTCCTAGTTGGTAGCGCCAAGGTGCCACGAGCGCCGCCAGCTGTGAGGATCGGATGGCTGTACTGGAGAGATAGGACAGGTAACAGATAGGTTGTGATCAAAGGAGACCAATGGAAAGAAATGTTTACAGCATAAGTAGAAGGATTAAAAGTTAGAAATAAGTCAAGAATAAGTCAAGAATGTTGGGTCGATCTCCAAGGCGGTCAAGAATTCGAGTAGCTGCGCGAGCTAGGGTGCTGGACTAACTGCTCTAGGGCAATTAGGATAGAAGAGATTTATGCTTGTTCACCAGGTTGGTCAGTCTGCCTTATAGAAGAAGCTGGGTGCCTGTGGAGCAATATAATGAGCCTCCTGCCTTATTATAACATATTATCTTTTATTCTGGCTAAGACTAGACGATCATAAAGCTCAACAAATCTGTCTAATATATACTTGTGACCTCATAGAAGAAGAAAATGAGTGCCTGTGATGAAATATAATCTGCCTCCCTCTTTTTACAACTCATATTTTTTTGTTCTGGCTAAAACCACTGGATTTTATTAAGCCAAAACCTCTGATATACTGTATATGCTGGCGACATCATGCCAGTCTGCCTAAAAAAGGACAGCGGGTGTCTGTGAGGAAATAAATATACGGTAATATTCCTCCCTCCTTATATAACACATTATCCTCAATTCTGGCTATTACAAGATGATTTTCAAAGTCAAATAAGGCCTCTCGTATATGCTGGTGACATAATAGAAAAATAAACTAGGTGCCCTGTGAAGAAACCCAATCTTCCTCCCGCTGCCTTGATCTCCCAGCTGCCACGGAAATAGCTGGGCCTATAATTCGGTGTAAGTGGGTGTGGCGTTGTCTGGGGCAGGTGGGTTCCAATGAGGCAGGGAGGAGTGGGAGGAGGAGTCACACCATATTATGCCCTCTATTCCTGGCAACTCTTATTTTTCGGCAACTCTCGGTCTGGCCATTATTGCATTGTGTTGTTAGAGTTTTGTAGCCTAAAGTCATCAAATATTAGTCTGGTCGCCTCTTTCAGCAAACTTTAATCTACACACGCACACGCACACACACACACACACACACACACACACACACACACACACACACACACACACACACACACACACACACACACACACACACACACACACACACACACACGCACGCACACACGCACGCACACGCACACACGCACACACACACCAAATGCTATCAGCAAAAAGTTGCCAGAATAAGTGTTCGTGTGAATCTTAACTCGTAATGGAAGTGTCTGCCTGAGGGAGAGCCCACAGTGCATGGAAGGGAGGTTCCGCATTGGGTGAGAGTTCGTGAGAGTGGTATGCCAGAGCTTGTATGAGTGCACGATAGGGAAGTGCTGCATTGGGTGAGAGTTCGTGAGAGTGGTATGCCAGAGCTTGTATGAGTGCACGATAGGGAAGTGCTGCATTGGGTGAGAGTGCGTGAGTGTGAAATGAGAAAGCTTGTAAGACTTCCATGAGAGGGAGGTGTCACTTTGGAGATAATGCATGAGAGTGATATGCCAACGCTAGCAAGAGTGCATGGGAGAGGGAGGTGCCACATTTGGAGACAGTGGATAACAGTGAAATACCAGAACTTGCAAGAGTGCATGGGAGTGAATTTCCTGAACTGGTAGGAATGTATTGGAGGGAGTTACAGTCGCGCTAATGTCTTGGTACCAAGTAGGTTGATCAATAATTGGTATTAGCAATATCTAAGCTTAATTTCTTCACATTGAGTGAAAGATACAAACATGTCCCTACACTTACCCACCCTATTCAACATCTGACAAGCCAAACGTAATGACAGCTGAGACATGACTTAATAGTGCGACCGTACCTGGTGGGGGAGAGTGTGTGGAGGTGGAATGTCAGGTCTAGTTAGAGTGCATGATGGTTGAGTGCCAGGCTGTGAAAATGCATGGGAGTGGACGGTCAGATCTTGTGAGAGTGCATGTGAGAGATGAGGGCTTTATGGGGTGAGAATAAAGTGCATACATCTAAGAGAACATGCAAGTAAAGAACACTCACAGTCATAGGTCATGTCTCACCTTCACAATTCCACTTTATATTAGTTCTTGATGAAAGGATTAACTATTTCATCCGAGGGCGTTTTTTTTTTTTTTTTTTACTTTCTCTGCTTCGCCTTATTAGTTTGGAGAATCTAAGACGTTTCATCCCATTAGTTTGTCGATAATAATACGCTTCACCCCATCCAGGTGTCGATTTTGTTTCTTCTGAGCGAGTTATATTGATCCTGCAACTTCGGTCGTGACATTTTCCATAAAAGTTTACAAATTTAGCTTGAAAAGGGCCTGGATGGGCATGTTTTGGTTTGAAGGAAGTCTGGGAAAGCGTTTATGTAAACCTAGATAACAAGCTAAAATCCATTGCTAGAAAAGTAATAAAAACAAAATAAAAAACAAAAAATATATATAGCGGTATATAAGAAAATCCTCAATAATAACTTTAACAAATGTCATAATAACCCGACGTCTCCCGATGGTGCTAATGTCATCTGCAATTCTTGGAGATCCTTTTCAACAGACCAACATCAAGGCCACTGACATACATAATACATATAAGTGGATCATAAACGGATTCCTGTGCATCTCTGGAAGTGCCAGGAGTTCATTTAGAAGAAAATAAATATTACTATAGATTGCTATCTTTTTGTTTGCTAACTTTCTATCCAATGCACTAATGCTTTGTGCACTTGCTGCTGGCTTTAACCTTCCTCATTTATGATATCTGAAGAAGGAGAGAGAGAAGGGAAAAGATAGATATGGATGGGTGGATGGATATACTAATATATATATATATATATATATATATATATATATATATATATATATATACATAAAGCGAGAGAGAGAGAGATATGGGGGGGCGGGGGGGGGGGGGGGCCTACAATCTACGCAGGTGTTGTGTGGGTATCTGGCGAGGGGCTGCCTAATTGGAGGGGAGGGGAAAGGTGCCCCCCCTCTGAATTACCGAATAAGAGGGGGGATGAGAGCGGCTGGAGGTGTGGGGGGCGGGAGAGGGTTAGCAGTTGTTTGCATACATCAAGAGAGAGGGAGAGAGAGAGAGTGTAAGAGTGAGAGAGAGAGAGAGAGAGAGAGTGTGTGTGTGTGTGTGTGTCTGTGTGGTAAAATTAGCATATAACTAGAGGGATCAACACACTTCTTAAACGACACTTCGGTAGAAACCTCAAAACCACCATTTCACCCACAAACAAAATCGTATAAACAAATTATACTGTGGAAACATAGATCACACTACTAATACTGTTCAGGCTAACAATTATAGTAATACTAATATTATTTATAAGACACACGGAACAACATACACCAGCTTAGCTCACGAGTAAAATACACTCTTCAAACATGCAAAAAAGCACCACAAAATCTGAATCAACCTACTGTAGACATGTAAATCGCGGGGTTGTTACGACAGGCCGACTGGAGACTATTCGTGGTTGCGTTCATGAAACAAACAGCGATCAGGAGCAGAAGAAAACTGACCTATTCATCCATAACATACCAAACCTTATTTCTTCCCTATCTAACTCCCTTTCATCCCTCCTAAGCTATTAATCCTATTTGGTCCGAGGGGAGGTCTTTATGAACCTGCCTTGTTTTGCTCCATTAGTTTGGAGATTTTAAGACGTTGTCCCCCATTGGTTTGGTGGTAATACGACGCTTAGCCACATTCAGGTGTCAATTTATGTTCTGTGCGAGCGATAGCGAGCTTTTAACTTAAGAGAAATCGGCATTCCGTCGGGACATTTATCTATCGAATAATGTATATACTTGGCTTGTAGGGCGTTTGTGTGGGCATTTTTTAGTCTGAAGGAAGTCTGGGAAGGCATTTGGGCTAGCCTTGATTACAAACTAAAATACATTTATCTAAAATGGCAAAAACAAGCACAGTCATTAACAATAATTAAACAAAGATATCGTAACTGACAAGTCTGATCAGATAGTTTAAACAAAAATAAAATAAAATAAATAAATAAATAAAATAAAATGAAATAATGAATTATTGGTCAAGTCGTGGACGGGAATGAGCAAATTAACCAACTATGGTGTGTGCTGCTGAAGGCGTGTACTTAGGAATCAGCTTCGGGTTTTCGGTAGCTATAAATCAACCTTGATTTTAAGGGGAGTGACCTGCTTTTTCCTCTCATTTTCTCTCTTTTTCTGGCTTGTATCCATTCAGCCCCATTCAGCTTACTGTTTTAAGACGTTTATACCCATCCAGGTGTTGATTTCTTCCTGGCGAGCTATAGCGAGCCAGCAATATATGAAGAAATCCGGCTTCGCTGGAGACATTTTTCTATAGAAAAAATGTACAAATTTAGCCTGCTGTAAATTTTGTTTTATAAATATGCTGGTTCGCTACCGCTCGCCAGGAAAAAGTCGACATCTGGATGGGGCCGAATGGATACAACCCAGAGAGAAAGGGAAATATTAAGAGAGAGAGAGAAAAAAACGAGGTGGGACCCCTTAAGAGTTGAGCTTTCCAAATAGCGTCTGGGTAAACAAATGCCTCATTATAATATACACAACTATAGTCTGTTCATTCTAGGTTGGTCAGAAATCGTAACCTCTAATCTCTTATAACTCAAAAAGGACTAGAATAATCGAGCTGATATTGCTACCAAATAGGAAGACTTGGCTAGGGAATAGGTGTGGAAATTGACGGCTCATTTGCTCTAGCCCTTTTTGAGTGACACAGGTTAGAGGTTACGCTTTCTGTCCAGTCTAGAATGAACGGACTATAACTATCTTACATCCTCTATCTTCACTATCTTTAATTCTGGGAAGTTTGTATTTCTTTGTCATTTTGTTCTCATTGGGGTCTTTTCTAATCACTCTATTTCAAATTATAATGCCTTCCTATTTTAGGGAATACGATAGGAATATGAAAACAGTTGTATTCGTGGCAACTTCTTCAGGGATCAAGGCGTGTAGCAATGGATAGATAGATAGATAGATAGATATATGTGTGTGTGTGTGCTTATGTGTATTGTATGAGTGTGTATGTGCATGAATGAGTGTATATATTAATGTAAGTGCGTGTGTGTTTGTGTGTGTTTGCATGCACGAGTGTGTATGTATATAATTATGTGTACGTGCATATGTGTGTGTGTTACTCAGTTACTTGTTCGTCAAGGGGAATCCACGCATTGCGAGCTAAGCTCATTATTATCGCGCCTCCTTAACTGGGAATGTATTGCGTGAAATGCATGTTAAGTGTTTTATGTACTGTTGGAATGGCTGTGGATGTGTGTGTAGTCTGTATTTTAGCCAATTGGCGACATTGGAAACGAAGGCTTAGGGTGGATCTGTATGGTACCATTCTCACTATAGACGGTACCGTCTCGCCCGAAGGCTTAGGTAGCCATCAGCTTAGGTGAACCATATGATACCCATCTCGCCTTGTACCATTTTTGCCAACCCCAGATGGGACGTCACAACGTCGTCCACTTATTCCAGGTACCTATTTACAGCTAGGTGAACTGAGGCTAACACATGAAAGGAGACAAGCCCAATTTGTCTCCGCCCGGCCGGGGATTGAATCCCCGATCCCTCGTGTGTGAGACGAGAGGTCTACCTACTAGGCTACGGGTTGTGTGTGTGTGTGTGTGTGTGTGTGTGTGTGTGTGTGTGTGTGTGTGTGTGTGTGTGTGTGTGTGTGTGTGTGTGTGTGTGTGTGTGTTGTGTGTGTGTGTGTGTGTGTGTGTGTGTGTGTGTGTGTGTGTGTGTGTGTTTTTTTTTGTTTTTTTCTTTTTTTGAAGGCGTCCAACGTACATTTACAAACAAGATCTCCTCCGTGCAACATCTCGACTACTGGGGAAGACTTAAAGCACTTCAATTGTACTCGTTAGAGCGACAGCGTGAGCGATACATCATAATCTACGTTTGGAAAATGCTAAATGGCCATGTCCCAAACTTAAACAATGAGTCGAAAATAAGTGAGAAAATCAGCAAGAGGCGAGGCAAGCTCTGTGAATTGGGAAACATCAATAATAGAGCCTTGGCCAGAGTGGTGACTCAGAGAATGACCTCAATATCATACCGGGGCCCAACACTCTTTAACGCGCTGCCAAGATATGTGCGTGATGCAGAGTGCTCCTCGGCTGACCAGTTCAAGAGGGTGCTGGACAGGTTCCTCAAAAGTGTCCCTGACCAGCCAAAAATGCCCCACTACGACATCAGGGCACTGAGTAACAGCATTCCTGATCAGCTTGCCCTGATGAGGGCAGACGGTAATTTTATTACCGATCTGTCTACCATGGACAGTCCATCTACTGGTCCCCTTGCCCCCGTGTCTTCCACTGGGGACGGGGACGAGCGGTGGATGACTACTACTGGCGGTGGTGCATCAGCATGACCGAGGGACGACCAGACGTCCTCAACTTATCACCAGGACCAGGTGTGTGTGTGTGTGTGTGTGTGTGTTTTTGTGTGTTTGTGTGTGTCCCCCCCCCCCCCCGCCCCCCCCTCCACATCCCGGCAACAGTTATCTTAATAAATAAAGGTCAATGTTTGTCAGTTACCCGACCTTTGTTACTAAACTCCTCCCACAGTTTTGGTGCCAGGTGGAAGTGTGGGGCACCGTTGGAAAGCCCAGGCTTTGGAGATGGTTTTAGGCGAGTTTAGTGGAAATCAGAGACACTTTTGTTTAATAAAATTTTCGGCAGAACTTATGTAGTATACGGGAGCGAAAAAAATGGCCGTTTGGGGCAGAAGGAGGCCTCCGATCGAAAAGGTGTATGGAACGAAAGTTGTTCGCAGCCCCCCAAAATGGGGTTACGGATGAGGTCAGATCCTAAATCGGAGGTCATTTAGCGGCCGAAAGCGAGGTCGCCGTTTAATCAGGCACAGGGAGGTCGAGGCCGGTGATTATGGTAGTAGTATGATTGTGGTAGTAGTGATTGATTATGGTAGTAGTAGTGGTGGTAGTAGTGATGGTGATTATGGTGATTACCCGGGCAACGCCGGGTACCCCTGCTAGTACAGTATATACAGTATGCATTCCATTTTCTTTCTCTCAGTCTAATGCAAACAAATCTTGGTTTACTCATGCTTGTCAGTACATACAGTAGAGCCTGGAGCTTGGAACGGTATGTATATATATATATTGTATTATACTGTACGCTATAATTATACCCTGCTGCCCTGCGTCCCTACCTGAGTTATTGGCTCCTAAGTCCTCGCTGTTTGAAAGTGTGAAAGATTGCGTCTGTGTAAGTTGCAAACAGACATTATGAGTGTAAAGAGACTGGTGCATGTTATGAGAGAGAGAGAGAGAGTGAGTGAGTTTGTTTCTGTGTGAGTTACAAACATATATTGTGAGTGTAAATAGACTGGTGCATGTTGAGAGATATATATTTTACATAAATTTACATAGATACACTGACCACACAGGCTTTACGATCCCAGCGAGGTGGTCAGTACTTAATTCTAGTAGAGATAGCTAACCCGAGAGTAAGGGAGAGTGGAAGGAAAGGATAGCAAAGAAGAAGGCTCTCTCCCCACCCTCCGTCAATTGAGAGAGAGAGAGAGAGAGAGAGAGAGAGAGAGAGAGAGAGAGAGAGAGAGAGAGAGAGAGAGAGAGAGAGAGAGAGAGAGGACTTGTGAACGATAAGCGACGTGAATATTAATGCTGAAAGCTGAGAAAAACTAAGTTGTTCATTCAGGAGTAATATAACATAACCGGAAATACTAAGCAAATATGCATTGCTAAAGCTAAGGGACGTACAGTAGATAACAGCAACATTTAGAATCAATAATCTACAAATATTGAAGTGAAAAATAATCAGTTTTGCTAGATTCTTTACGGAAGATGAGGAACACAAATGAAGGTCAACTATTTTGTCGCAGATGTAAATCATATTAAATATCTAACTATCTATCTATTGCCGGACGCCGTGATCACCGAAGGGGTGGCCACGAACGAATCGCCCCCATGCACCTCTGTCCCCAGTCAGTTGAAGCCCCTCCTCCCATCCAGCACCGCTTTCACGCATATACTTCATAACTCCATCCTTAACTACTGGTCAGAATTCTTGATGTTGACAAACGTATAAGAGATGGATTACTAACACCTTTATCCCACGAACGATTTTGTTTAATTGGGATCACCGGCTTTTTTATGTTTTCTCTCCTTTTTTCTCTTTCCCTGGCTTGTATCCATTCGGCCCCATTCAGCCAACTGTTTTAAGACGTTTATCCCCATCCAGGTGTCGATTTCTTCCTGGCGAGCGATAGCGAGCCAGTATTGTATGGAGAAAACCGGCTTCGCCGGAGGAATTTTTCTATCGAAAAAGTACAAATTTAGCTTGATGTCAAACCAAAAATATATATATGCTGGCTCGGCAGTAAAATATTGACACCTGAATGGGGCTAAACGTGTTAAAACAGTTAGCTGAATGGGGCCGAATGGATACAAGCAAAAGAGAGAGGGAGAGAAAGAGAACAAAAAAGCGAGGTGGGCTCCCTTAACCAACTTTTATCCTCAAAGCTGGTCTGGTATCTTCTGAGATCAACTATAAAGTAATTCTACCATCTACAGTATATCATATATCTTTAGTGTAGTTTGAGATACCAGCGCAAAAGATAGATGCCAGAAAGGATAGCGGAAAACTGTGAACCATCGAGAGTTGACTAAAAAAAGTACTCTTATGATACCCCCTGCAAGGTTGATATCAAAGAAACTTAGAAGAAAATATAGAAAACAACTAATGTAGACTCTATAGTTTTGAGGAAGGATGGAAGATATAGAACAGTTGTAGTCAAAGTCTATATTATTAAAGGGACATAGAAAATGAAATTGACAAAATGCAAATATTAGACTTACGGGAAACTACATAAACTAATATTTCAGAAAATAGTTCATATAATGTTTTGCAGAGATTAAGAGCATGGCTGACAAATTGTTTAAAAGTTAATCAAATGGGTAAAACATTCAGGACTCATAAAGACAAACACTTTTGCTAAAAAAAATAGCGGCGAATATAAATAATCTAGTGGTAAATGCATCGTCGATTTTATTATTGCCATAGACCACTTAGCTTATCAAGTCAAGATCCCACGCCGACAAAGTAACCA
>CM064513.1:17076186-17108125 GCA_032716605.1 Paralithodes platypus
GAATAATATTCAGTTTAATTGATTGATGGAGAAGTCAAATGAATAGTGAGCGAGTTTGTGCCTTTTATCTTATTACAGAGTCTTCCTAAGCCGAATAACACTGTCTAGTTCCAGGGAGAATAATATCAAATCAAAATATCCGAATTGAGGCGGTTATTAGAGATATCAAATAATACAAATATGAAATATCGGCATTGTCCGCCCTCCGACAGCTGTCAAATATTCGTGTATAGAATAAATACTTTTATTAAGGGGAAATGGGTCAATTTTCTAGACCCCCTTCTCCCTCATGTTTAGCCCAATTAGTTTTCAGATGTTATGATGTTTGCCCCATTAGTTTGTCGATTTTTAGACCTTTTATCCCCATTTCTTTGAAAATATGAAGACATTTTGTGCTATTTAGGTGTCTATTTGTTTCCTGGCGAATGATAGTGAGCCTGTTATTTTGGAAGAACTGGCCTTCGGCCGGGACATTTTTCTACCGAAAAATTTACAAATTAATCTAGAAGTGGTATCTAATGGATGTATTTTTTTTTTTCAGTGGGAGGAAAAAAAAAAAAAAAAAAAAAAAAACACAGTTATAGCCTATATATGAAATAGTTGACCATAAACTATACCCTTCGCCCTTAAAATTGTGTATTGCACTGGATTCAATTGTACAGCCGCGATATTCTGACTACTTTATTATTTACAGTGTGTTGAAAGTACTAATAATTATTTCGAAAACTTATCTAACCATATATATCATACAATATTTGTTCAATAATATAAAGATTGAAATTACGTAATCATTGGCTAGAAATGTCGTAACCCGTCACAACATTCAGGGACAGTTGAATTCGTTAATAGATATATGGGATTCGAAAAATGCCTTAGTCCTATAAGTATGTAAATAAATGTTCAATATATCTATATATGTTATAGTGAAATCAATGTTTGCAATATACTGTATATTTGTAATCTACTCATATTCTTTTTCAACTATATATGACTATCCACAGACATAATATTCCAATCAGATTTCCATCCTGCTTGACGAAAAATGAAAATATATATATACTGTATAATTATACAGTAGGCTATATATATATTATATATATATATATATATATATATATATACAGGTATACAGTATAGTAAGAGAAAACTTGTGTCAGCAGTAAGGTACAGCCAAATCACCAAACCATTATCAAGCGGTATAAAAACATTATGTGGGATAGAACTTGAGGTCTTAATTGCATTGATGGTTGGTTAGAGATATTCTTAGGTACGAATTACTTTCACAATCCAGTCGTGTCTTTATTAGTTTAGTAAGGTTGTGTACGTGTGTCGATTACATTAAATTTTATATTAAGCCTCAAAATTAATACGAATTTATGTATATATATATATGTATGTATGTATGTATGTATGTATGTATGTATGTATGTATGTATGTATGTATATATTATAATAGTGTATGTTTCCACCGCAGTAATAACTCGAATTTATAGCATGAGGGTTAACATCTCTGCTTCTAACCACTATGTGATATGTGTGTAAATAAACTCATACGTATATATATTTTAGTACCCCACTGTGAACAAAGTAGGCATATCAAGGCGGAGTCACTTATATAAATGCCATTGTTAGTAACTGAGCTCTCTTATCAGTAAATGTATGTCACGAGACAAGCACAAGTAATGAATGGACAGTTATCATGTACCACTAGCACTATCATTATCACCACTACCTAAATGAGAAAGCAAACTATTCGATGAATGGCACTCCGCTTAAGAATGTAAACAGAGAAACCGATCTGGGAGTAACAATATCGAGTAACCTAAAACCGAGTCAACAATGTTCAGAAGTTGTTAAGAAGGCAAACTAAATAATTGGCTTTATAGGCAGGTAATTTGAGCATAAATCCAAAGACGTTATCCTAACCCTTTACAATTCCTTAGTCCGCCCTCTTCTGGAATACTGCGTTCAATGCTGGTGCCCTTATTACCAAAAAGACATAAACAAGCTAGAACGAGTTCAACGTATAGTTACCAAAATTATACCTAGCCTAAAGAACAAACCATACGAAGAGCGTCATAGAGAATTAAATCTATTTCCTTTAACCCAGCGCAGATTAAGAGGTGACTTAATTCAAGTGTTCAAAATCATCAAAGGCATCGACAATATGAACTGTAGTAAGTACTTCACTATCGACCAATCTAATTACACGAGGGGAAACGGTTGCAAAATTATTGGTAAATCTTTTAACTCACACGAATCTAAGAATTTCTTCTTCAATCGAGTTGCCAACTTGTGGAATGGGCTTCCCCGAGACGAGACGTTATAGACTGCAGCACCGTTGATTCATTTAAACTCCGCCTAGACAAATATCTCGCATCAAACCCGCGACTGACTGAGTTTGTAAATGAATAACTTTATTTTATCCTCCCCTCAGTTACTAACCCATATGTCCCCTACTAACTTCCTAGTCCTGCCACGGACATTAGTTCCAGGGCAGTGGTTCCCTTTCCAATGTTCCCTTACCCACTCTAAACCACTGTTTGGACACTTGATCCTCAGTGTTTTGGAGGACAAGCAGCCTAGAAGGGTCACTAGAACTGTTGTTGCTTGATTTCGTTTGTACTCCTTTGTACTACCACTATCACCACCACAAGTATGTCACTACACAAGCAGAAGTAATGAATGGACAGTTATCATGTACCACTACCACTATCATTATCACCACTACCACTATCACTACCACAAGTATGTCACTACACAAGCAGAAGTAATGAGTGGATAGTTATCATGTACCACCACCACCACTATCATTAATACCACTACTATCACTACCACAAGTAGGCCTATGTCACTACACAAGCAGAAGTAATGAGTGGATAGTTATCATGTACCACCACCACCACCATCATTAATACCACCACTATCACTACCACAAGTATGTCACTACACAAGCAGAAGTAATGAATAGACAGTTATCATGTACCACCACCACTATCATTATCACCACCACAAGTATGTCACTACACAAGCAGAAGTAATGAATAGACAGTTATCATGTACCACCACCACTATCATTATCACCACCACAAGTATGTCACTACACAAACAGAAGTAATGAATAGACAGTTATCATGTACCACCACCACTATCATTATCACCACCACAAGTATGTCACTACACAAGCAGAAGTAATTAATAGACAGTTATCATGTACCACCACCACTATCATTATCACCACCACAAGTATGTCACTACACAAGCAGAAGTAATGAATATACAGTTATCATGTACCACCACCACTATCATTATCACCACCACAAGTATGTCACTACACAAACAGAAGTAATGAATAGACAGTTATCATGTACCACCACCACTATCATTATCACCACCACAAGTATGTCACTACACAAGCAGAAGTAATGAATAGACAGTTATCATGTACCACCACCACTATCATTATCACCACCACAAGTATGTCACTACACAAGCAGAAGTAATGAATAGACAGTTATCATGTACCACCACCACTATCATTATCACCACCACAAGTATGTCACTACACAAACAGAAGTAATGAATAGACAGTTATCATGTACCACCACCACTATCATTATCACCACCACAAGTATGTCACTACACAAACAGAAGTAATGAATAGACAGTTATCATGTACCACCACCACTATCATTATCACCACCACAAGTATGTCACTACACAAGCAGAAGTAATGAATATAGACAGTTATCATGTACCACCACCACTATAATTATCACCACCAATATCACCACCTCAAGTATGTCACTACACAAGCAGAAGTAATGAATAGACAGTTATCATGTACCACCACCACTATCATTAATACCACCACTATCACCACCTCAAGTATGTCACTACACAAGCAGAAGTAATGAATATAGACAGTTATCATGTACCACCACCACTATCATTAATACCACCACTATCACCACCTCAAGTATGTCACTACACAAGCAGAAGTGATGAGTAGACAGTTATCATGTACCACCACCACCACCTTAGGACAAAACAATTTCCCGCCCGCCAAACGAAAATATAAAACATATACAAGATAAAATGGCAAAATGTTATATAATTCACATCAATAAATGAATAAATAGAACATCGAATAAGAACAGACTATAATCATGCACACTTAAACGATATTTGGGGACAAACTAATATCAGAGCAGTTTCCGTGTTTGAATGGTTAAAATAATGACCCATGAATCCTTGACCCCGACTGTACAGTATTCGTACACGATTAAAAGGGGGGGGGGGGGAATGGGTACATGTATTTGTTTATTTATATATTTATTTATTTTGTATTTTTATAGTTTTTTCCCTAGACCTCCATCAAGCTTAACAAAACAACAAGCCTGCTAATGAGGAGGAACCCGCCGTCGGATGGGGCATTTCTCTACCGAAAAGTGTACAAATTTGTCTAGAATTTGTATATATTTGTTTTACTTGTTGGAGGTATAGAGAAGAAACTATATATATATATATATATATATATATATATATATATATATATATATATATATATATATATATATATATATATATATATATATACTGTATATGCATAAATATATTAGATAAACAATTATAAACAAAATACATATATATATCCCCTTAAAACGAGTAATTTGTAAGCAAATATATATCATTGTAGACACTGCAGTTTCCGAAGTAATATTTTGTGTGTGCCATTATAGCTTGAAGCATAAATCAGTTCTCCAATCGTCTAGCATAACCCCAATGTATCCACAAAAAGCGAAACACGGGTAACTATACATTTCTATCGTAACTACAAAATATCCGTATGTAATATTTTGTGTTTGCCATTATATATTCGGAAAGGCCAATTTTCCATTAGTGAATACAATAGTTTTAAAATGTATATATCATTAGTTCCCCATTTGCGTAACATAATCCTATTTCGAATATGAGTATATAGAAATATTTAAGCTAATACTTCCCTTATAGCCACCATAGTTTTTGTTTGCTAATATAAACTTTGCAAAAATATTATGTAATCAATTCTCCGTTCCTCTAGCATATCCCTGGTTAGTTCAAACACACTCACATACACATGTCCTGCCACGGACATTAGTTCCAGGGCAGTAATTCCCTTTCCAATGTTCCCTTACCCACTCTAAACCACTGTTTGGACACTTGATCCTCAGTGTTTTGGAGGACAAGCAACCTAGAAGGGTTACTAGATCTGTTGTTGCTTGATTTCCTTTGTACTCCTTTGTACATACACACACACGCCACAGACACAAATTGAGAAATGTGCGCAACCATTCGTATGTTCGTATGAGTCGTCGTCACAGTTACTTGAAAACACGAATTACAGTAGTTCTCCATTAATTTATCAAAATACTAGCTCATCCCCAAAAAAAAAAAAAAAAAAGAAAAAAGAAAAAAAGAGGGAAAACAAAATTACATCCCATAAAACCACAATAATTGTCGAGGTATTAATTTGTATATGCCGTTATAATCTCGAATATATAAATCGGTTCTCCATGCATCTAACATAACCCTAATTCCTTGGGAAAAAAATAAAAAATAAAACAAACAAATGTAACTACATCCGTCCATCACATACACAGCTACATTTGTTAATTATTATATCTTTTTGTGTCTTCCATAACCAACTCGAAAGAAGAAATCAGGTTTCCATTCATTTAGCATTTTTCTACTTCACGGACAAGAAACGGCGAATACGTAACTAGTGACCCTTCTATCCTCCAAAATTTAGAGTGGGTAAAAAACAGCAATATCCGACATATGGGTAAAAAAAAAAAAATACTTCCATAAAAAACAGCAATATCCGCGGTAAAAAAAAATCTCCCCATTATAATCTCGACAAGCCCATACGACTGTCGCGTCCCTCATAGTGTTCGCCTCAATTACTGGGATTGAGTTAAGGGAGCCCACCTCGCTTTTTGTTATCTTTCTTTCGCTCTCTCTTTGGCTTGTATCCATTCGGCCCCATTCAGCCTACTGTTTTAAGACGTTTAATACCCCATCCAGGTGTCAATAGTTTCCTGGCGAGCGGTAGCGAGCCAGCATATATATATTTTTGTTTTGACAGCAAGCTAAATTTGTACATTTTTCGAAAGAAAAATGTCTCCGACGAAGCCGGATTTCGCCATACAATGCTGGCTCGCTATCGCTCGCCAGGAAGAAATCGACACCTGGATAGGGATAAACGTCTTAAAACAGTTGGCTGAATGGGGCCGAAGACACAGCAAATTTCCACGGTAATATTTTGTACACCTCGTTATAAACTCTACACGCCCATACGACTGTCGCGTCCCTCATATAATACGTGTTCGCCTCAATTACTGGGATTGAGTTAAGTGCCGTAACCCGGGGAATATAAGGTGTATGTGTGTGTGTGTGTGTGTGTGTGTGTGTGTGTGTGTGTTTAACAAGGTGTTATTTAAGAGAAGGAGGAGGAATAATGAGAGGAAGAGAATGAGGAGGAAAAAAGGAGTATGAGGTGAAGCAGGAGTAAGAAATGGAGGAAGAGGAGGAGGATGTTGAGGAGGAGGAGGAGGAGGAGAAGGAAGAGTAGGAGTAGGGGGTGGTGGAGGAGGAAGAGGAGTAGGGGTTGGTGGAGGAAGGGAAGAGTAGAGGGGGGGGGGAGGGGGGTCTCGGCTTTCCCTCTTAACCCCCTTGATTACGATGACAGCTCCATTTGTTTTGGCTAGCTTTTTCGCCATCTTAGGAGGAATCGCGGGGAATTTGTATTTTGTCCCTCGCAGTTTTTCTTAGACTTAATTAAATCGTAGGGGGTGGGGGGGGGGTGGAGTCTGAGAGGGAGGTAGAAGAGGAAGACAAAGCAGAGTGAAAGAGAAACAAGGGGAGACACAATCGGGAAAGAGGTAGAGGAGGAAGAAGGAGAGGATAGAGGGGGGGGGGCGAAACAATCGGAGGAGGAGGAAGAAGACAGGAGAAGATAGAGGGGGGGGGGTGAGGAGGAGGGGATAAAACAGGAAGAAGACTAGGGGAGGAGAGGGAGAGGAGGAGGAGGAGATAGAAGGGGATGAAGAAGAGGACGAGATAAGGAGAGGGAGGAGGGGGGAGAGGACGAAGAGAAGATAAAACAGGAAGAAAAGGAAGACGAGAGGAGGAGAGGGAGGGCGGGAGGAGAGGAGGAGGAAGAGTAGGAGGAGATAAAAGGGGAAATAAAAAAAGACGAGAGGAGGAGGGGGAGGAGCTAGATGGTAAAGTGAGGGGCTACAAAGTAAGGTGTCGCGGCTTCGGTACCCTCTTAAGGCCCAGCCAGGCGGTCCCCTTGTCTAGCGCGGGGCACCTACCTTTATTAGGACTGACGGTACAGTACACAACAAAAATCACGATCTCCCACCTTTATATATCAACTGCTTATCCTGTTCTTGGTGTAACAACAAACCCGAAATGCAAACAATCATATTGTCTCTGTGTATGGTAAGGATATATATATATATATATATATATATATATATATATATATATATATATATTGAGTATATATCACAAATACACGTGAGCCACTAAATGTTTCTAATTTCTCACCACGTCTGCCGTGGTGTAGTTGATTAAAGCGTCGGCTATCGTCCTGACGGTCGGCGGTTCGAACCCCACTGAGTGATTAGAAACATATATATACTGTATGTATTATATATATATATATAATGTGTGTGTGTGTGTGAGTGTAGGTAGGATAGCCCCCAAACACCTGGGACTATAGAGATGAGACTTCACATGGGTGCTCAGAGGTCCCAGGAAAGGGTTAGAAAGCTATTAATAAAACATCATCACTGAATTTAATCAGTCACCCTTGGTATGTGATCCCCGTCGAGTTCATTATCATTATGCTTTCTCGGTATTGAGATATAATGGGGATAGGAATATGATCAGGATCGTAATAGGTTATGAACTGCACAATATGCTTAGCCTATTTTTTCCAGCTGATGGTAAATTGCTCGAGTCGCTATCATTATTAAAGAATAATGAAGATTTTGTAGCCAAATAAGTGGTTCCCTATGCACACTTGGCATTAACATGACACAGAGGTATATTAGTTTCATATTCTATAAATCATCGACAAATTAGCTGCAAAGGGATTAAATTTACAGTCAGCTAAAATGAAACCGACTTATATAGCGTGGTAACCCATGTTGAAACCGACTTATATAGCGTGGTAACCCATGTTGAAACCGACTTATATAGCGTGGTAACCCATGTTGAAACCGACTTATATAGCGTGGTAACCCATGTTGAAACCGACTTATATAGCGTGGTAACCCATGTTGAAACCGACTTATATAGCGTGGTAACCCATGTTGAAACCGACTTATATAGCGTGGTAACCCATGTTGAAACCGACTTGTATAGCGTGGTAACCCATGTTGAAACCGACTTATATAGCGTGGTAACCCATGTTGAAACCGACTTATATAGCGTGGTAACCCATGTTGAAACCGACTTATATAGCGTGGTAACCCATGTTGAAACAATGGTGGTAAAACCATTGAACATGACTGCACATCTGCTAGCAAGGGAGGTGGAGTGGTGGGGGTGTCGATAAATAAACACACACAAATGTTTATTACCAGATTCTACTGCAGAACGTGTAATATTGTATATTGATATGTATTTTGTATATATATATATATATATATCTTATCTGTAGGCATGTACGTGGTGTTGTATGTGTGCTTGTGTATGTTTTGCATGTGTATGTGAGTGTGTGCATGTGTGTGTGGTCAAGCAAGGTGTTCAGTGATGCAAATATTTTGGTAAGCAAGGTAAACCTATATACGTGTGTGTGTGTACGTGTATATGTGCATGAGCGTGTATGTATGCATGATCTGTGTGTGTGAGATGTGAGTGTGTACGTATGTGTCTGTGTACGTATGTGTGTGTGCGCGTGTGTGCGTATGTGTGTGTGTGTGTACGAGGTGAAGCAAGGTGCCAAGTGATGCAAGGTGGTGGTAAGGAAGGTAAACATCTAAATGAGGATGCACACGAGGCCTTTTTTCGGCAACGTTCTGAGACTATTTTGTACAGGTATCGGTAACTACACTGAAGGGAGATAATTATATTTTATAGAACAAAATATATCGGGAAAAGTGTAAGAACAATTATTCAAATGAATTTGTAGCCAATCTGTGCTTTTATCAGCCTTTAAGGGGGATCACCGTTTTTTTTTTATCTTTCTCTCCTCTCTCTTTCTATGGCTTTTATCCATTCGGCCCCATTCAGCCAACTGTTTTAAGAATTTATCCCCATCCAGGTGTCGATTTCTTCCTGGCGAGCGATAGCGACCCTGCATTGTATGGAGAAATCCGTCTTCGCCGGAGAAATTTTTCTATCGAAAAATTTACAAATTTAGCTGCTGTCAAAACTAAAATCTATACAGTATATATATGATGTCTCGCTACCGCTCGCCAGGACAATATTGACACCTGGATGAGGGCAAGCGTCAACAGTAGGCTAAATGGGGTCGAATGGATACAAGCCTAGGAGAGAGGGAGAGAAACAGAAAAAAAGCGAAGTGGGCTCCCTTAAATAAGAGTTGAAGGATGGAAGGTGATGCAACAGATCCAGGTTATCAATTAAGAAGGACGCCAGGTAAGATCTGTGGCCTGGTGTGTGTGGCAATCTACGCTCATGATGCGTGTGTGAGAGAGAGAGAGAGAGAGAGAGAGAGAGAGAGAGAGAGAGAGAGAGAGAGAGCATGTGTGTGAGAGAGTGATATATACAGATAAAATATGTAGAGAAAGGTATTAAGTGTGTCTGTGTGTGAGAGAGAGAGAGAGAGAGAGAGCATGTGTGTGAGAGAGAGCATGTGTGCGAGAGTGATATATACAGATAAAATATGTAGAGAAAGGTATTAAGTGTGTGTGTGTGTGTGTGTGAGAGAGAGAGCATGTGTGTGAGAGAGTGATATATACAGATAAAATATGTAGAGAAAGGTATTAAGTGTGTGTGTGAGTGTGAGAGAGAGAGAGAGAGAGAGAGAGAGCGCGAAAGCATGTGTATGAGAGAGCATGTGTGTGAGAGATAGTGTATATGTAGCGATAGCATATGTATAGAAAGGTATTAAGTACAAAGAAGTACAAAGGAATACAAAGGAAATCAAGCAACAACAGGTCTAGTGACCCTTCTAGGCTGCTTGTCCTCCAAAACACTGAGGATAAAGTGTCCAAACAGTGGTTTAAAGTGGGTAAGGGAACATTGGAAAGGGAACTAATGTCCGTGGCAGGATTAGGAAGTTAGTAGGGAACAGATGGGTTAGTAACTGAGGGGGGGATAAAATAAAGTTATTCATTTACAAACGCAGTCAGTCGCGGGTTTGATGCGAGATATTTATCTAGGCGAAGTTTAAATGAATCAACGATGCTGCAGTCTATAACGTCTCGGGGAAGCCCATTACACAAGTTGACAACTCGATTGAAGAAGAAATTCTTAGATTCGTGTGAGTTAAAAGATTTAAGTGTGTGTGTGTGTGTGTGTGTGTGTGAGAGCGAGAGAGAGCATGTGAGATAGTGTATATTATATAGAGATAGAATATGTAGAGAAAGGTATTAAGTGTATGTGTACAGTACGTGTATTAGACCATGTGAGTTTGTGAATGATTAATATTGTATGTGTGATTATATGTAGAGATGCTGTATGTGTATGTACTGTATATATGTCTGTGAGAAAGATCTAAAGTGTGTGTGTGTGTGTGTGTGTGTGTATGTGTGTGTGTTTGTATGTGTGTGTGTGTGTGTGTGTGTGTGTGTGCGTGCGTGTGTGTGTACTGAAGGGGTTAGTGGCAATATATACAACTAGTATTTCTCTGCGTCAAGCAAGTGGAAAGTTTTCATAATTAACCATATATTTCGCTACACAATCTTCGTAATATCCGAATAATGAAGATGGCGACACGTTAGTTTACCGTCATCACGAAGCAAAATATATATCAAGAGAAGTTTAGCTGTGGGCCATTACATCATTACTGAGCGACTTTCTAATCTGGATAAATTCACGTAGTTCTGAAGAATATAAAACGACACCAACGTTACAGTCAGAGTAGTAAAACAAACAAATAAATAAACACTGTAATAATTTACACAAAACAAACTATTATCATATAAACCCTTCCTGTATGATGACCCGTTCCCTAAACAAATCTGGTTATCATTAGACGATTTTAGTCAGTAATAGAAGGACCTAGAAATGGAAAGGGTGCACATATATCACAATCCTTCCTAACCTATATAAAATCGTCTAATTACAGCCAAATACAGTGAAAGCATGGGCCAATAATGGATTACTACTCAATTTATTATGCTTATTTATTCCAATTATTTCGTAATTTCCAGAATTTCCGAGGGGCCAAGACAAAGCTACATCCAAGCATCCCTGCCTAGCGTAAGTATCATTATTGTATCTTATTAAGGGAAAATGGTATCTTATTAAGGGGAGATGGTTCACTTTTTTATCGTTTTTTTTTCATGTAGTCATTATTTTTCTAGTGTCTTCCCTAGATTTCCATCAAACTAAAAAAACACATCCATTAGATCCCCTCTGTAGATTAATTTGTACATTTTTCGGTAGAAAAATGTTCCGGCTGAAGGCCGGTTCTTCCTAAATTACAGGCTCACTATCATTCGCAAGGATAAACATCGACACAGAAATAGCATAAAAGGTCTAAATATTGACAAATAAATTGGGCGAAAGGTCTTAAAATCGACAAACTAATGGAGCCAACATCTTAAAATCTGAAAACTAATGGGGCTAAGCATAAGGGAAAAGGGTGTCTAGAAAAAGAACCCATCTCCCCTTAAAAAATAAATAATAAATGACGTGTTTTAGCTGTTTATGTTGGGTATTACTAGACGATTTTATTCAGTTAATGAAGGAATTTTGGATGTCAGAGGTATAATTACGATAGATTGTACTCCTTTGATTCCTAAAGAGTCTTCCTAAACTGTATACAATTGTCTAAAAGTACCTAGAATATTTTGCAGAAACGCATTATCGTATCAGCAACTATATTTTGGCAACATTTAGTCAGCAACTTTATTCTGGCAACATTTGATCAGCAACTTTATTCTGGCAACATTTGATCAGCAACTTTATTCTGGCAACATTTGATCAGCAACTTTATTCTGGCAACATTTGATCAACAACATTATTCTGGCAACATTTGATCTGCAACTTTATTCTGACAACATTTGATCAGCAACTTTATTCTGACAACATTTGATCAACAACTTTATTCCAGCAACATTTAATCAGCAACTTTATTCTGGCAACATTTAATCAGCAACTTTAGTCTGGCAACATTTGATCAGCAACTTTATTCTGGCAACATTTTATCAACAACTTTATTCTGGCAACATTTGATCAGCAACATTATTCTGGCAACATTTAATCAACAACTTTCTTCTTGCAACATTTGGTCAGCAACAATATTCTAACAACATTTAGTTAGCAACTATATTTTGGCAACATATGACACTACTGTTGCACTGGTTTAAGCAGATAGAGTGAAATTAGATTACATATGTGAAATAATTTTATTAAAGTTATTTATTTTATTTTTTTTTGGGTGGGGTAGGGGGGTAGGGCTGAAGAAGTATTTAGTTATTCCTTCACCTACGAAGTTGGACGGAGGTTATTTTTTCGCCACAGTACGTCTGTCAGCCTGTCTGTAAACAAAATATCATACAAAGTTATGAACCGATTTTCACGAAATTTGATAAGCAGAGAGGATATGCGCCAATGAAAAAGTTATTCAATTTAGTTTGTGATCGGTAGAATGCATACCTCCACTAGCGTACGCGTAGGTATTCATTTTCCCGAGTGCCTCTCTATAGTAAGTACATACTGGTATTCATTTTTCTTTTAATTTGTTAGCTATTTTAGCAATATATCTGTACATTTTTTGAAAAGTGGAAAGCATTGATTTTACTATCAATAACATAGCTTAATGTTGTATAGTTTGTCTGCCATTGTATGCTCCTAAATAAATTTAGTAGTATAATGAGCTATGTAACAGTTATCCCTGTTGACGGGTGTACATTCATATTTTCTTTTGTCTACATTACTTTCACTTGCCCATTATTCGCTTCCCACATCCTTCCTCATTTGCTATACTTCCCACATTTGTTTATACCCTCTCTACATCCCACATCCTTCCTCATTTGCTATACTTCCCACATTTGTTTATACCCTCTCTACATCCCACATCCTTCCTCATTTGCTATACTTCCCACATTCGTTCATATCCTCTCTGCATCCCACACTCTTCCTCATTTGCTACACTTCCCACATTTGCTCATGCAATATCTGCTTTCTAGTTATATATATATATTTCTTTTTGGCTGAACTTCCTACATATTCTTCCTAATTTTTTATGTTCTCACATTCATCTAATGTTTATACCTCCCACACAATTCTGACACTATCTGCCTTTCATATTATTTCTATGTTTGTAGTACTTCCTAAATTATTTCTTACATCCCCTGCTTCTAAATGTTTTCCCATATAATATATTTTCCATATTTTCCTAACACACACTATTTGTTTGTTATGTTGCTACGCTCCCCGTTTTCGTCTTTATTTACTACACTATCTACATTGCTCTAGCACTGGATGCTTTCTACATTATTTCTCTCTTTTCCATACTTCCTGCATTTGTCTAACAATCTGTTTTTAACATTCTTAAACTTTCTGCTTTTCACACATCATATTTATCTTCAAATATTCAAAATGTTTATGGTATATACAGGTACTTTATATATGGCATATATATGTCTCGTAGCGTTAGCACATTTGCTTCACAGCTGAAAAAAATGGAGTTCGATTATGGGACAGGACGATACACCCTGTCCCCCTGTTCACCTAAAACAATACACAGGAAGCTGGAGTTAGTGGACAAATGTGACGTCCCAATCGGGAAAGAAACTATGGTAACCTGAATAATATACAGTAGCCCCTGTGTACCAGGCTGGATAACTCAACCAAATTATCAACCACAGGTCTCAAAGGACATGGTGATGAGTGCCGCGGTCGAGCGCAACTTAGCGTATGTAGTTGACCAAGTTTTCCTTTACCTTATATTCAGTTGTGTTTAGACGTGAATGAATGTTATAGTTTTCTAGTTTTATCCCCCCCCCCCTCCTTCCCACCCCCTGCTACACGCTCACACTTAACCCCTTTAGTACGGTGACACGACATTTCTCTTAAACTCTACACTTCTGTCCCCCCACAACCACCTTCCACTCTCATCTCCTACACAACCAGACGACCAACAACCCCTCTCTGACAATGACTAGTGGGCACTGAAACGGATGACTCCTAGACGAGAGAGATATAAAGCCAGCATATAAACTGGGCCTTAATTGCTCATATCTCCCGTCAGGACCTGCAGCACGCCCACAGATCTACCCTACCCACCCACCCACTAATAAATAGAGCCGCGTATACTTGTGTTTGAGCGAACAACTAGAATTAACGCGAGATTTGTGTGGCCCTCTCTGACGCAAACGACCATGTGCAACAAATGGCCTGGTCATTAAGTGGGGGGCCCGGGGTTTAAAGTCCCCTCCCTCCCTCCCTCCCTCTACCATGGTTCACCTAGCCTATTCACGGCTAAAATCGAAATGGCATTTATCATAATCTATGATTGCAATTTATAAATAGAGGGTCAGTAATTCGACATTGTTATATGATTTTAAGAAAATAGTACAAGTGATAAGCTATTAGAAACAAATTACGACTGTGAAGAAAAGAGTAGTATAGTCTATTCGCTGTAAGTAGGCGAGAAATCATGACCTCTATCCTCTGTAACTCAAAAAGGACTAGAGCAAATTGGCTGTAAATTACAACATCTATTCCTTGACCTACTCTTCCCAAATGGTAGAAATATTAGCTCGATTACTCTAGTCGTTTTGGGGTTACAGAGGTTAGAGGTCATGATTTATCGCCTACTTACAGCGAATAGACTATACTATCCGCTGAACTTTTGCCTTGTACTGTACCTGCCTGACCGTATGCTCTCACGTTGCTCACAATTTCACGGTGTCAAGTTTTAATACTACAGTACCGGTACCTGGTCCGACGTCTTGGGGGTTGCGATGATATGTTGTGTAATAAATGTTGAGGATTATTATTTTTTTTTCAAGTAACGTATTTATAGTTTGCCCTCTATATTAAATGAGCGCCTCCACAGATCCCCTTTTAGGTACAAGAAAAAAACAAAAAACATAAAAAATGCCGCCCAGACACCCTTCAAGCTAGATATGTCTATACATTGGTAGGAAAAGGGGTTTGTGTCACTCCCGTAGATTTATTATCGTAGTGCAGCCCTCTCGAGATTTCGAGGCTACACTTTAACCTGCACAGTGCAGGTACTTTGGTTAGAGTAAATATATACTTATATATATATATACAGTATATATGAAGACAGATAGAAAGAGGGAGACTTTTGCGTGTGTGTTTGGCATAATTGCAGTTGAATGGTCAGTCTTCCCTTTCTTTGTAGAGTGTGTAATAAATACAAACCATTATTATTTAGTTAGTATTACTTTATCATTATGAACCAAGGCACAGGGAAGAGTGAAGGTACTGTTGTGAACTGATCTATGTCCTCTTTTTAGTTTACGTTATTTAGTGCGACTTCTTTGGGGTTGTTGTATTGTGTCATTGTTATTACTGAGGGTTTTAATTGTGTATACCATTGTTGAGCAATGCATATTTAGTTTGTTTCCTACATTAACACACACACACACACACACACACACACACACACACACACACACACACACACACACACACACACACACACACTACACACGCACACTACACACGCACATTACACACACACACACACTACACACACACACAAATACCTAATGTACACCCGAATCTGATACCAATTCCTCTTTAAAATCGCCCGTGCCAGCCCCATCTTTTTACTATCAAAGCACGTCACGGCTGAAAGGACACGCCCCCTCTTGTTTATGTAGTTAACTCGGTAGACGCTATGTACGTTGTGTTCAAGTACTGACAGATTGGAGAGACAACTACGTCAATGCTTACTTAAGGGGGGTCACCTGCTTTTTTGTTCTCTCCTCTTCTCTCTTTCTCTGCCTTGTATCCATTCGGCCCCATTCAGCCTACTATTTTAAGACGTTTATCCCCATCCAGGTGTAGATTTCGTCCTGGCGAGTGATAGCGAGCCTGCATTGTATGGAATGTCTCCGGCTTTGCCGGAGACATTTTTCTATCGAAAAATGTACAAATTTAGCCTGCTGTCAAAACAATTATTAAAATATGCTGGCTCGCTACCACTCGCCAGGAAAAAAATCGACACCTGTATGTGGATAAACGTCTTAAAACAATAGGCTGAATGAGACCGAATTAATACAACCTATAGAGAGAGGGAGAGCGAGAGAAAACAAAACGAGGTGGGCTCCCTTAACCCATACAATACCCGCGACGTCTTTTATATTTGATTTCAGGTACATTTAGACGATTTTATGAAGCTTGGGAAGGATATAGGGTAGCTAAAAGGATTGATTGAGATAGTTCGTAGCATCATAATTGGTAGAGATCCTTCCTAGGCTGAATAAAATCGTCGAACAGTTGCCAGATTATAATGAAAATGATGTCACCGGTACTGAACGGGTTAAAAGAAGGCAACGACAACATAACCCCATCAAATAGTGAGAGGAATACATGAATTGCAGAAAATACAGATATGGCAACTACGCCACTGCTTGTGTAAGGAGAGATGGGTCGTTTTTCTAGATTCCCTTCTCCCTCATGTTTAGCCCATTGGTTTTTAGATTTTAAGACGCCCATTAGTTTGACGATTTTAAGAATTTACACCCCATTTCTTTGTTAAATTAAAACCTTTCGTGTTATTTAGGTGTCGATTTTTGTTGAAGAACCAGTCTTCGGCCTGGACATTTTTCTACCGAACAATTTACAAATGTACAAATCTAGAAGGGGGATCATAATGGATGTTTTTGTTTTAAGTTTGATGGAGGTCTAGGGAGGAAATTAAAAGCGTGATAAAAAGATATATATACATACACAGATATATACATACACAGATATATACATACACAGATATATACATACACAGATATATACGCCCATCCCCCCTTAACCCCTACCCAACCATTGGGCAATTTCCATCCTATGCAGGTTACCATTAGACGATTTTCTTTAGTTTGTCATCTACCTATCCGACTCAAAAGGGTGAATACGATCTCAATATACCCTCTTAGTAACACAGGTCCTTCTTAAACTGCATAACATCATCTAATTTTAGCCAGACTCAAAGGTAAAACGGCGTCATGGTGCTGAAGGGGTTAAAAGAAAGCGAAGAAAACCTAAAACAATCAAACAGTGAGAGGAATTAATGAAAGATAGCACTATAAACAAAAATCTGTATTTTCAGATTCTAGTCATGGGTTATTAGAATCGGCGCGAGAACTGTTACGAATACAAGATACTAAGATAAAAATACACATCTTTTAAGCAAGATTATCGGCGCACTATCGATTTTGACCTGCTTTTTTCTCTTTCTTAGTTGTATCCATTCTACCCTATTCAGCCCACTGTTTTAAGACATTTATCCCCATCCAGGTGTCGCTTTCTTCCTGGCGAGCGATAGCGAGACAGCATTTTATGGAGAAATCCGGCTTTTTCTATCGAAAAATTTATAAATTTAGCCAGTTGTCTAAATCATTATCGAAAATCTGGTGGCTCGCTACCGCTCCTCAGGTATCAATAGACATCTGGATGGGGATAGCCGTCTTAAAACAATTAACTGAATGGGGCCGAATGGATACAAGCCAGAGAGAGAAAATAAGCAGTTCACCCCCTTAAGGGGAGGTTTTTAGTGTGTTCCCTAGACTTCTATCAAACTTAAAATTACACCCCCTAGACCCCCTTTCAAGATAAATTTGTACATTTTTCGGTAGAAAAATGTCCCGGCCGAAGGCCGATTTCTCTTAAATTACAGGCTCGCTATCGCTCGCCAGGAAAAAATCGACACCTAAATGGCACTAAAGGTCTTAAAATTGACAGAAATGGGGCGAAAACTCTTAAAATCGCCAAACTAATGGAGCGAACGTCTTAAAATCTCAATAGCAATGGGGATAAACATGAGGGAGAAAGGGGTCAAGAAAAAAATCACTCAAGTGGAATTCTCCCCTTAAGGTGTAGAGCGGGCCATTATTTACCAGTCTCAGTATAGCTATTGCGGGGGAGGCTTTGGGTCCTTTCCTACAACATCTGGTATATATTCATAACGGGTAGAGCGGGCCAAATACTGAATAATATATATGTGGCTGATTTCCTGAACTAATTGCCAGTTCAGGTTGACGATGAAGCATTTTGTTTATGATATCTATTATATATTATAAATCCTTCATTACTTTAGGTATCATAAGTGTCCGTTTTAGTTTCCAAATGGCTTAAATTTTCTGTGATTGATATCCATTTCACTTTCCTTATTTTACGCTTGTAGACGGAGTAGACGGTAAGTTGCTGAAAGCAGTGAAGAGCATGTATGAGGGTGCAAAGACGTCAGTACGTGTTCAGAATGAGCTGAGGGAGTTCTTTTATCTGAATGTTGGGTTAAAGCAAGGAAGAGCAGTGGATGTTGGTGTACCTCTGATAAGGAAAGAAAGCGAGTGGAAGTTGCCTGTACTGCTGTTTGCTGATGATACGGTTTTGATGAGCGATAGTGAATGAGAGTTGCAGGGAATGGTAAATATGTTTGGAACAGTGTGTGAGAAACGGAATCTGAAGGTAAATGCGGGGAAGAGCAAGGTTATGGTCTTCGAAAGGGGTGAAGGCACAGAGTGTGAGGTGAAGTTGAACGGTCAGGTTATGGAGAATGTCAGCTCATTTAAGTATCTGGGCAGTGTGTTGAGTAAAGATAGGAGTATGGATGAAGAAGTGCGGGAGAGGGTGCAACAGGGGAAGAGGGTTGTAGGAACGCTGAAGCAGTAACAAGAAATAGGATGGTCAGCATGGAAGTAAAGTAGTCCTTGCGTAGCAGTGTGGTAATCCTGACATAAAAAAAAAAAAAAAAAAAAGTAATCGAGCTAATATTTCTACCATTTGGGTAGAGTCAGTCAAGGAATAGATGTGGAAATGTACAGCCAATTTGTTCTAGCCCTATTTGAGTTATAGAGGTTAGAGTTCATAATTTCTCGCCTACTTACAGCAAATAGATTATAGCTGTGGGAAGTGTCGTACCTCTCTTAGATCACCACACTGTCTGACATCAAGTAAAAGATTAATACTTGCTTCACTTCTTTTTGCTTTACTCGATTAAGGGGAGATTTTTAGTTTGGTCCCTAGACCTCCATCAAGCTAAAAGAAGAAGAAAAAAAAAAAAAAAAAACCTAGACCACCTTTCAAGATAACTTTGTACAGTTTTTGGTAGAAAATTTCCCGGCCGGTTCCTCTTAAATTACAGGCTCAGTATCGCTTGCCAGGGAAAAATAGATACCTAAATGGCACAAAAGGTTTCAAAATTGACAGAAATGGGGTGAAAGTTCTTAAAATCGCCGAACTAATGGGGCGAATGTCTTAAAATCTCAAAAGCAATGGGGCTAGTAACATTACCTATTCTACCAGCAAGGCGAACAACTGAGTCTAACTTTACATTCTTTACATACTCTCTCGCCACACCCCCACTCAACACTAATGATAAGTTTATTACCCATTTCACTTCCTCCACTTTACTGTTTTATACTTTACATTTCTTTATCGGCGAGAAGAATAAATTAATCTAACTTTATCATCACTACGCACTCTCTCACCACACACCCACACAGTCTCCTGGCACCAATAATGACTAGTGTTTATTTGAATACTCTTGACTGACTTTTTCCTCATCAAGGTTGTCGCTTCGAACAATTAAATCCACCTGTACCTGCCCTCTCACACCCCCACCACCACACAGTCTGGCACGGGTGAGAAGTATCCATTTCATTTCCCTTAATTTACACCAGTTCTTACCTTTACACCAGTTCTTACCTTTACACCAGTTCTTACCTTTACACCAGTTCTTACCTTTACACCAGTTTTTACCTTTACACCAGTTCTTACCTTTACACCAGTTATTACCTTTACACCAGTTATTACCTTTACACCAGTTCTTACCTTTACACCAGTTCTTACCTTTACACCAGTTCTTACCTTTACATGTTCTCTTCAGGGTTGTCTGAGTAAATTACCAATCCTCCCTGTATACTTTTTGTCGCCCCCTCTTCCACACCCACACACGTTTTTTGTTTCTATGTGGATGAGGGAGACAATTATCTGTACACAATTTATCTGCTCCATAGCGTACACTTTATGTATTATATACGTGTTTGACTTCCAGCATCCATTACACTGTCTATAACAAGTATCAAATTAATTTTACTTACTATACACTTCTCACTACCAGATTCCTCTGTCGGCAACTCTCATCTCCACAATTATATATCTTTCTATCAATAAGGCAAATCACTGATTCTAAATTGACCATTTTGACTCTAACCCACTCACTCCAGGTATATTTGAGAGAGTCGGGCACCGTAACCACTCGGCCATGAGCGAGTGGTCGAGTGGTTATGGTGCCTGACTCCCAAATGTACATGGAGTGAGTGGGTTCGAATCCTGGTCAGGATACCTCTCTCCCAACTTGTCGTACAATATCATTAGATAGTTTGACTAACCGAAAACTGGCTGTAAATATCCACACTTATTTCCTGGTGGACTCTTCCCAAATACTAGAATCGTCAGCCCGATTGCTTTCATTCATTTCGAGTTATAAGAAGTTAATGGGTCAAGATTAATGTCAAGTTCGCTGGCGCTACCTTTAGTATTGATTCATTTGTCCTTAACCCCGTGAGATATATAGAGTGTTTTAGCAGTTGTTCTGGTTATTATTATGCTAAATTAATAAATATTTTAATATTTGTGACAGTAGGCCTATACAATTGTTATATTTTACTATACATGACTAACGGCATAGCATTTTGATGATCAGCCAATGTTTGCAATATAAAATATATTATTTATTTTCCAAAGAAGATTATTCAAATTATTTCTTCAAAATAGAGTAGGGAACATACTGAACAATTATGCATGTCTTTAAAGATATCATAGTTCCCAAAATTCTATCGTTGTTTTTTTTAGCCAAAATCATGTTTCGATTCACCAAGGGGTCTATACCTATACAGTAGGTCCGAAGGATTTGTTTTCTAGAAATGAAGAAATGAGGATGTGCACAACTACCCGACGAGACAAAACAATCAATGGGAAGGTCAGCTATGGTTCATACAAAAATAGACATTTTAAGGCGTTTCGTCCGTTACAGCGATACGGAGCCTGCAATTCAGGAGAAACTGGCCTGCGACCCAGATACTTTTCTACAGAAATAAGTACAAACTTATCTTAACAAGGGATCAGGGTGGTGTTTTTAATTTTAAGGGGGTATGGGGAAGCCTTTTTCTTTAATTCTAGGGGGCAAACTAAAAACAATGAATTACTCGAAAAGTGCAAACACAATCGAAACTCTCAATAACAATTATAAACAAAACTAAACTACACAGTAACCCCCAAGACATTGGGCAATATATCGTTAAGTTTCTATAGCAAGTAACCATTTCCCTTTCTTTACTTTATACTTTTCACTTTTAACCTGTATCTTTGTCGCACTCTCTTTGCTGTAAACAGTGAAGAAGGCATAGTAATGGTATGTATGTAAACTTTGGGTATATTTATGGTGACTTGCCATCGACGTCTACAGAGTAAAGTTAATTGTGTCACAGATTTAATGAATGGAAGATAAATAGGGTCAGTAGGGTTTGGTCTTCAGTTTCACCTTAAGTCGTAGGATATAGCGCCCACGAATGTTGTTAGGCCTCTCGGTTGGGGAGACTGAGGTTCGTGTGACCACTCTGGGGAAGTAGTCCAGTAAATCTAGCAATCATTTAACTGGACCTAGAACAAATTGCAATAGAAGGTTTTTTGGCTTTAACTTGTTTATTAGGTCCCTCTGATGAACATATAAAAAGTCTCCAACTTTTGGACACTGGGAAAGTGGTTAATTTGCATAAATTCAAGATGGCCGCCATCCAAAGCTTCAATTTACAGATAACTTTTTTCTGGTTGCTCCTAGACCCTATAAATGTATTACAAACATCGTTTTTTGGCTTTAACTTGTTTATTAGGTCCCTCTGATGAACATATAAAAAGTCTCCAACTTTTGGACACCTGGAAAGTGGTTAATTTACAGCCGAAAAACCTTACAGACAGGCTGAACTGCCTCTTTCACAAGGGGTGACACAGGCACTTTGTGCTTGTATGGGTTTTTTGACCTGTTGTCCCTCTTTTTTATAAAAAAAAAAAAAAAAAACCATGACGTAGTATGACGTCATTCAGAGCCAATTATGTAATTCATGATAGGAGTTCGTATTCACTTGGATCATCGGTGCTTGCATCAAAGTTGCTATTTTGACAGAGTCCTTTACATTGACCACATGCACTGGAACATTCAAGCTCATTCCGTTTGCAACTACAGCGTTGAGTGTCACAGTTGCCCTTACACTGACATCTGACCAATTTCAGTAGTGAATCAGGAGCCACTGGCGAATCCATCGTCTTCGGTTCAAGCTGTCCCTTCCGCAGACACCAGCCCCATTTCTCGGGGTCCACACAGTTTCCCCATCCATTCCTGGACCTGACAATAAACTCGGAACGAGTGGTATTTGGCTGCATCGGTTGTTGGGGGAAGGCTGTGAACTTCAACGGTAGTTGAACTTTTGCTACCTTGTTGCAAAACTTTGTCTTTCGCAGTCCGTCAAGGGTGTCATTTCCTTTTTCCCCCGTACAAATAAACCAAGGCCTTTTCACCAGCTGATGATATCGTGTCTTTACTTCCACTTTGGCAACAGAATGCTTCTATACATTTCAAGAAACCGTTGTCTTCCCTCACTTTCCTCAAGGCAGCCCCTTTACCAATACCATACAGTCGTGAGGTTGTGTCACATCCACAGAGTGCATGGACAACTGGCAGACACGACAGATGCTTTCACCGAGAGCTTCTGCTACTGAGTTAATATGCCAACATTTCCCACCTTCCTTGCTCGACTTGAAGTACAAATCATTCATCCCTCGTTCCGCATAATGACACAACAGCACCAACAAGTCTGTGTCCTCACCTATCACATATGTCACGGTTTCCCTTGCATGCTCAATTCCCTTCTTCGCAATCATGACATCTGCATCTGCTGGCGCATTGACACAGTCAATTCCATTTGCCTTGAATGTTTCACACAATAAGTCAATGAAGTTTTGCTTATTGTCCGAGTTTGACAAGAAGTATTCCTTTTTTGACCGAAGGGGCATGGTTGGAGTGAACATCACCTTTTGACCAAAGACTCCTTTTGATCGTCGATTGTGTGTCATGTCCTTGGTAGTAGGTTCTGATTTATAACCGTCGAATACAACCACCGGGTTGAGAAAGTTTTTGGAAACATGCTTCATGTACATGCTTGCAATGTCCTCAAATGTGTCACCCTTCTTCCATGGAATCCTTTGCAATAAGGAACCACCATCCAGAACATGGGTCACAGTCCTTTCTTCCTCAAATGATTCCAATAACGACTTGGGAACAACAGCAGCTATCTCATCTCCTAGCTGTGGTTTATTGGCTTCCCTGAGCCTCCCCCACTTATCGAACAGAGCAGTAGGGTAGCTAGACAACTCATACGCAAAGACCTCTTCAACACCTAAGTCCCTGTTATTAGCAAAGATGAGGAGCCTCTGGAAAAGGAGCTGTGGGTCGATTGGTACTTTTTCAGCACTGATTGTAACCTTTGCACCCAACGACTCAACTTGATCTTTCTTCCTAAATGAAAAGTCAAAAGCATTGCTACCTTCCATCTTCTGCACAATGTTCATACCAACCTCATACAGTAAATGAGGATTGGCCGAGGCTGGTCCTGTCACACCGTTGGCAATATTCCTGAGTTCATTTGATTCTTGAAATGGATCATAATCCTTGAAGAATGCGAGAACCTTCTCTGTGTCCTTCCTATCTCGTTCACGGCCTTGCTTCAGTCATTTCTTTGTGCTGCTCAGAGGTGTGGAAATGCTTCCCTGTCAGTTCTTGCATAACTTCACTCACCTCAGCGCAGGCTGGCATAGCAAGTAACCAACGCAGGCGTTGCGTTTCCTCCATGCCCCTACCACGTGTCAATCCACCATTCGTTTTCAAAGAGCGCATCAAAACCTGCTCTATAACCAAGTCGCTTGGCAGTCCTGCCCACAGCCGATCACTTCGGCGGATCACAAATAGACCGGAGTTCAATTGACAGAACATGTCTGGGTTGAGCTGCTCAAGTTCAATCATGTCTTGAATGTACACATGGGCTGACTTGGCATAATTGTTATGACCACACGCTGCAAAGTACGGCAACATCTCCTGGAGTGTTCTGAGGTACAGTAGGAAATCGCCCATTCTCAGTGCCCTCAGGAAGCGACGCAGCAGGTCAATCATGTCCATGTATTGAATCCATAGCTTTCCCATCTTATGCTCTGCTAAGGAGCTCTTCTCAGCTTTAAGTTTTTCAGAAATTCTGTTGAAAACGTCTTTACTGCAGACTTCATCCGGTGAAACGTCTTCACGCAACAGCTTATCCAAAAGATCTGCAGCCTCCTGGAAGTCCTTGCATGCGTCACTTTCCTCATCTACCATTGAGAGGTTGACACCGTATGCCCTGCCTAACACAATCGAACTCAAGGCTGTGTCAACCAAGAAGTGGCCTCTGATTGCTCGTGCATAGGCTTTCCCACTCAGCATGTGGGTCACAGCATTTTCAGCGTATATAAGTTCCAAAACCTCCTTAAGCCCAGATGCTTCCATAACATGGCCCATGCATCCCAAAAAGCTCATCACAGAGTGAAAGCCACCAAGGTTCAAAACAATGGGTTTCAGTTCGCTTCCTTCCTTCTCATGAACAATGATCGTCTTCGCTTTCCAATAAAGCGGTTGGTCGAATGTCAGCATTGGCGTCGTTCCCTGGCGATGGCTTTCCGCAGCAACGAAGTGAAGTGTTGAGTAAATACAACTCATGTCCGTAGGGTCCATGTCAATCATGGGCAAGAAATGGACGGATTATTTCCCTGGGTGTGGTCCATGGCACACACACTGCATTAAGCCGGACCAGCCTGGTCGTTTTGGTCGAAGCAACCATGACGTTTTCCACAGTATGTCCAGATTTTCAAGCTTGTCAGTTGCTGAAATGGGGTCAAGCTTTCTAAATTCGAGAGGCCCACCCTTCTTGCGAACACTGCGGTAGTATTTGATTTCAATTTGAGCTGCCGTGAAGTTGTTTTCAGGTGCCTGCAATCTTGGTATTGATGTTGTGTCTCTTACTTCAGGGGTGACAGCAATAATTATACCCATACCATGGTATGTTCCTCGCCCATCAAGCGTACGCAAGTTGTGATCAACATTGTCTGCAACGAACTGTCCAAACCTGCCTGCAGTGGATATGTTGGTGCCCCTGAAATTGGCAGCACACTTCGAAAACCTCAAAACTTCTGCGTAAGGCAGACAGAAGCCGTGGCTGTGTAAACTGTCCACAAGAAAGCGGGAACCAAAGTGCTGGTGCATTTGAACCGCCAATCCATACTGAATGGGTGCTACAATGGCCCTTGGTCTGGTAAGTTGCACGATACTTTGTCCAATTGATGCAACTTCAAGATCACATGACTTGCCACTGAACGTCTCTTGCAGCAATATACGAAGGGACTGCGGAACGTACGCCACATTCTTTTCCAGCGACCGGAGTTCAGAAGGATCTGGATAGAAATCTCTACAAGTATCAATGTTCTTTATATCTGCTTTGATCAACCGTGCCGCAGCCCTGACTATCTTTCTTTGTTCTGCTTCCTCATCATCAGTCTGTGGTGAGTCTTTGAATTGTTGCAAAATCTTTGCAGCACTTTCTTTGACAGTTACAACATCGCTGCGTCCATGCACGTTACTAATAACCAGTTCATCCCCAAAATATGAAATAAGTTTTGTTTCATGTATTTTACACTATACGCTTCAACATCAGGGCACAACTGGGACATTCTATCAACGAGATCAACCACTGTAGTCTGTTCATCATCATTGCCACTGACTAGGCCCTCGATTGCGAGTAGAAATGCTTCCTCTCGTGAGGCATCTACTTTGCGACCCTTGCGAGGAGGTTCACTGTCTGCGGAATCACGATATTTGGAGGGGATCTGCCTATGTGTCTGGAAATTTGAGCTGAACTGCTTGTGATATATTGCGTCAGCTGCTGGAAGATCGCGTGCAAAGTTAATTCGGCCTCTAACAGTGTCAGCTCACTCATCAGCCCTGGCATCACATGCAGAAAGTATTGTCCTTTGAAAGTTGAAGGTGCGTACTGGATACACTTCTTCTGAATCATGCTTTGTGTCCAAATAGATTTTTGTACCACAAAAAAAGCAGTTCTCTGTAAAACAAAAGTCTGGTGTCTGAGAACGAAGAGCAGGTTTTTCAGGACGTTTCTTCTGCTTCCCAGGAATTCTATTTGGCTTCGTATTGACATGCTTCTTTCGGCAATCAATGTGCACCGTTTGGCCCTCGGACACGGTAATTGATGGCGTTCCACGTTCAGTACTGGCCTTGTTGATAGTATCTGCTCCCTTCGCCCTCAGCTTGACTGTTTCTTCCTTCGTCTAACGTGTTTGAGCAAATGCCGCAGGGATTATGCACCACCTCTTCTTCCATGGCTTCGGTAGATGTCGCACCAATCTGTTGAAACAAGAAACAAGATGATGGGATTAGTATAGGCCTAGGCAAAATGTAATAGACAATAATGTGCAGTAAAGGTAGGGCTTGACCTAGAACAAATTGCAATAGAAGGGTTTTTGGCTGTAAGGTTTTTTGGCTGTAAATTAACCACTTTCCAGGTGTCCAAAAGTTGGAGACTTTTTATATGTTCATCAGTGGGACCTAATAAACAAGTTAAAGCCAAAAAACGTTGTTTGTAATACATTTATAGGGCCTAGGAGCAACCAGAAAAAAGTTATCTGTAAATTGAAGCTTTGGACGGTGGCCATCTTGAATTTATGCAAATTAACCACTTTCCCGGTGTCCAAAAGTTGGAAACTTTTTATATGTTCATCAGAGGGACCTAATAAACAAGTTAAAGCCAAAAAACCTTCTATTGCAATTTGTTCTAAGTCCAGCCCTACTTTGACTGGTCTAAAGGTGACGCAGTCGGTGAATGCCAACACACTGGACTGGCTGTAGGAGACATTGTAGAGGGTTGGTTACTAGGTGCCCAATCAAGCAACCATTCGGTCTTGTAGTCTTTCTCATTGTCACTCTCCCACGGAACATAATCGACGATTGTGGTGGCAGGTACAGGCACATGGACAGGTACTGGAACAGATGCTCTGACAGGTTCAGGAACATGTGCAGATACGTGTGCAGCTTTGGAGATGCCAACAATCTGTTAGGCGTAGTGACCCACAGCTTCATTGGTTTCTGTAATTTCCAAAACGTACTGGCACACAGCTTTTGGGTTGCCAGCAAATCACTGGACATGCTGAAGTGCAGCTTAAGGTTGCTTGTAAGTTGCAGGACTGGCTGGCACACAGCTTACTGGATGGTTGCCTACAATTTGCGTGCTGGTTCACAGATTATCGATGACCCTATTAGTCCGAGGTTCTTTTGCAGGGTTCTAAGGTGACAATGGTGAGCTTGCCTGCCTCTCTTCTGCCACTGTGAGTACCGGGTATAGCCATACAATTTTATATTACTATCAGTGGTTCTCTTTATATGTGTCACAGAGATTCCCCCCTGCTTTATTGCTAATCAAGCAATAAAGGTTCCCATCTTCTCTGATAGTTCTGTGGGGTATTGTAAACAATATATTTTTATTTTGCAATTTAAAAACATAAAAAATCTTTAGAAAAGAGTAATGTTGTGGACACTTTAATTGCCACTTTCATACCCATAATCTTTTACAATATGGCATGCACTCCCTCTCAGCTGGCACCTATAATAAGACGAGTATACATTTCACTTTTCTTCTAACTTTAATTTTCTCTCATGAAGGCTGTCGGTGCAAACTACATAAGCCGGCTGTACCTGTCTTCTTACCCACCCACCCACCCACACCCACACCCACACCCACACGTCTGCTGGCACCTATACTAAGTCTCCATTTCACCTGCCTCACCCTCATGTCTCTCTGTGTTAGTCTCCCGAGCGCCATATCAAAGGGAGGCGTGGGAAACAGGGGCAGAGGAGGGTGGGGGGGGGGGGGGGAGGGTGTGTGTCTTGCTTGAAGACTCCGGAACAGGTGATTGGAGGGGGAAAAGGAGGGGGAGGGGGCGGTTAACTGAGGGAGATGGGGGACGGTGGTTAAATGTATTTTTTTCTGCCCCTGATATGAGACAATTCAAGCACAGGAATGAATCCATTCTGTACCGTCTTTATTTTATATCGGCTACATTTAGTCGATTTCATGAAGCTTAGGAAGTATATATGGTAGCCAAAAGTATTAATTAAGATAGTCTGTAGCTTTTTTATTCATAGACGTCCTTCCTAAGCTGAATAAAATCGTCAAATAGTTACCAGAATATAATATAATTATCGTCGCCGGTATTGAATGGGTATATAATGGGTATATACAGTATAAGAGTATATAATGGGTATATACAGTATACGAGTATATAATGGGTATATACAGTATAAGAGTATATAATGGGTATATACAGTATAAGAGTATATAATGGGTATATACAGTATAAGAGTATATAATGGGTATATACAGTATAAGAGTATATAATGGGTATATACAGTATAAGAGTATATAATGGGTATATACAGTATAAGAGTATATAATGGGTATATACAGTATAAGAGTATATAATGGGTATATACAGTATAAGAGTATATAATGGGTATATACAGTATAAGAGTATATAATGGGTATATACAGTATAAGAGTATATAATGGGTATATACAGTATAAGAGTATATAATGGGTATATACAGTATAAGAGTATATAATGGGTATATACAGTATAAGAGTATATAATGGACAAACTTAAACCGAAATGTAGGCTGTTACTATGTTTCTCCTGTATCTAACATTACTCCAATGCCACTGGCTTAATTTAAATATTATGTTGCTAAAATCTAGAGATATTACGAATGTCATCATTTGGTTGAAAACAAGAGGTTTAACCCTCTTGTATTTTAATTGACTTACGAAAATGAGATTTGACGTTGATTAACTGAATCAAATGTAAAAAGTCATGTTATCGAAATCTTAGATTAACCCTATGATGATTTAGACGTATTTAATCATTTTATTCTGGCTATTATTATATGATTTTATTGAGAGAAGGAATCGGTGTGAGTCAAAAGGATAGACACTGTCTCATTTAACCTATGGTGTTCATATATCCTTCCTAAGCTGAATAAAACTGTCTAACGATAATCAGAATTAGGTGTAAAATGTATCCTCAAATAAGGCAAGGGTTATAGAGTGTGTCCCTGCTCTACTGTACCACGCCCACTGAGAATTAGGATCATGGAGAATTATGTGGAAAAGAGTCGATGGAAGGTATAATATCAAAATGCAGAACATAATCAGAAACGACACTAAAGGAGAAAATGGAAACGACATGAACAGAGTTTGGCGCACGGTCAAAATGAAGATATTTTGGAATTTAGAGGTGAATATGATGAAGAATAATACACACATATGAAACAGGGATATACGGTATTAATCATATGTGGATGGAACCAGCAAGATACACTTTTATTTGCATCATTGCTAAGTATTTGTAATTTGTATTTATTCATTAATTGAATACACGTCGTCCAATAATCGAATCAAGATCGATATAGATTTCGGAAATGGGCGGGATACTCTATTCCTGCTCTACGATTAATAGGAGTATGCCGATTTGGTAGCCACTATTCTTCAAATGCAGCATGTACTGTGATCGCACTCACCATTAGACGCCATCCCTTGGATTTATATTTTACTCTACCAGTTCCACTGCTAAATCCTTACCTAACTTTAAGTAACCTAAAAGTAATGGGTGAGTAGGCGCTGCTTGAGAACTGATTACATGGTCTACGGTACTGGTTGAGAGAGAGAGAGAGAGAGAGAGAGAGAGAGAGAGAGAGAGAGAGAGAGAGAGAGAGAGAGAGAGAGAGAGAGAGAGAGAGAGAGAGAGAGAGAGAGAGAGAGAGAGAGAGAGAGAGAGAGAGGGGAGAGAGAGAGAGAGAGAGAGAGAGATAGAGAGGGAGGGGGAGGAGAGAGAGAGAGAGAGAGAGAGAGAGAGAGAGAGAGAGAGAGAGAGAGAGAGAGAGAGAGAGAGGCAGAGGGGAGAGAGAGAGAGGGGGAGAGAGAGACAGACAGACAGACAGACAGACAGACAGACAGACTAAAGAAGAAAACTATGCAACATTAAGAACCAGCCCTGGAATACCTCTCCCTCGTGTGTGATAAAACTTACAAGGTGTGCTGCGTTCAGGGAGGGGGTGGTGTTGTGGGGGAGGGGATAGAGATCTTGTGGTCAGAGAGAGTGGCTACACTTTCATTTGAACGACATTTTGGTGCCCGAATTATCAAGCGAAAAGGTTTAATTCTATCTTGAATCATGTAGAACATACAGTTGGCCAAATAAGTGACATCGCGGCACCATGTATATGTCGATCAATAATTGGCATCAGGACTCTCTAAGCATTAATTCATCATTCCAAGTGAGATATACAAACATGTTCCTATATTTACACACCCTATTCATCATCTGACAGACATTAATACAGCACACAGCGAGCAAAAAGTAATAACAGCAGAGACACGAATTATTTGGCCAACCGTACAACCAAAGAACAATGCATACAGTATATACGGTCGCAGTGTTCCTAATTAATTATTACGGGCATGAATATTTTGATAGCAAAAATACAAATATATCACCAGGGGTACCAAGATGACGAAGGGTGCCTGATCTCCTTTACTACACGATTTCTAAGAGGGGTCAGGACGCAAATATACCACCCGCCCCCCGCATGACGTCACCAGAGGTCGAAGAGGAGGGGGGGGGGGGGGCGCGTCTCCCTGTAATGTCTACTAAAAATATCATGACTGGGAAATAGCAAAGAGATAACTGAGCCTGGAATGTCGGCCACTGCTAAAATTAGGGGACAGGTAAATTTATTTTCAGTTTCAAAAGTTACCAACTGAATTTGATAGTCGTTTTCACCAAGGTTAGCTTAACCTAATATTTTAAGAAAGAGAAAAACAGACAATACTCCATAAGGCATCATAGCCGAAATTACAAGAGAAGGAAACGATTACGTTGGTGTTGAATTGTGTTTTTAGCAATACCTTTTTAGGATGTAATGAAGGCGACAGGAGATGATGTCTGGCTTCCTTATAAATAACAGGACTATACAGGCCTCATTACCTGACCATTTATAAATAAAAGGTTTTTGAATGACACGCCCCTCACTCTTTATTACTTAGAAGGCAAGGAGGCTCACCTTCCTTTCCTTTTCATTGATAAAGGACATTTAACTTAATTGTACTTATTTATATGTTTAACGAATTTCGTACCAGACTTTCTACCCCAAGCTTAGCATATTCAGATGTGAAGATGCATATGCAATTTTAGGGTGTCCCAGGCTTGTATTAGTAGAAAATCAAATAATGATATCAAGTCCAGCACATGCTGCTCTGGTTCCTTGTCAAATGAAAGTGATTCCACCAAATTTTCGTGAAAATTGGACAATATTTAATGGTCGCGCAAAACGAACGTTTTGATAGCTCCTCTAAGA
>CM064513.1:17108225-17154834 GCA_032716605.1 Paralithodes platypus
CGATTTTTTTCCTGGCGAGCGATAGCAAGCCTGTAATTTTAAGAGTAACCGGCCTTCGGCTGGGACATTTTTCTACCGAAAAATGTACAAATTTATCTTGGAAGGGGGTCTAGGGGATGTTTTTCTTATATTGATGGAGGTCTAGCTAGGAAGCTAAAACATAAATGAACACATGAGTTAAAATACCAAAAAACCGGCCACTATCCCCTTAATGGAGAAAATGTGATTTTTTTTCTTTTCTATATTCCAACTACTCCCTCTCGGGCATAGGCTAATAACCTTTACACTCTACCGCTGAACACGGTGAGGCCCGTGAGGTCTTGTTCCAGTCTAGGGCGTGAGACATGCGAAACACCTATTCACGGCTCGAACCCAACTCCATATCTGAAGTTGCTTCGCCTCTGCGCTTCATAGTCTCACTCCCCAGGCTCGGACCCTCACTCTCAGAACGCCACCTATTGAGCAATTAACTCACTAGGCATTGCCCCACTGTAGCATATTTTGAATATGGGAATATTCTTACAGTTGCTATTTAATCAGGGAAACACTGAGGGTATTTTGTTTTGTCATTTCGGTGGTGCTTGGGTCATTAGATTAAATAATATGAGCTATTGACAAAAGAAGACGCCACAAATCTGTAAACAGTGATCCGCGCCGTTCGATTAGATGGCCAGCACGATCAGCCAAAGACAATGGGAGGGGAGGGTCCCCACAAAGACATTATATTGGACTATCACTTGGTCTCATTAATTCGTAATAATCCCTACCTTGTTCTAATAAACGCTATTAATAATCAATTGAACATTATCCAGAGACTCTGGCAGACATGACATGAGTTTAAATAGACATAAGTAGAGGCTACTGTAAAGGCCCAGTCCATCGTGTAATTGTCGTCAGTTATTATGAGGAGGTACTACAATCAGCACTCCTCCAACAACCCCGCCATTGTTGATTGGTGAGATTCGGGAGATTGCCCACAATCAATTGGTTGGGACAAATATCCCTAGATGTCATAAGTATAAATGTCCAGTTTTAGTGCTACTTGACAAATTACCATCTACATAACATGTAACATACTAATATATATTACAAAATGAACAAATTGAGTCATTGTTGTGTTGCTTGAAGGTATACAGCTTGCATCATATATGAGTAGCCTATGTTTTATAGTGTATATGTATACTTAATGTTTTCATCTTGCTTATATATATATCTAATTTATACTAAATAATTTACAAGTGTTTTTACCAACATTAATTATCTCTTAAATACGTTCCCTCGTTTTGCGGATATTCCCTTAACTTTGGAAACACTGCAGCAAGCTAGCTGGCAGGCGCGCGCGGCGCACAGACTATCTATAATAAGGACAAGCCACTGAGGTGCTTTGGTTGTTGTACAGTACAAAAGTGCTGCCACCAAATCCCTAGGACACGCGGCAAACTAACCGTGTGACGTCACGCTTTCGTGTCTAGGTTATATAATGTAGTCTATGGCTGTGGTAATGCACTGAAACTAGGTACAGCACAAATTCCATCCCAATAATATCTTCCCATTGACATATTGGGATTCGAACCCGGGTCCATTGGATTACCAGTCCAGTGGCAAGACCACTCTGCCACACCTGTTTGGTACACTGTGATACCATAGTCGCTAGCCCACTCATAAACACTCGTGGACCCCCTATGTTTTTCTTTATGCAATTATAACTATCTGGATTTATTTTTGGTTAGAACTTGCTGATCAATAAATAGTGTATATAGTATTGTAGTTGATGTATAGAAATATTGTTCATAAATTCGTTTCCAGATGTATACTTTGATAATTAGAAATAGGTGAAGTCCACACATACAGTATTTATGAGTGGGCTAGAAACTAAGGCATCCGAGTGTACCTAGAAGTCCTTCCTATTGTTAGCCCCTTCAAGACGATCACATAATTTTCATCTTATTCTGGTAAATAACATAGGCCCTTCGATCTTACACTACATAAGACTGTCCAATTATAGCCAGAATCAAAGGAAACAAAGCGTAGTCGTACTGAGGGGGCTAATTGACCACTTGCGAGTTTCTGGCTATAAGGAAGTTGGAGCCATAGGCATCGATATTTAACATAATTACAAGCTTAAATACGATTGTAGTGTATCTATACATTCACTATACTTTCTAACCACCAGAAACCTACATTATTATTGCAATTATGTTTAATGTTTACGGTTCCAACATCCTTATAGCCTGAAACTCGCAAGTGGTCAATTAGATCAAGGAGAAAATGAAAATTTCGAGATTGTTGACTAAGTGCATTGAATGACCCTGACTGTACCCGTAACACCAACTTGTTTTAACCCTTGCCAAATTCTGCAAGCACATTTCTGTAAGGGGTAGTGGTTTTTTTTTTCTTATATTAATTAATTTATTCATTTATATCAGTCAAAAATGTTGTTTATTTATTCATTTATATATTTATGTTGATGTTCGAGTGAACGTTCCGAACCATTTAATCATGTACAGTATATATTATAGCCGGACGATTTAATTCGGTTAAAAAGAACTTGTCAAAGCAATGGCTTGGTACTGTATATTTCCCTCTACCTTTCGTTACCATGGGGAATGAGATTAACTGTCTTTATATTTAATTATTTATTATCTGTTTATTTAGTTTCACCGTTATGATTTGGTTCTTCTTTGTAAAAAATATATTCTAAATCGACTGTATAATACTTTATTACATTTAGTAACAAGTGTTCGCAACAAGGCAAACAGGATTTTCTGGTTCATCTCTGGGAGGGTAAGTAACCGCGAACTGCTGACATTATCTTGAAATTATACTTGTCAATAGTGAGACTTCATATGTATTATGCTGTTCAGTTTTGCTGCCCCTATTATAGAATGGATACAGACTCTCTAGAGACAATCCAACGTAGAATGACAATAATGATCCACAATACTAGACATTTATCATATGAGGAGAGGTTAAAAGCCCTCATTAGAAAGCAGACGTTGAGGAGAAATAATAGAGGTGTTTAAGTGGATGAAGGGAATCGATACGTAGGACATTAGTAAAGTATTAAAGTTGAATGATTGCTAAATAACCTGTAGAAATGGCTTTAAACTAGTTAAATTCCGCTTTTAAATGAACAGGTAAGCAATGGTTTGGGAATAGGGTTGTGGATTTGTGGAATAGATTGCCTAGTACTTTAATCAGCTCAGAAACGGTGAGAAGTTTCTAACGTAATTTGGATAGTCATATGAATGACAATGGTTGAGTGTGAAAGGAAACTGCCTCGTGTGGGTCGGTTGGGCTTTAGCAGATTTCCGTGTTTTTATGTTCCTATGTTTTGTGGTGGAGTAAGGAGTGATAAATATTTGCATTAATGTACTTTCTGTAAGTGGAGGATATACCATTTAAAATTCTTATCTTTTTGTTATTTTATATGCATTTTTAGTTCCTAGACCTCTACCAAGTTTAAACAACACCCATGAGGGATAAGGGGTCCAGGAAAACCAATTACCTCCCCTTAATCTTACTCCTAACATATTTTGATGCGGTGAAGTTATTCCGATCTTTAATGTCCCCCCCCCCCCCTCCCTAAACATGTAAGACCCGAAAAGATGACGTTTCCTCAGAATGACAGCGAGTATAAATTGTAGGTGTAGTTTGGGTGAGAGCAGGGAAAGCTAAACTGACATAAACCTGTCTTGGGGGGGGGGGGGGGGGGGGGGGGGGGGGACTTCCAACCCCACTCTTTGGTTAATTCGTCTTTCTCGATCGGTAGTTTTTGTTTTGTTCATGGTGTTTGCTGCTTGGTTCACTCGTCTGCTGGTTTATCTTTGCATATTCAGTTTTCGACATTTCGTATTAGTCCGTCGCGTTTCTCTGTTTTCTATTTGTGTCCATTATTTTATACCGTTAACCCTTTTAGGTTCCGTGAATGCCCTTTTTAGTTTTCTTTTAACTATCGTTTAACATTTTGTAAAGCTTAGAATGGGTCTGTGGGAGTTAGTGGGTTACTGAGATGGTCTGAATCCCAAGCGATTTTTAGAGGACTTTCCTAAGCTGAATACAATTGCATAATGTTAGCCAAAATAACATTATCATAAAAGTCATCGTAATGAAAGGGTTCATTTTAATTTCCAACGTTACTTTCTTAGTTCGGCCTTCTCGATCGCTCTCTCCGTTGGTCTTTATTGTTAGCTGTGCTTGCGTGCTTCTTTATGTGTGTATACCTGTCGCGTGCGTGTCTTATATTTCCTTCCTCCTTATTAACCTTTCAGACTCATATGACGCAGAGGTTGCCAGATTAGCAATAAGAAGTAGAGTTCTCTCACTCTTATAATTACCTCTCCAAAATTAGTTTGTCCTGCTGGCCACAGCTAACTACAAAGACAGACTGCAGAGGTTGGAAGTACCTAAAACTAAAGGTTTCTAAATACCCCTGATGGTAACAAAGGCTTTAAAGTATCCCTAATAGGCTCAACATTGCGTCATATGTCGGAGAGGGTTAATTCTTCATAATTATCATTAGTTTTGTTATCTTTATATAGCAGTCGCGTTCATGCATACCAGCCACATTTGTTAACCCTTTCAGTACCGGTGACGTCTTTATATTTGATTTCAGCTACATTTAGACGATTATGTAAAGCTTAGCATAAGATATTTGGTAGCTAAAAGGATTAATTGAGACAGTCTGTATAACCTTTCAATGGGTCGACGTCCTTCCTAACCTGAATAAAGCCGTCTAATAGTCACCAGAATTTGATGACAAGGGGTTAATATAATTCTCCTTCTTTGTTTATCGTCAGTTTTTTCATATTAATAATGATCTCTGTAGAAACAGTAAGGATTTTAAATGACACTGATGGGCCCTAATATTTTATTATGTTATGTGTTTCCTCACTAGACCTCCATCAAGCTTAAATAACACCCGCCCAAGACCCTCTTTCAAGATAAATGTTTTCATTTTTCGATAGAAAAATGTCCAGGCCGAAGGCCGTTTTCTTTCAAATTACAGGCTCGCTATCGCTCGCCCGGAAAAGAGACACCTAAATTACTCGAAATGTTTTAATATTGAAAACAAATAAAAATGGGGCGAAAAGTTTTAAAATCACCAAACTAATGGGCCGAACTTCTTATAATCTGAAAACCAATGGGGCTAAACATGAGGAAGAAGGGGGACCAGTAAACCGACCCATCTCCCCTTTAGCTATCTAGCCATCAATGCGAGGTCTACGTTTGAGCTCGTCAATTAAGTCGTTATAAACCAAACTAATGACCCTCTTGCCAGTCTCTAGATTAACTTAAGGGGAGTGACCTGCTTTTTTTCTCATTCTCTTTCTCTTTTCCTCGTCTTTATTCTGGCTTGTTATCCATTCGTTCGGGGCCCCATTCATGCCTACTGTTTTAAGACGTTTATCGCCATCCAGGTGTCAATTTCCTCGCTGGGCGGGGAGCGATAGCGAAGCCAGCATTGTATGGAAAAATCCAGACATTTTTCTATCGAAAAATTAAAAAATTTAGCTTGCTGTCAAAAAACATATTGATAAATATGCTGGCTCGCTACCGCTCGCCAGGCAAAAATCGACACCTGGATGGGGATAAACTTCTTAAAACAGTAGGCTTAATGGGGCCGAATGGATACAACCCAGAGAGAGAGGAAGAGAGAGAAAAAAACGAGGTGGGCCCCCTTAATTGTAGCGGGAATCTCACCAAGCACAGTGTCGTAGTGGTCGTCGTAAATTGCTCGTAGTAGCGAAGTCACACCGTAAGTGATTTTTCCTTGGAGTACCACATGTATTCATTACTTCCATTGATGTCACTAGTAAGGTTTATTTGTAAATTAATTGGTGGGTTGGTGAAAACAAATATGAATTACTGTAGGGGGGGGGGGGGTACGATGGCCAATGCAGACGCAAAAATGGGTACTTATTTTTGTTGTCGAGTTGCTTCTGCCAGCCTATAACAGATTGGAAACTGAGAGTAGGGGGGATAAATAGATTTATTTTTTTATTTTTAAGGAATATCAACAAAAATATTGTACCTGTTCTTATTGAAGAGTGAGAAGACAAATAAGACATGCGTCTCCTTTTTATTCACAAAAAAAACCCTAATGCGACTCACCTGGACCCTAGGAGGACGCAGAAGTGTTTAAATCACAAAAACAACAACAAATTATATAAGTAGTAACCTCACATTGGTACTTGAAAGAAAAGCATGGTACATTTGGTTGTAAGTTTCTTTTAACAATGCTTAGACAACAAAAACTGACTGACATAGGCCATTAAGTCATATTATTAAATAGGCAGATAATATAACTTAACAATTCTAAGTTGCTAATTTATAGGCCCCATTACCAAAAGAGGTTTAGAGGGTGCAGGGAAGTTATACATGGAAACATTAATGCTAGTTTGAAGTTTAAATCTAGTGCCACCACTCGCCCTCCCATGCATATTTGGTGCGAATACGCCTGTTTTATATGCCTGCTTATCTCTGTTAAGCATAAACGTTCCACTCAACCATCCCAAATATCATGATCATGTCCCCTTCATTCAGATTGAAAATGTTAAAAAACGGTGGCAACTAATTCTGGGTGAGTCTGGTATATATGTGCATTGTGTAGCAACTCAAAAGCAATCACAACCTTTTTACGGTTCGTGTTTGAATGTGCGTGCGTGTGTGTATGTGTGTGTATGGAATAGGTCAGGCGATGTGTGTGTGTGCGTCTGTCAAATGTCGTGGCCGGGGGTGAGACGATACACTCAGTCCCTGACTGACCAAAGGCAAGAGTTGGGCTCATTCATGTGGACACTAGACTATCGAGTGATAAAGGAGGGAAGTTGGGGAAGGAAATGGTGAGGGAAAGTAGGGTAGAGGCATGAAGGGGGGGGGTGCGGGGGGGGGGGGGGGGGGGGAGTGGGCTACAACAACATTTTATTGTGTAGCGAAAAAATGCTTGATTCGATTCCGCTTGATTCGATTCCGATTTGCTGAGAGGGGGAAAGAGGTGCGTCTCCTTAGGTCCAGCAAGACATTATTATTTAGTCCAAAAGAGACGCATTTTTCAGAACTGCTAGCCATACCACAAAAAACAACTGGTAAGGACAGGCATTCTTCCCTACTATGTATGGTATACATAAGGTTTTGTTTCCTTCACCTGAGATCAAAGAAAAGGTTATTATGCTTAATAATGTTACCAAAATAAACACACATTTACAAGGACCCAAGGAGACGCAACCCAGCTACCCTAAGCAGACGCGCGTCTCCTTAGGTTTTGCGCAGTGCGTCTCTATTGGTCCCAGGGTAGCCCTTGTTCTAGTTAAGGCAGCTCCGTCAATGGTGAAGGAAACTCAACCATATTCATACAAGACAGAGAGGTGAGTATGGCTTTCTACCACTGTGGTGTACGACCTTCTGGCATCAGTTTGAAAAAATGCGTCTCTATTGGATTTTGTGTTTTTTGCTGGCCCTCCTGCACCCTCCCTCCCCTTCAGCCGTGCAAGTAAAAGCCTCTTGGTCATGCAGGGGTATACTTCAACTCATGCACTATCAACCAACATCAACAGAAAAGAAGATCAAATTAGGAAACTGTGAGAAATTTAGCTTTAAAAAAAAAGTAAATTCTTAGGTTTTCCGTAAGGAATTTGCAAAAACATGATTTTTTTTTAGTTCATCTCATCTCACGCAATAACATGAACCTAAAAAGCTGATACTATGTGAGCATATTAGGTGATAGTTAAAGAATATTTTGGCCCACCATTCATGCATCTATCTACTCATCCTATGCCTGTGCAAGTTGTTTTGTTTCAAGTGCGTCTCCTTGGGTCCAGTAGTCTGCATTGGGCAGTTTACCTATATATTTTTTTCCTGGAATTATTTATTTTCAGTGCAGTGGTGTTTTAATGTGGTTTAATATTCATATACCACTAAAATTCAGAAGCTTCCAGACCATATATGTCGAGATAATATGCCTAAAAGGCTCTCATAAATCGTTAGTAAGTTAAAGGAGCGACTACGAGGCAGCCAACAAGACTCCCTGATAGCCATCAAGGACGGTAAGCTTGGTAGAACAGGGCATCGCCTACTTCGCAGTGGTACGCCATTTTGAGTCAGATTTAAAATGTTTGCTATGCCTTTCCATCATTTCTACCCATGATCGATGATTAAGGAAAACAATTCTGTCAATGGCATGCCGGACTCAAAGTTGAGTGGTCAATCCTGCAAGTTATTGAATATACTGGCATGGATTGTCCTTTTTACGGGGAGCAGGTCTGCTTAGGGGCGTTTTGTGTATGGCCACCCTCGTAATGGGGAGTATGGCATCCGTTAATATATATATATATATATATATATATATATATATATATGAGAGAGAGAGAGAGAAGAGAGGAGACAGAGAAGAGAGTGAGAGAGAGAGAGGCGGAGAGAGAGAGGAGGAGAGAGAGAAACGGAGAGGAGAGAGAGAGAAGAGAGAGAGAGAGAGAGAGAGAGAGAGAGAGAGAGAGAGAGAGAGAGAGAGAGATCCCATCGAGACACACAATTACACACCTCGCCCACACCGCACAGATCACCCACACACACACCTCGCCCACACCGCACGCACACACACACCGCACGCACACACACACACACACACACCGCACACACACACGCACACACACACGCACACACACACACACACACACACACACACACACACACACACACCTCGCTCACACCGCACAGATCACCCACACACCACATATTGTACGCACAATCAAACAATCTGGAGTTGCTATTGAATTTGTAGTAAGGGGTGACAGTGCTGAGTTCTCTCTCTCTCTCTCTCTCTCTCTCTCTCTCTCTCTCTCTCTCCTTCCTATCAAATTGCGAATTTTAAATATACGGTATGTCTACATGGACCTCTTCTGTTTTTGCATATTTCGTAGACAGGTTATAAGCGATTGGAATGGTTCTTTGCGTTGGTGGTGGTGTTTTTGTTGTTGCTGCTGTTTTTGTTGTGGTTATATTACTACTGAAGTTGAGATATATATATATATATATATAAAAGAGAGAAAGGGAGAGAGAGAGAGTGAGTTTATGATGGCGTACAAGTATTATATTTTTCTCACCAACCAACTTCACTTATAAACTCAATTAATTAAATCAACAAATACTTGTGGCACTGCAAGGACTCGAACCTAGGACACTCACACCGAAATTCCGCGCACTTATGCATTACGCTATCAAGACAGTTAAGTACTTCACAGCATATATGGTTAACGGAAATGACGTCACTGGCAATAGCTGGCGAGGATAGTTACAAGCTAACGTCTTCTAGGAGGGACCGGGTCATTTTCCACCAAAACATTTTACAAACTTAAATCGAAGGGGGGTTATGGGGGGTTATAATGGAATCTAGGGTGGGGGAGTGGTACTTACATTGTCGGGAATACTTGAATGGAAAACAAATTTATATACCCACGTGATGGAAAAACCCTCTAACCCCTTCTATACCGGCGATGTCTTTTTCATTTTTCTTAGCTATATTTAGACGATTTTATGCAGTTTAAGAAGGATCTGTGGTAGTAAAAATGGTTAAGTGAGGTCATTCAAAGCCTGTTAATTGCCGGAGGTCCTCAATAAACTTAATAAAATAGTATAATAGTAGCCAGAGTAAAGATAAAATGACGTCACCTCTACAAAAGGGGTTAACGTAATATTTAGATTTACCCAGCTGTAGACGGCTATACATGAATTGATACTATCATGTCTTCACAGTAAAGCGTATTTCCATCATGCGGTTATAATTTGATTAACCCTATTTGGTCTGATGTTTTTTTTTTTTTTTTTTTACCTTTCCTGTTTTGCTCTTTAAGTATGGATATTTTGCATTTTACCCAATTAGTTTAGCGATAACAAGACGCTTCACTCCATTTAGGTGTCAATTTTCTTTGTGGGCGACCTATAGCGAGCCTGTAACTTAGTAGAAATAGGCCTTAGGCTGGGATATTTTTTTATATATATAAAACAAGTACAAATTTAGCTTGGAGTGAGTCTCGTTGAGCATTTTGTAGTTTGAAGAAAGTCTGGGAAGACGTTTTTGTTAATATAGGCGGCAAACTGAAATACATTGCTCGAAAATAGCAAAGGCTAGAAAAATCCTTCATAATAATTAAAGATGATTATGACACCCCACAATACGTCGGATCAGATAGTGTTAAGGGGGGTCACCGTTTTTGTTTCTCTCCTTTTCTCTCTTTCCCTGGTTTGTATCCATTCGACCCCATTCAGCCAACTGGTTTAATATGTTTATCCCTATCCAGGTGTCGATTTCTTCCTGGCGAGCGACAGCAAGCCAGCATTGTATGGAGAAATCCGGCTTCGCCGGAGAATTTTCTCTATCGAAAAATGTACAAATTTAGCCTGCTGTCAAAACAAAAATATATATATGCTGGCTCGCTAAACGCTCTGCAGGAAAATATTGACACCTGGATGGCGGTAAACGTCTTAAAACAGTAGGCTGAATGGGTCCGAATGGATACAACCCAAAGAGAGAGGGAGAGAAAGATAAAACAAACGCGAGGTGGGGTCCCTTAACAGAGATAGGAGTATGTAAATTAACCAGCCACAACAGGGTGACCTATACTGGCTGCCACAGAAGTGCCTATAGTCTATTCCCTCTAAGTAGGCGAAAAATCATGACCTCTATCCTCTGCAACTCAAAAACGACTAGAGTAATCGAGCTAATATTTCTACCATTTGGGAAGAGTCAGTCAAGGAATAGATATGGAAAGTTACAGCCAATTTGTTCTAGCCCTTTTTGAGTTACAGAGGATAGAGTTCATGATTTTTCGCCTACTTACAGTGAATAGACTATAGCATATAGTGTGTTAGAGTATTATGACAGGTAGAGGGCGATATGACAAGAGTTATGGCACACACTAGGTCGATAAGCTAGGAGTAATAATGGTCTATATACTCCAGTGTGTGTGTGTGTGTGTGTGTGGGTGTGTGTGTGTGTGGTGCGGGGGAGAGGAGAGGTGCATGGGCGATGATTTAGTTCTGAGGAAGGCATAATTATATACTGAGGAGAAGATGAAGGGGGGCACACACACACACACACACACACACACACACACACACACACACACACACACACACACACACACACACACACACACACACTCTCACCATTCTCTTAGGTCAAGGGGTTTACAGTAAAATAATTATTTTTACTAAGAATAGCGGCAGAGATATTATAGGCTCTCTCTGGCATATACAATATATATCGAGTTAAGTTACTTCCGTATATACTGTATATATCTTTCTCTTCGTTGTATATATATATATATATATATATATATATATATATATATATATATATATATATATATATACAGTATATGTATAGATAGATAGATAGATAGCTAGCTACAAAGGTAGATGGATTGATTGATTTCTAATTTTACATGTGCATAGTATTTGTGTGTGTGTACCTTAATTACGAGGTCACATGCTACCTTTCCCAACCGTGAGGTGCCTGAATTCCAACCATAGTACATACGCAGATGCATTGGTGAAACGACGTGTAACCTAATACTGTAGTTGAGCAGCTTGGCTGGGTAGGGACCACGCTAAATCCTTCTCCACCGGGATAGTTAAATTTGTGTTTGCATTGAAAAGAACACAAACCTTTGACACCAGTAAGGGTCAATTATCCATTAAATGCCATTAGCTCACGGCGCTTAGACTACGGGACAATCCCGTGTGTGTTTGCGTGTGTGTGCGTGTGTGTGCGTGTGCATCGTCGCACGTGCCTAGTAGAGCTAGCCAAAACATAAACACTCTATATATGTATATACTTTGGAGCTAGCGACTGATCTAATTATTTACCATCCAAGATAATAGACAACACCACTGCGTTAAATCAAATTAAGGACACTTTATCCGAGCTTGAAGGGCTGGCGTTGTTTAAAGAGACATGTGAGGGTGGAGGGGTGGGATAGAGAGAGAGAGAGGGGTGCTTTGAGTGTGCAGTGTGAAGAATGGGAAAGGCTGGGAGATGGATGAGGCTGGTGGGGGTGCTGAGCCAATATATCTGCCGAGGACCTGTGATACACAACATACAGTGAGAGAGGGAGAATAGGGAGAAGGGGGTGAGGTGGGGAGAGTGGATGACGTACACAGGAGTACAAAGATGAGCTACAGAGATGACGTGGGTGAGGGGGGGGGGGGTACAGTGTGTGGGTGGATGCTTGGGACAGATTTGGAAGAGTGAATTAGGTGTATCATGGGTGAGTGATTTATACCATGGGTGGAATAAAATGTGGGTTATATACTTGCAGGGTGGGTAGGTGAGAGAATGGGTGGGTTAGTGGGTTGCTTGGTGGGTAGATGCGTGAGACAATGGGTGGGTTACTTAGTGGATAGATGGCTGGGTTAGTGGGTTTCCTGATGGGTACATGGGTGAGAAAATGGGTGGTTTACTTGGGTCCATGGGTGGGTTAGTGGTCTGCTTGGTAGGTATATGGGTGAGCTAATGAGAGGGTTACTTAGGTGGTAGATGGGTGAGAAAATAGGTGGGTTACTGGGTTGCTTGGTTTCTCGATGGGTGAGACAATGTGTGGGTTACTTAGTGGGTAGATGGGTGGGTTAGTGGATTGCTTGGTGGGTAGATGGATGAGAAAATGGGTGGGTTACTTGGTGGATAGATGGGTCGGTTAGTGGGTTACTTGGTGGGTATATGGATGTGTTATTCGGCGTTTGGATAAGCGGGCTGTACAGTATGATGATGAATGTACTGCACGATGGTAAGTGGATAAGTTTATGGCGAGTGTTGGTGACGTCTAGTGTGTGGATGTGGTTGTTTGGTGGAGAGGTGGGCGGGATGTGGGGTGGATGGGTGAGTAAGACGGTGAATGGATGGGCGTGTAAGTGGGCTATAAAGTGAGTGCATTGGTTGGTTGTACAATGGGCATGTGTAGGATGTAGTGGGGTTGGGGTGAGTGGGGAAATATGTGTGTGGGTTCTGTGATAGATGTAGGGATGCATGGGGGTGGTGGGTTTTATAATTTATGTGTGTGTGTGGGTGTGGGTGTGTGTGTGGGGGGGGGGGGGTGGAACATTGTGCGGTGAGATAAGTATTTCAGTGATCTCAAAAGTGGTGTCCAGCCTTCGGATATTATTATGTTGTTGTTGTTGTTGTTCCCTAAGCTGCCTGGCCGAACAGCCCCGAGTCCCTGAGGAAGGCCATGGCTACGATCGGGCTTTCCCACAGAGCTCTCATTGAGTGTAGATTGTGTTGTTGGCGTAAGTGGTTGTGTGAAATGCAGTCTTCTATGATGTGTTTAATGGTATGGGGTTCTGTGTTACATCCCGGGCAGGCGTCGACAACGAAGTCATCCAGTCTCTTCTGATAGCTCAGGAGAGCTGGATGGTGTCCTCATCTCAGCCTGGCCAGGTGGACTCTGTCCTCGCGAGGAAGGGAGGATTCGGAAGGATGGATTTCGGGAGGTCGTGCATGCAGCTGCGTGTTGTCTGTGAGTGAGTGGATGGATCGGTGAGAGATATGAGTATGGATGTGCTTCTGGAAGTTGGTTCGGGGTGGGCAGGGAGGGAGAGAGGACAATAATTGTGTGTGATACCATGTGCTGGGTGTTGTTTTGATATTTCTTGGTGTCTGTGGGTGTGTTGCCATGTAGTTTAGTGGGTGGTCTTGGTTCGTGGAGGCTGCTGCCAGGAATTGAGTGCCTCTCATGTCCAGATGGTCTTTGACTTTGAGGATTTTTGTTTCTTGATGTAGGTGATCTGTGGGTGCAGTAGCTGTGCAGCCTGTAATGATCTTCAGGGCTTTGTTTTGAATAGTCTGTAAGGTCTTATGATGTGTTTCAGCTAGGTTAGAAGCCCAGGCTGGGCTTGCGTATTCCATCACTGATCTTATGTATTGTTTATATGCTGTGGTGGTAGTTTCTTTGTTGTGTCCAAATTTTGTGTGAGCAAGTGACCTGAGGGCGTTAAGTCTGGGTGTCAGTTTCTTTTTAATGTTTGTGGTGTGCTGTTTGAATGTCATATGAGTATCATATGTTACTCCTAGGATTTTGGGTGTGTGTGTATGTGTTAGGGGTGTGTTGTTTATGGTGAGTTGAGGGATGTATTCGTGTTCTCCTGTCCAACTTGTGAGCAGGGTTGCGGTGGATTTGGCTGGGGCTAGATTAAGTCTGTTTGTAGTGCACCAGCCATGTAGTGTGTTGAGATAGGTTGAAGGAGATCTGTTGCTCTTTTTGGGTCATGGTGTGTGCATGTGAGTGTTATGTCATCTGCATAGGAGGCTAAGTTTATTTGGGGCGTATTGGGTGTAGTTATATCGTGCATGTACAGTGTTACGTATCTTGATCCTCAAGTGGTTAACTTGATGAATCTAGATAGCACAGAGATATATATTAAGGTATCAGTCAGCTGAAGGCAAAACAAAAGTAAAATCTAATAAAATTATTTCCTGTTGTTGCTTCCTTTCCTTTTGGATCTTAGGACTTAGTATCCTTTATTGACGGATACTCTTTAATTATGAAAAATACTGAAACTAATTAAAGTCATGTAGTATTTATAAAGAATTATTATTCAACCGAAGCTTAGTAGGCTATGGTTATGAACCGAAGAAGTTGTATCTAAAGAAGGACTATTAATTCTATAAAGTCTTGAAAGATAAATATTAAAGTAAGAATATTTCTGTCTCTTACCCTTTTTGAAATGAATAGATAGTTTTCTTATATGTCCTTTTATTTATATTTAATGTAATTATTCTTGGTTCTTGTCTTACGTTAATAGGATTATATTATTATTATCATCAGGAGTAATATCAAAGTCACATAAAAAGTTAGATATATATTTAATAATTAGTTAAATGTATTTCTTAACCACGTAACATTGAGGTTTGATTATGAGTAAATAAAGTTACAGGATCGCTTCATAGATTCGATTCAGGTCTCACTCAAATAATATGAAAAGCAAAATATAATATTTTGAAGCAAAAGAATTTTCTTCAGCTTAGGAAATCACTAGAAGTAATATTAACACAGCCATGTTAGTCTAAGGCGATATTACTAATACGAGACAATAGCATCACCGTACTAAGCACCGTTAAGCAATGTAAGCTTAATTCAAAGAAAATGAAAGAACTCGTAAGTATTAATATAAAACAATAGTATTACTTTCATCATAACCCAATTACTTAAAAGAGTTGCTTTAGTCCACAAGTTAGTCAACTAAAATAGTTAAGTACATAATAATAGCGTTAACGTTAAATCCCAATCAAATAGTTACGTACATAATAGTAGCGTTAACGTTAATTCGCAATCAAATAGTTAAACACATAATAGTAGCGTTCACGTTAATTCCCAATCACATATCTCACTAACCAACATAACGTAAGTGTTTACACCGAACACACTTAACACACATTTATATAATCTGACTGACAGTCACAATCCCATTATAATACTTCACCCCGTCTTCCTCCAGCTGCAAGTTCACCTTCCCCAACTCCAAATGAGACTGATTTGAATGCCCACAACTCGGGTCTTATATACTAAACAATGATGGTGTAGGAACGAATCAGGAGGCGGGGGGTGGTGCCTGCTCCAATCACAGCTCCTCGAGTTGCATAGCAGGTGCATGGTCCAATCACAGCTCCTGGCGTCGAACATACGTCATAGTGTCGGGTCATCGGAGTAGTTTGCAGGGTCCCCTATGACCACGCAGGTGTGAAGGCTTGTTTGCAGGTATGCGGGCGAGCTAGTTTCCCCACTCGCTAGTTCGCTCGCTAGTCTGCTTCACCGTTTGGGTAGTGCGACTCCTTCAACTCTAATTCTAACTCTTAAATTAACATACAGGGCTCCGTATGTCAGACCTCCCCCCTAGAAAAGAGTTTAAGGAGTATAGTACATAATATTAAACATAATACATAAATAGATTCACCACCAGATTGGCAACAGCAAGATTATAATGAGGATAAAAAGGATATCACCCAAAGTAGGCAACGTCTCCAGGTACCACATCAGAACATAGCCGGAACGTAGCTGGAGCGTTACTCGAACTGCAAGGCATCTCACAGCTGAAGGCTTGACAGCGCACTACTAAAGCATGATATTTACCTCGCTACAAGGGAGAGCTAATTGCCAAAATCCTCTCATTAAATTAAACTTACTGCTGTATGAGGCCAACCTGGTAAATGCAATCTTTGATCCGTGGCAGTGGGTAGGTATCGTTCTTTGTGACAGCATTAACTTGCCTATAGTCCCTACAAAACCTATGGCTCCCGTCTGGCTTTGGCACAAGTATGACCGGACTACTCCACTGGCTTAAGGCCCTTTTGATCAGCTTGTTTGACAACATGTAGTCAAGCTCGACCTGCAGTATACTCCTGCGGTGTGGTGAGACACGGTAGGGGGATAGTTTAATGGGAGTTGCATCCCCTACGTCGATGTAGTGCACGGCCAAAGAAGTGAGCCCTGGAGTATCACGGAACACACTGGGAGACTGAGATAAAACAGAGATTAGTTGGTTCGCTTGATCAGAGGGAAGATGACATAGTTTAGATGGTAATTCCCTCCAAGCCACTGAATTATACTGAAAGTTGGATAGGCTACATGACAAGTCAAAGTCTGCATGGATACCTTCAGGCTCTAGAACAGTCTGTTGCGGGTCAGTAAGAGAACTGAAGACTTCGTCCGCACCAGGCTGTCCACAGGTCCTGACATTCACTGCCACAGTGAGAGAATCTGGAAGAGAGGAATCAGGGGACCTATGGTAGGGTTTCAACATATTTATATGGAATACTTGCGTGGGCTTTCTCCTGTCTGGGGTAGTTACTAGATAATCGGTAATGCTCACCCTCCGAATGATCTTATATGGGCCCCTGAACTTGGCAGATAAAGGTTGGCCAAAAAGGGGGAGCAGGACCAAAACCTCATCACCGGGCTTAAACTCCCTCTCACGGGCTTTTCTGTCATACCATTTCTTCATGGAGCTTTTAGCCACGGTCAAGTTTTGAGCAGCAAACTCACATGAGGATCTCAGCCGGGTTTTGAAATCTGAAACATACTTGAGGAGGTTGTGGTTCCCCTCCTGGCCAACTAGGCTATCCTGCAATAGTTGCAAAGGACCTCTTACCTGGTGACCGAAAACTAGCTCATTAGGGGAAAAACCCAGGGATTCAGTTGGAATCTCACGAGTAGCAAATAAAAGAAAAGGTACCCCCTTATCCCACTCAACTCCGGTCTCTGTACAATACTTACGTAACATTCCCTTTAATGTCTGATGATATCGTTCGAGAACCCCTTGACTCTCTGGGTGGTAGGTGCTAGACTTAACATGCTCGATACCCAACTCCTTCAGGGACTGCTGGAAAATGTTAGAGGTAAAATTAGTTCCTTGATCACTTTGCACCTCATGGGGGAAACCCATTCTGGTGAAGAATTTGAGCAGTTCCTTGATGACAGTTGGAGCAGAGGTAGTCCTTAAGGGTATAGCCTCTGGGTAGCGAGTTGCCATGTCCATGATAGTTAATAAATAAATGTTACCTTGGGAAGTCTTAGGCAATGGGCCTACAATGTCCACTACCACCCGAGTAAAAGGATTCTCGAAAACGGGCAAGGGCACCAGAGGATGTACAGGCACCTTCTGATTGGGTTTTCCTGTCATCTGGCAAGTGTGACACACTCTACAAAACTCCACTACATCTGCACGCATTCCTGGCCAGTAAAAGTGGGCTCTGATTCTGTCTAGAGTTTTTCTCACACCTAGGTGTCCTGCCAATGGTATACAATGTGCCATTTCCATGATATCTCTACGACAAGGTTTGGGGACTACTACTTGATGGACGTCCCAAGCCCCGTCATCGATTGGTCTGTGTGGCGGTCTCCATCTTCGCCACAATACTCCTCCTTTGAGGTAGAAACATTCACCACCCTCCTTCTCACATTCCTCTTCACTCATGGCCCTGGCAGCTAACTCCTTGCATTCACTATCATCTCTCTGTAGCTCTACCAGGCCACTAGGACAATTTGGAGGGGTTTCATGGTCATCGTTAGGGTCAAGATGAGCCATAAAGGTGTCAGATAAATCCACCTCAGTCACATCATCAGGCACAGTTGGAGCGTCATTCACACTCTCATCATCCCTTTCATCAACTCTTACATTCGGTACATTTCTGTCTGAGGGAACTGCTACTTGAGACATTGAACGTGTGACAGCACACACAGGGAAAACTGTTGGCATCTCCTTTTCGAGCTCACCGGTTAGTGGCTCGTTAACAGGGGAAAGTGACAAAATGGGGTCTGGTCGGACCTTCTCACCTGCTACATCATTCCCCAAAAGGAGCGTTACCCAGGCACAGGGATATCTTGGGACCTACACAAAGCTATGGTGGCCTCACCCTGTAGTAACTCACATTCAATTTCGCCTTTTACCAAGTATGCATAAAACTGGCCTCCAGCACCTCTCATTACAACTGGTTCGCCAGGTGGGCACTCAGTGTAAGGATTCACCATGAGGGTGCTAGTAGAACCTGTGTCTCTCAGAATTTTTACCTCATGCATACAACCATTTAATCTCACGTTGCCAGATGAAATAAAGGGACGGTAACTGTCCTGCACTGATGGTGAAATTATTATTGGCTTAACCCTAGTGGGTTGCACCACACATGCTACTACACCCCTGTCTAGATGATTTACGTTAGCTGCTAGGTACTCCTTCTGTCGGGAGTCCTGCATTAAAGGAACTTTTGGTGCTAGGTACTCCTTCTGTCGGGAGTCCTGCATTACAGGCACATATGGAGTTTGAGATACGGCAGCAACTGTCTGCCCCGATCTCTCGGTTCTCTCCTTGGCCCAGCACTGATAAGCTAGGTGGCCTCTCTTGCCACAAAAAGTACATACTTTAGGGGATACGGGAACGTTCCCTCTTTGAGCATTACTATTAGTTTGGGGCCCACCTCTGTTACCATTGCCCTGAGTCGCATTTTTAGTTGGGGGAACAATTCTATTTTGGCTAGCTGGGGAAGACGTTATAGGCTTGTGACTGGGTCTGTCAGATTTGTGATTGGGATACTTAAAATTAGAGCTAGAATTATCGTAGGGCTTCTTTCCACGAAATTTGTTGTTGAGCACGTATGTGTCAGCCATGTCAGCGGCGTCGGCAAGACAATCTACCTTCTTCCCCTTTAAATGATATAGGATACAGAAGAATCAATTTTCCATAGGAAATTTTCTAACAGGACCAACTCCTTCAGATCGTTGTAGCTTGTGACTTTCTTACTCTTGACCCAATGATTGAAAGTTTTAGTCATAGTCCTGGCAAATACCTTATGGGTTTCTTCTACTTTCTTCTGGTTTTTACGGAAAGATTGCCTGTAAGCCTCAGGCTGCAATTGATAGGTTTTTAAGATAGCTTCTTTGAGATTGTCATAATCCTGCCTAACCTCTGCTACTTCTGACAAATACGTGGCTCGAGCCTGCCCTGTCAAAACGGTTTGTAACATAAATGGCCATTGATCTCTTGTCCACTTCATACCTCCAGCAACTTCCTCAAACAAAACAAAGAAATCCTGCACATTATCCTCAGTGAAAGGTGGAATGACACTAGTCATAGTCAATCCCAGAGGGGGAGCAATTTCGGGAGCATTTGTATTGACATTTAGTTGAGCTATTTGATATTGATATTGATAATGTTCGGTCTTTATTCTGGCTTCTTCGGTATTTATTCTGGCTAGTTCTATTTTTAATCTGGCTTGTTCGGCATTTGCTTTGGCATTTATTTTCATTCTGGCTAGTTCTAGTTCGAATATTTGATCACCGGTCAAACCAGGTGGCAATTGTTCATCAAGTTGGCTAGGTTTACTAGGGATCCCACCAACGGCTCCGTCTCCCTCCCCGCCATCTACAGGGAACAGGTGGGTTTTTATGGTCTGAGCCACCTCTACTTTAGACATGTTTGAGACAGTTAATTGGAGATGTGAGGCAAGCACTTCCAGTTCGGATTTTGACAGACAGTCAATATCAGGGGCTGTGGGGTCTGATTCTATGAAAACTCGAGCATCTTCGTCATTAATTAAATGAGGCATGATTAATATTTGATTTTTAAGTAGTGAAACGTTAATGAAACTGAGTGAAACTGTATGAAACGAATCCTGGCGAGGTCGCCACTCTTCTGTTACGTATCTTGATCCTCAAGTGGTTAACTTGATGAATCTAGATAGCACAGAGATATATATTAAGGTATCAGTCAGCTGAAGGCAAAACAAAAGTAAAATCTAATAAAATTATGTCCTGTTGTTGCTTCCTTTCCTTTTGGATCTTAGGACTTAGTATCCTTTATTGACGGATACTCTTTAATTATGAAAAATACTGAAACTAATTAAAGTCATGTAGTATTTATAAAGAATTATTATTCAACCGAAGCTTAGTAGGCTATGGTTATGAACCGAAGAAGTTGTATCTAAAGAAGGACTATTAATTCTATAAAAAGTCTTGAAAGATAAATATTAAAGTAAGAATATTTCTGTCTCTTACCCTTTTTGAAATGAATAGATAGTTTTCTTATATGTCCTTTTATTTATATTTAATGTAATTATTCTTGGTTCTTGTCTTACGTTAATAGGATTATATTATTATTATCATCAGGAGTAATATCAAAGTCACATAAAAAGTTAGATATATTTAATAATTAGTTAAATGTATTTCTTAACCACGTAACATTGAGGTTTGATTATGAGTAAATAAAGTTACAGGATCGCTTCATAGATTCGATTCAGGTCTCACTCAAATAATATGAAAAGCAAAATATAATATTTTGAAGCAAAAGAATTTTCTTCAGCTTAGGAAATCACTAGAAGTAATATTAACACAGCCATGTTAGTCTAAGGCGATATTACTAATACGAGACAATAGCATCACCGTACTAAGCACCGTTAAGCAATGTAAGCTTAATTCAAAGAAAATGAAAGAACTCGTAAGTATTAATATAAAACAATAGTATTACTTTCATCATAACCCAATTACTTAAAGAGTTGCTTTAGTCCACAAGTTAGTCAACTAAAATAGTTAAGTACATAATAATAGCGTTAACGTTAAATCCCAATCAAATAGTTACGTACATAATAGTAGCGTTAACGTTAATTCGCAATCAAATAGTTAAACACATAATAGTAGCGTTCACTTTAATTCCCAATCACATATCTCACTAACCAACATAACGTAAGTGTTTACACCGAACACACTTAACACACATTTATATAATCTGACTGACAGTCACAATCCCATTATAATACTTCACCCCGTCTTCCTCCAGCTGCAAGTTCACCTTCCCCAACTCCAAATGAGACTGATTTGAATGCCCACAACTCGGGTCTTATATACTAAACAATGATGGTGTAGGAACGAATCAGGAGGCGGGGGGTGGTGCCTGCTCCAATCACAGCTCCTCGAGTTGCATAGCAGGTGCATGGTCCAATCACAGCTCCTGGCGTCGAACATACGTCATAGTGTCGGGTCATCGGAGTAGTTTGCAGGGTCCCCTATGACGCACGCAGGTGTGAAGGCTTGTTTGCAGGTATGCGGGCGAGCTAGTTTCCCCACTCGCTAGTTCGCTCGCTAGTCTGCTTCACCGTTTGGGTAGTGCAACTCCTTCAACTCTAATTCTAACTCTTAAATTAACATACAGGGCTCCGTATGTCAGAACAGATTGAAGAGTGCGGGCGATAGGACGGATCCTTGTGGGACTCCGTTTGGAAAGTTTCTGATTTTAGATGACTGACCGGCAAAAGATACGTGTGCACATCTGCCTGCTAGGAAGTTGGCCAGCCACCTTTTTGTGTTGTTGTGCATGTTTGTGTTGTAGATTTTGTTTGTTAGGTTGTGGCGGGGGATGGCATCGAAGGCTTTACTAATGTCGAGTGTGGCTAATAGTGATCTGTGTGGTGGTCTAGCTGAGTTAATGCCGTCGAAAGCTCTTTGTGTAAGGTCTGTGAGAAGAGTGTTTGTGGAGTGCAGTGGCCTAAAGCTATGTTGTGTTGGAGCTAGGGGTAGGTCAGGTGTAATTAGTTGTAATACTAGGCATTCCATGACTTTGGAGGGGGAGCAAAGGAGTGTGATGGGGCGGTGCAAGGAGGGTAGCGTGGGGTCTTCGTTGGGTTTGGGGAATGTGATGATGATATCATGCTTCCAAATGTCTGGTATTGTGTTGTGTGAATAGCTGTAGTTCGATATGTTAGTGAGTGCTTGTATGCCTTGTGGTCCCAGGTGTCTGAGGTGTATGTTGCTTATGTTGTCTAGGCCACAGGCGGGTAAGTGCTTGAGATTGTTGATGATATGCTTTGTCTGGTGATTGGTGAAGGGTGTATAGTCAGGGTCTGTGGGGAATTGTCTCTTACGTCGGATGACACGTCGGTCGTCTTTGTGAGATTTTAGGTGGCTGACATGTGAGAAGTGATTGATGAGTGTTTGCTTGTTGTTTACATGAAGGAGTAGAGTCTGTTGTTGTGATTGCAACATGTGATTGTTTTGTGTTGCTGTTGGAAAGTGTGATACTGTTTAGTGTTTTGTAGAGTTTTTTGGGGTTTGTTTTGTGATCAAGTGTTTGTAGGAAGTTATTCCAATTTAGTTTTTGTTGTTCTTGTATTTTGTTGTTAGTTTGGGTGTTGAGTGCTTGAATTTGTTGTGTGATGTCTTGTGTGTGGGGTGCTGGGGAGTGTTTCAGTATGTCGCGTTGTCTGATGAGGTTTTGAATTTCTGGTGTGAAGTTGGGGTTGTGTCTTTTTCTGTTACCTCTTGGAATGTGTTTCTTGTCAGCGTTTTGGATAGTTTTATTGAGTATGTGTACAGCATTGTTGATGTTAGTGATTGGTGTACTGTTTAGAGTTGTGAAGTGTTGTTCTGTCTCATTTGTGAATGCTTCCCAGTTAGCTCTTTTATAATTGGTGTGTGTGTGTTTGTGGCTAGCTGGGGTGAGTCTGGTTTTGGTGGTGATAATGATCGGGAGGTGGTCAGAGCCTAAGGTTCTGACCACCCTCCAGGATATTGTGGGGGCGAGTTCTGGGGAGCAAAAGGCGATGTCTGGAGATGATGGGTTATAGAGGGCTTGGTGAGGAATATGGGTATGTTGATGGATGTCGTTAAGGATGATGAGGTTATCGGTTTGGTTTTGTAGTACCAGCCCTCTGTCTGTGTCGGGGTTGTCGACAAACCAGGCCGACGTCTTGGCGTTGAAGTCACCACCCAGGATGATGTGTGGGGTGTGTGGGGTGTTTGTGATGTGTTGTAAGTGTGGTCTGTATTCATTTGGTACTGTAGCGGATGTTTGGGGAGGGATGTATGTGTTTATGATGGTTATGTTGGAGTTGTTGCCAGTACGTATTTTAATTGACTGTATTTCTGTTGTGTTATCATTTGGGGGGAGGAGGGATTTGGTTTGTACACTGGTTACTATGTATGACATTTCTTTGTGTACCAGGGTGATGAGTCCACCGCCCCCGCCGACAGCCCGGTCTTGTCTGATGGTGGTGAAATTATGTTCTCTCCACCAACCAACTTTACTCCTAAACTCGATTAATGAAATTAACAAACACATGTGGCAGTCCGGGGATTCGAACCTAGGATGCTCACACCGAAAATCAACACACTTATGCATTGCACCACGAAGACAGTTAAATAAAGGTGGACAAGCCTACGATTTATTATGCAGTTTCGAATCCTGCATATCAATCTAAGCATGTACACACTTTCCAACTGCGCTATCATAGGCTTTAAATATCTATACTTTTTAATGTACTAAAAAATACTTCTCAACAAATCTTAGTTAATCTTGAGTATAAAGACTTTGTTAATTCGTGTTAACCCATACAGTACCAGGGACGTTCTTTTCATTATATTCTAGAAACTATTAGATGATTGTATTCAGCTTAGGAAGGACCTCTAACGATCAAAAGGCCTCATGCTATCTCAATTGATTCTTTTAGCAACCACAGAGCCTTCTTAAACTGCACAGAATCTTCTAAATATAACTAGAATACAATTAAAGAGACGTCGCTGGTACAGAAAGGGTTAAAGACAAATGTGTGTTTATTTTCCCAACAAGCGCCCATGTCATAACCTCCGCCAAACAACTTAGCAAAGATCACTATGAATAAAGATGGGCCTGATGAAGCTATATGCGAAACGTTGTCATTTAAGGGGAGTTGGGTCGCTTTTCTGGTCCCCTTTCTTCCTCATGTTTAGCCCCACTAGTTTTCACATTTTAAGACGTTCGGCCCATTAGTTTCGCGATTTTATGACCTTTCGTCCTATTTTTGTTGTCAATATTAAGACTTTTCGTGTCATTTAGGTGTCGATTTTTTCCTGGCGAGCGATAGTGAGCCTGTAATTTAAGAGGAACCGGCCTTCGACCGGGACATTTTTCTATCGACAAAATGTACACATTTATCTTGAAGGAAGGTCATGGGCTGGTGTTTCTATAAGCTTGGTGGAGTTCTAGGGAGGAAACTAAAAACGTAGTGTAAAGATCCATAAATGAGCAAATAAATACGCCCGTTCCCCCTTAAAGTGCTCCTCCTCATATGGTGCTATTTTATATTCTCTCAACTTTCGCGAGTTAATTTTTATAACAAATCCGTATGTCTGCTGCTGTTCGCTTTCCTTTACAATCCTGTGTAACCTTTTGTGTTATGGGTGGTTGGTGATTTATTATGGTTGTGGGTAGGTGGTTTGGGTTGGACAATGAATGGGTGGGAAGGTGGCCAATCATTCAGGTATTTACGTCAGGATTATAAACCAATCTTAAGGGGGTAGTGCTTGACTTTTGGTATATGTATTTATTTATTTAATTTTGAGTTTCCTCTTCAGACCTCCATCAAGCTAAATAAAAACACCCCCTAGACCCCCTTTCAAGACAAATTTGTAAATTTTTCGGTAGAAAAATGTGCCGGCCGAAGGCCGGTTCCTTCTAAAGTTACAGGCTCGCTATCGCTCGCCAGGAAAAAAATTACCCCTAGATGGCACGAAAGGTCTAAATATTGACAAACAAAATTGGGCGAAAGGTCTCAAAATCGCCAAACTAATGGAACGAACGTCTTAAGATCTCAAAACTAATATGCTAAAAATGAAGGCGAATGGGGTCCAGAAAAAGCGACTACCTCCCCCTTAAAATCCATAATTTGTGGGACAGTTCAAGGCTGTTGGTGTACCTTGTGCCGTCCGGGTTGATATTTATGAATTCTCCTCATTAACCCTTCAATGGCTACATATTGCCTTTTTTAGAAATATATTATAATATACTGTTTGCCTCATTAACTTGCACACACTCCATGATTTTCTATATGAAAGGAAATCAAGGAGAGAATGACTTGATAATTTAATGTTGATGTTGTGATCACTTCCCCCTCTTAAAGTGTACGTGTGATACCACCTGAAGGGGAGATGGGCCGTTTTTATGGACCACTTTCTCCCTCGTGTATAGCCCCATTTGTTTTGAGATTATATGTGGTTTGGCCCATTAGTTTGGCCATTTGAACACCTTTCGCCCCATTTCGTTGTCAATTTTAAGAAATTTCGTGCCATTTAGGTGTCGATTTTTTCCTGGCGAGCGAAAGCGAGCCTGAAATTATAAGAGGAATCGGCCTTTGGCCGGGACATTTTTATACCGAACAATGATCACATTTATCTTAAAAGGGGGTCTAGGGGGTGTTTTTCTAAGCTTGATGGAAGTTTAGCGAGGAAACTAAAACAAATAAAGGAATACATTAATTAATAGCCCCCAAAACCGGCCCATCTCCCCTTAAACTCCTATGCCAACGTCGCCGCCCCAAACTAATGCCTAGCGCCGCCCATAAATCACACATCTTTTACGGGCGTATCTTTTCTCGGAGGCGGTCATGAGTCACAAAGGCAGACACCAACAACGGAAGCTTATAAATGATTCGTAAACATTAATAATTGGTTGCCATCTGTTTGGGTGGGTGGGGGAGGAGTGTGGGTGGGTGGGTGGGTGATGAGGGATGGTGGGTGGGTGGGGCAGGGCGTGTGGGTGTGGGTGGGTATGATAGAGGAGGGTGGGTGGGTGATGAGGGATTGTGTGTAAGAGTATTGGTGGTTGGTGGGTAGGTGGGGGGAGCGTGGGTGTGGAGGAGGGGTGTGGGTGGGTACGTAGCATGTGTATTACACTTAAATATATATACATGTAAGCTAGACTCACTCTCATATTATATGACCACTTTTATTAATTACTCCCTGTCAATTTAACTGTCATATTTGGCCACCACCTGTTCCATCAGCAGTTCAGCACTCTACGATATTTATATATATTATATATATATATATATATATATATATATATATATATATATATATATATATATATATATATATATATATATATTATACCCCATAATAGTAGAACACACTTATAATCTATTAACCCCTTTAGTTAATCATATAATTAACTACACCTTTATAAATGGGTGTATGTGGGGGAGGTGAGTGGAGGTATGGGCGTGTGTGAGGGTATATGGGTGGGTATGGGGGAAGTGGGTATGAGGGGTACTTTAGCATGGATGAATGTGGGAGAGCCAGCTGTACACTCACGGGCATTAATGCTGATGCATACAGTTCGAAGCTATCTAGGTGCTGAGTTGAATCTTCTTATAAATGTTTTACCCGATAATTGTATTTCGGAGGTTCCTTTATATTGTCGAGGCTTCTTAATGTATCAGAATTATTGACCGCGACTGTATATATATATCTATATATATATATATGAAGTACAGACCTACAGTATATATAATACCCGGTGTCAGCTCATAAATTGTCCGGTTTAGTTTCACATTCTCTGGGTTTTTAATATTCCTCCCCCCAGTACTACACTCGTCATAACTTAACCCTATTTGGTCCGTGTGGGCTGTTTTGACCTCCCCTAGTTCGCTACATTGGTTTGGAGATTATAAAAGGTTTCACCCCATTAGCTTAGCGATAACAAGACGCTTCATCCCATTCACGCGTCGATTTTTTTCTAGGCAAGCGATAGCGAGCCTGTAACGAAGAAGAAATCGGCCTTTGGCTAAGACCCTATTCCATCAAAAAATATACAAATTTAGGTTGAAGGGGGTCTGGGTGAGAATATTTTACTTTGAAGGAAGTTCGGGAAAGCGCATTTTGTTAGCCTAGGGGACAAACTAACATACATTGCTCGAAAATAGCAAAAATAAGCAAAATCCCAGAATAACAATTAAACCAAATATCAAAACAACCCTCAAGACCTCGGCCCAGATAGCCTTAACTCCCTCACTATGTCACCGCGGAGAGAAAGAATGTGGGGAACAGACGTGGACGGAAAATCGTAATGAAAACGGAGGAAAAACTGAGCCCCCTTGATAAAAACAGCGCCCACCCCCATTACAGTCACACGCATCATTTGTAAACAGAGAAGCCACGGGGAGTTTTTTAAGGGAGGGATGACCTGCTTTTTGTCTCTCCTTTTCTCTCTTTCTCTGGCTTGTATCCATTCGGTCCCATTCAGCCAATTGTTTTAAGACTTATCCCCATCCAGGTGTCTATTTCTTCCTGGCGAGCGATAGCGAGACAGCATTGTATGGAGAAATCCGGCTTCGCCGGAGACATTTCAAAAGCCTGCTTTCAAAATTTGTTTTAATAATATGCTGGCTCGCTGCCGTTCGCCAGGAAAAAAATTGACATCTGGATGGGGATAAATTTCATTAAAAAGTAGGCTGAATGGATACAAGCCAGAGACAGAGAGAAAAGGAGAGAAAAAAGCAGGTGACCCCCCCTTACAGCCACGATTTTGTATTTTATTTTAATTCTCTTCTTTCTTTTTAGTCACGGGTATTTTTTCTGGAGTGTTTTTTGTTCTGTATTTATTTTTAGTTATGTTTTGTTAGCGGGTTAGCGATGGTGGTGGTGGGATTCCTCGGCTCAGCGGTGATGGGTGGCCTGGGCGAGTCATAAATACGGAAACACACGGCATTCTCAGGTCTTGTGTCGTGGGTTGATGGGGGAGAACGGTTAGGGTGGCACGGAGAGGGGGAAGGAAGGGGGCGGGGGTAGCGAGATGTTGGGTGGCGAGGGGGTGAGGGGTGTTGTGGAGGTAGGTGATAGGGAATAGGAGGGGGTTGGTGGAGAGGTTTTGAGGGGGTAGGGAGATAGAGGTGCTGCAGGTGGAGGGGAGGGGGGAAGGATTTGGACCAAGATGATAGGTGGGGAGGGGGTGAGAGGTGTTGCGGAGGTGATGGGGGATAGGAGGGGTTGGGTGATAGGTGGTGAGGGGGATGGGAGTTAAAAGGGGTGCGGGTGATGGAGTTAATTAGGTAAAATAGGAGTTCAGAGGCTATCAACCCTTTTGGGTTATTAAGCCAGCACACTGTAAGTCATGAATAGCGTCAAGACTGGAGTCCCTTTTCGAAAACTCCAGTCCTTTGGGTGATGGAAGATAGGTGTGGTATAGGTGGTGGTCAGGAGATAAAGGGGGGTGAGAGGGTTTTCACCAGAGTTGGGTGATGGGGGATAGGAGGGGGTTGGGGAGATATATGGAGGTGATTAGGGGGGGCGGGAGATAGAGGTGGGGGGTGGGGGTTGAGAGGGTTTTAGACAGGGTGGGTGTGATGGGGGATAAGAGGGGGTTGGGGGAGATATGGAGGTGATGAGGGGGGCGGAGATCAGGTGGGGGTTTTAGACAGGGTTAGGGTGATGGGGGATAGCAGGGGAGGGGAGAGATATGGAGGTGATGAGGGAGGCGGCAGATAGAGTTGAGGGGGTGGGGGTGAGAGGATTTTAGACAGGGTGGGGGTAAGGGAGGATAGGGTAGGTGGGGGCCATGAGCTCGAGATGGGGTGGGTGGGGATTGAGTGATAGTGTTAGGGGGAGATGGGTCGTTTTTATGGTCCCCTTTCTTTCTCATGTTTAGCCCCATTAGTTTTCAGATTTTAAGACGTTTGGCCCATTAGTTTGGCGATTTTAACACCTTTCGCCCAATTTTTGTTGTCAATTTCAAGACCTTTCGTGCCATTTAGGTGTCTATTTGTTTTCCTGGCGAGCGATAGCGGGCCCAATGTGAGCGAGCCTGTAAATATAATAGGACCCGAATAAATGTACAAATTTATCTTGAGGGGGGGGGGGGGGGGGGGTGGACTAGGGTGTGTTTATCTAAGTTTGATGGAGGTCTAGCGAGGAAACTAAAACATAAATGAATACATGAATTCATTGACCAAAAAACTAGCCAGTTATATATCATCTGGGAATGGTCAGCCAGGGAATAGGTGTTTGAAATCAGCTGCACATTTGCTCTAGTCATGTTTGAGTTACAGTGGAGAGAGGTCTATATTTGGGCCTACTTATTTGTTCTGTGTGAGTGAAGGATACACATGGCACAGCTACCTGTAACAAGTGTCCCCCCCAAAGTTGAAAAAGTGACAGAGCCAAATTCAAGGTACGTTAGAATCAAAATGCATGGACACACGGAGTTTAAAGCAGTCTACGTCATAGGATGAAGGAAAGATTAATTGAGGGAGAGAGCTCCAGAGTTCACTTGTGAATAAAGACTGATAATTTCTTTTTATTCTTGGGTTGGAGAGCTGTACAGAATAGGAGTAGGACTATGTTGAAAGACGGGTGCCTCCCACGCGCTGTACAGGAGGGGGTAGGCACAGAGATCGCACTGAAGAGATGCACCATTGAAGTGTGTAGAAAGAGATAGTATGAAACTAATAAGAGGAAGTGAGTTGATGAGGCGATATACTTTTGAATCTACCCTGTCAAGAAGTGTGGTATGGGTTGAACCTCCCCACAATACTCGATACATAGGCTCTGTCACTCTTTCATTTGTTGATGAAACTCTTCTTACAGGCAGATTTACCTTTTGTCTCCCTCATGTGCATAAGAAAAAAAGAAAAGAAAAGAAGAAGAGAAGACCCCAGCGATTCTAGTTTGTAATAGGACATCTTGAATAGTAGAAACCAAGCAAAACTAATAAACATGTCACCAATGTCTCAATTATCTACAGTAATATTTCCTAATTTCCATTTTAATTACCTTGCAAACAATCAAATGTCTAATAGCTGATTTTCGACTCTTACTTGGAAATTGTGAAAGTATGTCTCTGAACCATAGCAATGACAATTTTTGATAATTAACAACAAACATCATGTCATACATTATATTAACCCCTTCAGCATGATGATGCCTATTTACCTTTTATTGTGACTGAAGCTAGACGATTTTACGTAGCTTAACAAGGACCTATATTATGTAGAGGGTTTATTGAGATCGCATTTACAGCTCTGAATCCTAGAGAAATATTTTAAGTTAAAGAAAATCATATAATGGTAACTCAAATACAATGAAAATAAATGTCATCGTGCTAAAGGGGTTAATAACTGAGTAATTAAGAGAGAGAGAGAGAGAGAGAGAGAGAGAGAGAGAGAGAGAGAGAGAGAGAGAGAGAGAGAGAGGGAGGGAGGGAGGGAGAGAGGGAGATAGAGAGAGAGGGAGATAGAGAGAGAGGGAGATAGAGAGAGAGAGAGTATATACGGTATATATATTTGTGATGATGAGAGTCTTTCCTCAAGCTATCTCCAAACTTGTTCTTCTTCTTTATTGTGTCCTAGATATAATTCAAGGTAAAAATAATGATAAAAACATTACCCATCAGACCCACTCCAGGATTAATGTTATAAATGTTTTCAGTAGAGAAATGTCCTGGTTAAAAGCCAGCTAATATTGACAAAGAAATAGGGCGAAATGTCTTACAATCGACACCTGAATTGAGCAAAGCGTCATACAACCGCCTATAATGGGGCTGAACAATGGGGGGGGGGGAATCCAAAAAGAAATACTTAAATACACTTGCAAAGAAAAAACATAACAAAATAAAGGCAAGCAAGCAACAACAGATCAAAACCAAATTCGAATGGTTTAGGCCGATTAATTATGATCCGTGCAAATGTTGTTTGGTCCGATGCCAGTCCGGTGAGTCATGTTTATTAATTATCATTCAAGGTTGCTCATTGGTTTATTGGGTTATTTGAGTTATCTTTAATATTTCCTTATTATTATTATTATTATTATTATTATTAGCCTATTATTTTTTTTTTTTGCTCCCGTGATCCTTTTTAAGTTTAAAAAAGGACCCATCAGATTCACCTTCAAGGTAAAGTTGTACCTGTTTGTTTAAGTGTAGATGTTTTGTGTAAGATGTATGATACAACAACTGTATATTTTCCAGTTTATTGATAACATATATTATTTATGCGTAATTGTCAGGAACATTATGTTCTAATGACAAATGATAGGAGTGGCCTATAATTCGAGTTTAATAAATTCTGGTGTATTTTAGGAGAGGTAACTCTCAATAAAGCACAGCCAATTATCAACAACATTAACCCTTTCGCGCACTGCAGGACGCTATTGCGTCCTTACAGGGATACTTTAAACCTTTGTGACCATCAGGGGTGTTTAGAAATCTTTAGTTCAATTACTTCAACCACTGTCTTTGAGCGAGTTGTGGGCAGAAAACTAATTTTGGAGAGGAAATTATGAGATTAAGAATATGAATACTAAACGGCAACTCCCGGACCTGAAAGGGTTAATATGTAATAATATATTACTTTATATATTATGTTGTTGTGGCTGAATAAACTATTTCTATTTCAATTTAAAGTTGCACATGTTTAAGTAGAAAATTATCTAGGCCGGAGGCCGGCAACTCTCAACCCGTAGGCTCACTATCGCTTACGAAGAATACTGTACATCAACAACTGAGTGGGACGAAACGTCATATAATCAACAATAATATGAGGCAAAGCGGCGTGCCAAAAAATAAAATAAATAAATGAATAAATATATAGATTAAATAAATAAATCAATATGAGCTACAAAACACATACACACAGAATCCGAGAAATTGTGATCTATGTAAATTATGTAAATTATGTTAGCCCGTGAGTGATGTGTCGTTAGCTCCTGACGTAGGGGTGACGGTGGTCTGACGTCATACTGGCTCCTGTGACGTCACCAAGGGCAAGGCCAATTGACATTGCCAGAGAGAAAGGGGGGGGGGGGGGGGGTACAAAGGGAGAAAGAATAGGAAATAACTATATACAGTAGATATTATAGACAATGAGAGAGAGAAGGGGTGGATGGAGGGGGAAGGGGAGGGGGGTGGAGGGTAGGTAAAAATACATAATGAGAGAGAAGAATAAAGGTGGACCCAAAGAGAAACCTAAAATCAAAATTATAATTAAATAAGCATTGTGATATCCACCATCTGAATTGTTCCATTAAATAGGAGTTTTTCAAATTACAAATTATGCAAGTGGGCTGCAGTAGTTGTTCGTAAATATTTACACCATGGAAGCTAAACACGTTAAAAAGAACAATAATTATGCAGCAAAAAATGTGTTTAATCAAATACTCGGAAGGATCTTTCCGTGTATTATACAAAGAGAGAGAGAGAGAGAGGGAGATATATGTACATAGCTACACTGACCACGCAGACCTTACGATCCCAGAGATAGCTAACCCATGAGTAAGGAAAAGTGGAAGGAAAGGATAGTAAAGAAGAAAAAGAAGAGAATGAGAGAGAGAGAGAGGAAGGGGGGATCGGGGGGTAAATAGGGAATTGTTAATCTGGAATGAATTGATGTTGGGTGGTAATATTTTGATGTTTGATGTCAAGTGGTGATGGTGGTGGTGGAGTAGATGTGGTAGTGGTGGTGATGGTGGTGGTGGAGTAGATGTGGTGGTGAAGTATATGTGGCGGTGGTGGTTGCACTTTTAACCCTTTCAGTTTTAAGGACGCTTTTTTTTTTTTTTTTTTTTTTTTTTTTTTTATCATCAGAAGCTTTTGCTTAAGGGGACATGGGTCGTTTTTCTGGTCCTCTCTCTCTCGTGTTTAGTCCCATTCGTTTTGATATTTTAAGACGTTCGGCCCATTACTTTGGCGATTTTAACACCTTTCGCCCAATTTCGTAGTCAATTTTAAGACCTTTCGTGCTATTTAGGTGTCGATTTTTTTCTAGCGAGCGAAAGCGAGCCTATAAATTTAAAAGGAACCGATATTCGGCCGGGACATGAGGAAGAAGGGTGACCAGAAAAACGACCCAGTGCCAGACGCTTCCAGGCTCTAGTATAATGGCTGACTTGGGAAGTAGCTGGCGTAAAGGGGGGAGGGCGTATTTATTGGCTCATTTATATATCTTTTCATTATTGATTTAGTAGCCTCCCTAGACCTACATCAAGCTTAAAAAGAACCCCAAGACCCTGCTTCAAGATAAATTTGTAAATTTTTCGATAGAAAAATGTCCCGGCCGAGGGCTGGTACCACTTAAAATTACAGGTTCGCTATCGGTCGCCTGGACAAAAAATGACACCTAAATGACAGGAATAATCCTAATATTGACAAAGAAATGGGGTGAAAGGTCTTAAAATCGCCAAACGAATAGGCCGAACGTCTTAAAGTCTGAAAACTAATGGGACTAAAGATGGGGAAGAACGGGAACCAGAAAAACGGTTCCTCTCCCCTAAAGTGTAATATATGGTGATCGGATTGAAAGAATTGTTACAGGGCCCAGGCGGAGGCGAGGTCACTTGACGCCCAATGACGTCATCGCGGCGACACGAGAGCGATACAAGGTCAAGATTACGGTGACGGTGACCTCATTCGTTATGGGGGGATGGGCTGGTTTCTCTGGCCTCCTTTCTCCCTTGTATTTAGCCCCATTGGTATTGAGATGTTTAGACCTTTGCTCCATTAGTTTGGCCTGATTTTAACACCTTACGTCCCATTTCTATATCAATATCAAGACCTTCCGTACCATTTAGGTGTCGATTCTTTCTTGGCGAGCGAAAGCGAGCCTGAAATTTTAAGAGGAACTGACCTTCGACCAGGACAATATTTTACCGAAAAATGTACAAATTTATCTTGATGGGGGTTCTAGGGGGTCAAGATTACGGTGACATAATTCGTTAGGGACTCTCACGTCAGGGTTACCAAATCAAGTCCGCTAGATAGTAAATATCGCCAAAAATCGCTAGACTAATGCCACAATCTCTAGAATATCGCTCTAAAATGGCTCAACAATCCAGAATATCGGTAGAATTCATGTCGCTAGATGTAAACATTGGCCTCTAGATTGAAGTAAAAAACGGGAAAGTAGCTATATTGACAACACTACCTCACGTACGGAAGTATCTGGACATAGGGATGGCATAACAAAGCCAATATTAACGATTATAATAATATCTGGTCCACTCCTATGTGATAAGCTTGAAGCAGTGAACACTGATTGAGGGGAAACGCTGACTCGGGCATGTGTTTAAGGGGAAATCTCCACTTGAGGGGTTGTTTTCTTGACCCCTTTCTCCCTCATCTTTTAGCCCCATTGCTTTTGATATTATAAAACGTTTGCCCCATTAGTTTAGCGATTTTAAGAACTTTCACCCCCTATTAAGACCTTTCGTGCAATTCAGGTGTCTATTTTATCCTGGCGAGCGATAGCGAGCCTGTATTTTAAGAGGAACCGGCCTTCGGCCGGAACATTTTTCTACCGAAAAATGTACAAATTTATCTTGAAAGTGACTCAAGGGGGTGTAATTTTAAGGTTGATGGAGGTCTAGGGAACAAACTAAATACCTCCCCTTAAGGGGAAAGTGATGTTTTGAGTCTATTTATATATTCATTTATTTTTTAGCATCCTCGCTAGACCTTCATCAGACTTAAACAAACCCTCCCTAGACCCCCCTTCAAAATATATATATTCCAGGCCAAAGGCCGGTTTCTCTTAAAATTACAGGCTCGCTATCGCTCGCCAGGAATAAATCGACACCTAAATGGCACGAAAGGTCTTGATATAGAAATGGGACAAAAGGTTTTAAAATCGACAAACTATTGGGCCGAACGTCTTATAATCTCAAAACTAATGGGGCTAAGCATGAGGAAGAAGGGTGATCAGGAAAAGCGACCACCTCCCCTTAAAGAAACTGTTTCATAATGTTTGTTTTGAGATTTTAAGAATTTTGTTTCATTAGTTTGGTGATTTTCAGACCTTTCGCCTCATTTCTTTGTCAACATTAACACATTTCTTGCCATATACGATATTGACTTTTTCCTGGCGAGCGATAGCGAATTTAGGAGGAACTGTCCTTGGGCCGGGATAATTTTCTACCGAAAAATGTACCAACTTTTCTAAAAAAAAAAAAAAAAATTTGTACTTAAGTTTTATAAAGATCTAGAGAGTACACAAACACCCACCCTTAAGGGGAGATGGGCTATATATTTGCTAATACATTTATATTTTTTATTATTTTTTAGTTTTCTCCCCAGACCTCCATCAAGCTTCAAACAATATCCCCTAGACCCCCCTTTGAGATACGTTTGTACATTTTTCGGTAGAAGAATGTCCCGGTCGATGGCTGTTCCTCCTACAATTACTGGCTTGCTATCGCTCGCCAGAAAAAAATCGACACTTAAATGGCACGAAAGGTCCTAATATTGACGAAGAAATGTTGTGAAAGGTTTTAAAATCGCCAGACTAATCCATCAAACTTCTTAAAATCTGAAAACTAATGGGGCTAAACATGAGGAAGAAGGGGGACCTTAAAAACGACCCATCTCCCCTTAAGTACTTGCAAGGCTGCGCATAATGGTGTGTAAAGTAGGTGGAATGATCTGTAGGAAGAAGTATAATACGGTTGATGGACTTACCTGTACCAGCGAGGTCACGTGACGCTTAATGACGTCACGGCCACTCGAGAGCAGGTCAAGGTCAAGGTCAAGGTCATGGTCATGGTCATATCTCTAGCAGAAATATGACGTCTTCGACCTTGGGTAATCTCGCTAGACGATTTTCTACAGCTTAGGAAATGGAAGCTCTCTATAGTCGGTTTCATTTCATATGACGGTAAAATGAATCCCTTAACAACGGATTTCTCGATACTTAATGGACAAATATTAAATTATCAGGTCTCTGGGTCTCTGTGTTGAATTTAAAAATCCGTTATAACATACTAATAAAGTTAAGACGGTTTTTCACGAAGGCTCTTTTCAGCTATTTTGAATTGGTTACATTGGTCTGGTAAAATTTCGAGACTATTTTGCACTGATATCTTCAACAAAACTGAAGTTGAGGGGAAAATGTGGGCAAAGTTCAGTTTGTACTATAATGGAGGTACCTCGATAATTCTGTCATATATACAATCTTTATGACCCATTCATCCTTCCTATATATGTCATTACAGGTGCAAATTAAATCATTTTTCATTAGACTTTGTTGGTTAAATATGGGAGGAAGCATGAAAGGCGACCATTTTGGATTAGTGGATATCTATTTTGTTTCACTTTTACGCCATATATTAGTATTTTGTCATCCTCCATATCAATGCTAAGACCAGCGGGGGTCTGGAGGAGGTTGACCCCAGATTAGGTTAGGTTGTTAGGTTAGGTTAGGTTAATGACAAAATATGGCTATAGGGGGAGCATGTCTTAACAGTGTTGGATAATGGGTAAATACTAATTTGCACTGGTAATTACAAACATAGTAATGACGTATGGATCATAAATATTATATATATGTCCTAATTATCGAGGTACCTCCATTATAATATAAACTCAACCTTGACCGAAATTGTGTATATTTTATATATTTGTTTATTTATTTATTATCATTAGTATTTTATTTTTATATTCCTCCCTAGGCCTCCATCAAGCTTAAATATATGGCACCAAGACCCCCCTTCGAGATTAATTTGTGCATTCTTTTGGTAGAAAAATGCCCTGGACAAAGGCCGGTTCATCCTAACTTGCAGGCTCGCTATCACTCGCTAAGAATAATAAACTTGACACTTAAATAGCAGTAAAGGTCTTAAAACTGACAAAGAGATGGGGAGTAAAGGCCATACAATAGCCAAACTAATGGGGCGAAGGTGTTAACATGTCAATACTAAGGGGGCTAGGCATGAGGGAGGAGGGTGTTGAGAAAGAACACCCCTTTCAATTATTTTATTTCGGCATTATATGATCGGTTATAATACAGGCGGTGTCACACGGAGGTTTATTTGGTGTGTTTTCCAGCCTTTAAGGGGGTGATTTATCTGGCCCCCTTTCTCCCTGTTTATTGTAATGTATGGAACTATATACATTGCTCCCCCTGGGATATATGGTCAGATTAGGTATTATAGTTTGTGACTGAACCCATTTTTATATACTATATAGTTTTTGCCCCAACAGTTCTAACAGGCACGTGGCCAAACATACCACTGAAAAAACATATATAACAAAATATTCTTCTGGCCTTTTCCGTGGACAGCCTTTCCTAGTCCATACAGGGACATCATTATTTTGCTCCCACACTCTCCTACCACCCCTCTCCACCATCCCTCCTCTCAAACAACCACACGTCTCTCTCTCTCTCTCTCTCTCTATATATATATATATATATATATATATATATATATATATATATATGAATGAAGGAGACAAAAGAAGTGTCTCTCCTAAAGTTGAATTTCTCTGATTACTTTTCTCTGATTTTGAGGCAAGTAAATTGTTCCATAAATTTAATCTTTTTAGGGTCAATTATTGTGACTGTATTCTAAAATTTGACTCCAATAATTTTAATCAAGCATTTTTAACTTGAAGTTTCTTGTATAACCTCTGCTTACTTTTTGTCTGTATTTATTGTTTATCTTTTTCTTTTTTCTTTATTATTATTATTATTAATATTAATATTGATGATTTTTTAAATTTATTGTTCTTGTTAAAAGAGTACTCTTTGTTTAAATCTGTTGTTACTTCATATTTTGTAATTATTTGTCTTTATATTATATGTATTCATTGTCGATAGTATCAATTGCTTACTTTTGCGATTTCCTTAGTTTATTTGTGCTATAAATGTAGGTTATTTGTAGGGTAGTTATTGATAGGGGTCACTTGAGGCATGCTATGCTTACAGGTACCTACCCGATAGCACTATCGTTAGTGAGTGCTGTACTGTATTTTATATATTATTTTGTAATAGTATAGATATCTTATCAATATTTGTATTTTGTACTATTTTAATGTCTTGTCATGTTGCAAATTTGATTTTAAATAATATTTTGACATTTAACATATAGTTTCTTTATTCATGCAGAGTTTAGTAAAATTTGCCAGAACGTCCCGGACTTCCCAAACTTGACTACTTGTACTTCCTTTAACGTGACGATAGTGCGTTGTTATATGTGCGATTAGTTTGCTTGGGAAACAGATTAACTTGCTCATGTAGTAATGTACACCCTATGTGGTGGATTGTGTTCTTTTATTTAATAATTTTCATTTTAGTAAACGTTGTTTCCACATAGCGATTTTGATAATTTAATTTGACTTTATATTGTCCTTGTCCCAATTTTGGTTTGTTTAGTTTGCAAGTTTTACATTTTAATTACTAATATTAGGTTTTCGTTTACTTTGTTGATGTCATTTTCACTGCTGTCGAGAGCTTGAGATCTATTTAAAAATTCTAGCTGAAACTCCATAATATTCTCTTTAATTTTCTCTAGGCATATTTTCTTCCTGAGAACCACCTTTATCCTTATGGCTTTAAAATGTAACTATGTTGTGCAGCCATTCTATGGCCACTCCCTATGTTTTTCTTATTTATAACAATGACATTGTTAACACTGTTGTTTTTGTCTCCTATGATGAAGTCTATCTCATTCTTTGTTGTTCCATTGGGACTTCTCCAGGTCCACTTGCGGCCTTTTCGTTTTTGGAAGACAGTATTCATTATCCTAAAATCATATTTTTCCGCAAAGCTAACTAAGATTTCTCCCCTGTCATTCCGTTCGCCTACTCTATACTTTCCAATACCTGATTCTTCTGCTATAATTATTCCAACTTTAGCTTTGAAGTCTCCGATAAACATTGTATGCTCTGTTTTTTTCCTGGTTTAGAATGTTGGCGATGTCTATATAGAATGTTTCAATTTCTTCATCGGAGCTCCTCACCTACACAGAATGTAATCCAGCTAACTCTCACAAACACCTCTTATTAATTTCACTACACTTAACAAGCACACCACACTTATTTCCAACATACCTAAATTACCTCTAACTTACCTTCATTTTGGTTTTATCACTCTTTAAACCTTGGGAGGGACACTTTTTACAGGCAGCTTTGCCTCTTGTCTCCTTTATTTACATAGAAAATATATCATATATATAAAGCATAGACTGTATATAATTTTTTAGACTTAAATCTATGACTTGACTGACTATATAACTATCTCTCTATCCATCAAGTAATCTATCCCTACACCCCACTCCCTTCCTCCCTCCACCACCCACGCCTATCCAACCAAAGTGTTTCCGACCTAAACTCCCCCCCACCACCATCATCGTTTCCCCTCGGAGGCACCCTATTACTAACACGACGCAGATAACTCCACTGGGACTCTGGATCTTGTGGACGGGGGCAGGAGAGGCTAGAGTGGCGTGCAGAGGTATGAGGGGATAAATTGCGTGGGAGGGAAGGTAGTGAGTATATATTTTTTACAACCGGAGTTAGGTCAATTTCGTACAACTAACCCTTTCAGTCTTCCGTTTTGCCTACTTTTAGTTCATGTTGGTTTAATATTAAACATTAGTTACTCGGCCTAGGAAGGATTTCTAGGACTAGAATAGATATTGCACTATCGCAATAATTCCTTTAACTCTCACCGGACCTTCCCACGCCGAAGAATACCTCTAATGTATGTCAGGGTAAACTACTAATAACTGTGGCAAAGCATAGTGAAAGGGCTAACAATATATATATAGATATACCCGGTATATATATATATATATATATATATATATATATTAATAATAAAAATACTAATACTAATATATAAACGAAAACAAACAAAAAACACAAAAAAATATATAAAAACATTCCTTTCCGGTTTTGATCTTGAGTGACGTCCAAGCCAAATATATTGAAATATTGCAAACGTGAACGATAACCTGCAGGATAATAGTAAATAGTGGGTACGGGACGGGTTAAGGGGAGAAGGGTCGTTTTTTTGTTTCTCTCTCTCTCTCTCTCTGGGTTTTATCCATTTGGCCCCATTCAGCCTTCTGTTTTAAGACGTTTATCACCATCAAGGTGTCGAATTTGTCCTGGTGAGCGGTAGCGAGCCAGCATATTTAAAAACAAAATAATAATTGACAGCAAGCTAAATTTGAAGGTCGGGTCTTCCAAAATGACAGGCTCACTATCGTTCGCCAGGAAAGTAAATCGACACCTAAATAACACGAAAGCTCTTAATATTGACACAGAAATGGGGCGAAAGGTCTGAAAATCGACAAAATAATAGGGCGAACGTCTTATGATCGCAAAACCAATGAGGCTAAACAAGAGGAAGAAGAGGCCAGAAAAACCGGCCTATCCCCCCTTAATTAAGCCTGGTTTCGTATACTGTAGTCTCTCGCTTGACTCCCCTAGGTTAGAAGTGGGTTTGGAATAAAAAATAACTGTGTGCTAGGCGTGGGAGGCAGAGTTTCATATAAGCTCTACGGTATAAATAAATACTGTGTATACTGTATATGTCACAGTCTGCGGTACTGGCAGTGTATATGTGTGTTTTTTTTTGTTTTTTTTTTTTTTTTCTTTCTTTTCAGAGTGTTTTGTTAGATCGTGTACTCAACCTGTAACTGTGTTGGTGGTGTAATGGTTTAGATGCTTATGTTCAGGGTGTGGGGTCCCGAGTTCGAATCCCAGGAGGACCAGATGCTTTCATTAGTTTATTATAACGCATTGGGGTTTATAATGATTGATTAATATTTAGAACGGGGGGGGGGGTTCCTTATATTCAATGGATCACGTGTGGCTAGATTTACCATTTACTGGATGCGTGGCTATAGATACGTAATAAACTTACTGAGTTACTGCCGATATTAAGGGGAGATGGGTCCTTTTTCTGGACCCCTTTCTCCCCCATGTTTAATCCCATTAGTTTTGACATTTCAAGACGTTCGCCCCATTAGTTTGGCGATTTGAACACCTTTAGCTCCATTTCGTTGTCAATTTTAAGACCTATCGTGTCATTTAGGTGTCGATTTTATCCTGGCGAGCGATAGCAAGCCTATAACTATAAGATGAACCAACCTTCGTCCGAGACATTTGTTTGCCGACAAATGTACAAATTATCTTGAGGGGGTGTTTTTCTAAGTTTGAGGGAGGTCTAGCAAGGAAACTAAACAATACATGAATACATGAATTTATAGAAGAAAACACAAAACCAGCCACTAGCCCCTTAATGTTGTCCGTATGAATTTGTATTCACCACATGTATGAGTAAACTTGTTCTTCACTTATTGGGCTACTGTCGTTCTTAACCCTTTCTGTACCGGCGACGTCTATTTAATTTTATTGTTGCTATATTTAGACGATTTTGTGCAGTTTAAGAAGGATCTGTGGCAGTAAGAAGGTTAAGTAAGATAGTTCGAAGCCTGTTAATTGTTGTAGGCCCTTTTTAAATTGAATAAAATCGTCTAATAGTAGCCAGAAAAAAAAGTCGCCGATACAGAAATGGTTAATATGTTTTTTTTTTTTTTTTTTTTTTTCTATTCCAAGTGATTCGCTATTCACCAGATACAAGGTTAGAGCCGCTCTTCACTTCAGGGAAGATGGGTCGTTTTTCTAGGTCCCCTCCCCCCTCATGTTAGCCCCATTAGTTTTCAGATTTTAAGATGTTTGCCCAGTTAATTTGTCGATTTTAAGACCTTCGGCCCCATTTCCTTGTCAATATTAAGACCTTTCGTGCTATTTAGGTGTCGATCTTTTTCCTGGCGAACGATAGTGAGCCTCTAATTTTGGAGGAGCCGGCCTTTGGCCGGTACATTTTTCTACCGAAAAATTTACAAATGAACCTAGAAGGGGTATCTAATGGATGTTTTTTTTAAGTTTGATGGAGGTCTAGGGAGGAAACTAGCAAAATAAATAATAAATTAAAACATCGACCAAAAAGTGAATTGGCTACTGTCGTTATTATTTTGTTCCGTGTGATTTGCGATTTACTGTAGGCATGGTTATATTCACTATTCACTTACTGAGCTACTCCCGTTAGTATATTTGTTTTACATTGGTGTGATTCGCTATTCACTAGATGCAAGATTGGATTTGTATGTGCTACTGTCGTTATTGTTATTTTGTTTGTATGTTGTTATTTGCTGGCTATATGAGTAGATTCGTTATTCACTTATTGTGCGCTACTGCTGGTAATATATTTGCTTTATTTCTGTGTCATTCGCTATTCACTAGATGCATGGGTAGATTATTATTATTATTTTTTTTTTGTCGTACTGTCCATAATACCATTTGTTTCGTCTGATTTGATATTCACTAGATGCATGGTCAGATTTGCTATCCCCTTATTATGCTAAGGCTGTTGTTATTATTTTTGTTCCTTGTGCTTTGTTATTCATTGCATGCAAAGTTATTCACTTTTTGCGCTACTGCTTTTATGATTTATGTTTTATTCAGTTTGATATGCTATTCACTGTCAGGTTAGATTTTGTATTCACTGAGCAAGTACCTTTATAATGTTCCCTAATAGTACGGTATATATTTGACTTGTGAGTTTGCTATTCCCTGGATGCAAGGGTGAGATGCGGCACTATTCACTGTACTATTGCCAGTTTTAATATCATTATCCCATTTTATACCGGTGACGTCTTTTTTATTTTGTTCTAGCTATATTTAGACGATTTTGCTCAACTTGGAAAAGGGTATATGCTAGCTAAAAGGATTCATTGAGATAGTTGGTAGCCCTTTAGTTGGTAGACGTCCTTCTTAGATTGAACAAAGCCGTCTAATAATTGGCAGACAATGATGACAAGGACGTCGTCGGTACTGAACGGTATATTGGTTTACATGTGATTCCCTATTCAGTGGGAGCTAGATTTGATTCGTTATTCTCTTAACTACTGCCGTTATTATTCAATATTATTTGTGTTGCTTGGTATCGTATTATTTCTTACTTACGTGGTGTGGGAGTATAGTTACTTATTAATTAACTGTCTGTGATTATTCAACATACATATATACTGTGTATATATATATATATATATTGTATTATTCGTTTTGCAATGGGCTTAATTCCAAATCCCTCCCTCCCTTTCTTTTCTTTCAATGCATTTATTTATTTATCAATATACTGTTTTTACTTTTCTATTTGTATATTTATCTTTTCATGTTTCGATTTGCTCTTCTATTTCAGTTTGCATATATATCCCTTTTCATGTGTTTGGATATCCCTCTACCATATTCCTCCTCTTATGTTTGTATATATAGCTAGTCTTTCATATATTCTTTTATGTTTGTATATATAGCTAGTCTTTCATATATTCTTTTATGTTTGTATATATAATTCCTTTCATAATTCTTTTATGTTTGTATATAGCTAGTCTTTCATATATTCTTTTATGTTTGTATATATAGCTAGTCTTTCATATATTCTTTTATGTTTGTATATATAGCTAGTCTTTCATATATTCTTTTATGTTTGTATATATAGCTAGTCTTTCATATATTCTTTTATGTTTGTATATATAGCTAGTCTTTCATATATTCTTTTTCATCATTCCCCTTTTCTCCCATTTTCCCCCGTATCTCTCTCTTCTCCAAAGCTCTGTATTTGCGTCATCTTCTTGTATGCGTATATATTTTTAGTTTGTGTATTTCTGTATGGGACATTCTTTCTTTTTTTCTCCTTGGCCGTTTATCTTCTCTCTCTCTCTCTCTCTCTCTCTCTCTCTCTCTCTCTCTCTCTCTCTCTCTCTCTCTCTCTCTCTCTCTCCTCTCATCATCTCCTCTCTCTTCTCCTCCTCTCTCTCCTCTCCTCTCTCTCCTCCTCTCTCTCCTCTCTCTCCCTCTCCTCTCCTCTCTCTCTCTCTCTCTCTCTCTCTCTCTCGTAGGATTCCATCCTACGAGGACAGGTCGAAGAGTTCTGCGACAGAGTCCCAAATCAACGAAAAAGATTTTGCATCCCAGGAGCTGGACTGGACGACATTGTGGAAGCCTTCGAAGATACCACAAAGGATGCAATGAAATACCCTTTTTGTCATCCATGCTGGTTCAAATGACGTCATGCGCACCAGATCCGAAGAGTTGATGGAGAAATATCGCAAGATGATCCAGCACTACAAAAACAAGTCAAGGAATATCATCATCTCAGGCATTCTCCCCAAGATCGACGCACCTGACAAATTCTACGACCAGGCTTTCAGCACAAATAGCCGACTAAAACATTTGTGTCTAAGGGAAGAAGTTGAATTCATCAACCTCTGGGACAACTTCTACAACCAGCCTACTCTGTTCCGCAAGGATGGCACTCATCTAAACCCTGTGGGTTCAGCACGCATGGGTCGTCTCCTACACGAAGCAGTCCGCAGCCATGGATCAAAAACGCCATCCGAGAAGAAGCAGCAGTGACATAAATCATCCAACGCCAAGAAAAAAACAGAGGCAACCGAGGACCACCAGCGATAAGGACCGAAGACAGCGAGGACCGAGGACAGCCATGAACATAAATGTAGATCCGACAAGAACCAAAAATATTATTAAAGAGCGTTCCGTGAGTTCTAAAATAACAAATTTAAAGGTTTTCTATGCAAACGCTCGTAGCATACGCAATAAATTTTCAGATTTAGAGGAGCTAGTGTTTACAGAAAATTATGATGTGATTGGCATAACAGAATCTTGGCTCAATACAGAAGATAGAGACTTTTTAGCAGAGTATTCACTTCCCGGATATGTAATGTTTGAGAAAAGCCGAATAAATAGAAATGGAGGTGGCGTTTTACTTTATATCAAAGAAAGTCTTAACCCTACCCTCTTGTCAAAACCTCAAATTGTGAACGTCGACGCATCTTTTGTGCTAATAAAGAATAATAAAGGTACCAAAATAATACTTGCATTAATATACAGACCTCCAGCTCAATCAGTGCAAACTGACCGAGATATTTACGAACAAATTGCAGATGTAAGTAACTCACAAGATACCGTAATTTTTGGTGACTTTAATTTACCTGTGACCAAGTGGGGCGATACTCTTACTTCACACTCCGGACATGACTTGTATACGAACTTGCAAGAGAGTTCGCTTTATCAATTTGTTGGAACGCCGACCCGTGGTAATAACGTTCTTGACATTGTACTTGCAACAAAAGAAGAATTAATAGAGAATTTGAATGTTGGTGATGAATTCAGTAACAGCGACCATCATACGATACTTTCACTTTAAAGTTTACTAGTAACGAACCAAATAGCAGCATCGAAAAAGTCCCTAATTTCAAGAAAGCAAACTTCCATAAACTTAGAGCTATGTTTAAAGAAACTGACTGGAGCTTTTTAATTCACAATAACGACATAAATACATCTTGGAAGTTATTCGAAGCCACTTACCTAAAAGCAGTGCAAGACTGCATACCATCGAAAACTCGGCGTCCAGGCCATAATAATAAGCCCAAATGGTGGAATAAAGATATTTCAAACTGGCTGCTTGCTAAAAAATTTGCTAATGATAGATTAAAATCCTCACAAAATGACGAAGAACGGCTGAAATTTGTAGAGCTACGACGCAAAGCCAAAAAGTTACTTAAGCAAAGTAAAAAGACCTTAGATTTACATATTGCGAATCAAAGTAAAACAAACCCGAAAGAATTCTATAGTTATATCAGAAAGAAAAAAGTCGTTACTTCAACTGTTGGACCGTTAGTCGATGAAAATGGAGAATACACCAAAGACGAAGAACAAATGGAGTAATGCCCTCAATACCTTCTTTGCATCAGTTTTTACAACAGAAGACCTCAGTGATATCCCTACACCATCGCCGATTCAGATTGATAATTCAGATGTTCTAAGCAATATCACCGTTACAGAGAGAGAAGTATTGAACTGTTTAGATAAACTCAAGGTTAATACAACGCCTGGACCTGATACAATCTCGCCTAGAGTTCTAAAGGAAGTTAAGGATGAGCTCTCCAAACCACTGACATTACTATTCCATAATCCTTGCAGTCTGGAACTATGCCCGATCAGTGGAAGCTCGCCAACGTAACACCGATATTCAAAAAAGGCAGCAAATCCCTACCCGTAACTATCGTCCAATAAAGCTTAAACCTCAGTTGTATGTAAATGCTAGAAACTGTCATACGAGTACAGACTCGTAAAGTCACTTAGAGGAAAATAACATACTTAAAGATACACTCAACACGGCGTTTTCGATAAAACAACGTTCCTGTTTAACAAACCGTCTTAGACCCTTCTTCCACGATAATCCTCAAACTCTTCTTAACGATGCGAGTAAACGCTGTTAGATATTATATACCTTGAATTTTTTCAAAAAAAGGCCGTTTGCACAAAGTTTCCCCCCACAAACGTTTACTGCTAAAACTAAAAGCGCATGGAAACACAGGAAGACGGTGTGTTGAAATGGATAGAAAATTTGGCTTCAGCGACAGAAAAGCACAGAGGTAAGTCCCTGAAACGGTAAGGCATCTAAATGGACCCAAGTGTAAGTTAAGCGGGTACCCCAGGGATCGGTACTAGGACCGAATTTCTCTTTCTA
>CM064513.1:17157434-17159934 GCA_032716605.1 Paralithodes platypus
GAGCCTGCAATACAACTTTCGTGTTGCCCACAACACCATCAGCCAAATTGTTCCAGACACATGCCAGGCCATCATCTCTGTCTACGGAGATCAGGAGCTCAAACGCCACAAACGCCTGATGAATGGAAGGAGGTTGCCAGCGGCTTTGAGGAACGATGGAACCTGCCGCATTGTGTGGGAGCCATTGATGGCAAACACATACTGATCCGCAACCCCTCCTTCGGTGGCACATATTACTTCAACTACAAGAAGTTTTTTTCCATTGTCCTGTTGGCAATTGTTGACTCAAACTACAAATTCATCTACGTCGATGTTGGGGCCATAGGATCAGAGTCTGATGGTGGTGGCTTTGCACAAACCCCTCTGTGTAAGTTGCTTGAAACACAGACTGCCAAACTGCCCCCCCCCGAGGTCATCTCTACCGATCAAAATGGACCACAAACGGACTACTTCTTAGTAGGGGATGATGCATTCCCTCTGCGCCCTTACATGATGAAGCCCTACCCCCAACGATTCCTCTCGAAACCTGAACGGATCTACAACTACAGACTCAGCAGGGGCCGCCGGGTGGTAGAGAACGCCTTTGGCATTCTTGCTAACCGCTTCCGAGTTTTGCACACTCCAATATCTATGAAACCTGAGCGTGCAGAGGTTGTTGTGTTGGCCTCATGCATTCTGCACAACATCCTACGAGGACGAAACCCACCCCGAGCAGAGGTAGATCAAGAGGACCCAGACCCCCCTGAACTCATACCTGGCCTCTGGAGGACTGACCCACCTGTAGGAAGAAACATGCCCCCTGGGTCCCGCAACACTGCAACCAGGCTTGCCAAGGAGCAACGGGACTACCTCAAGACATACTTCTCTTCCCCTCAAGGATCTGTGGGTTGGCAGGATGACCGTATTTAGGTGAGTGAGGTTTTCCCCCCCCCCTTTTTATTGGTTATTTTTCTGTATATTTCAGTTTCATCTTAAAATTTAGTTATATATTTTTTGCCAGTTTAGTAAGTATTGTACTTTTATAATTTACTTTTGATGTTTTGTAAAGTTTGTAGGCTTTCCCATATATTTTGTATTGTATATTTTCAATTTTCCTTTAAGTACTTTAATAGTTCCCTGCTTACTTTCTCTTTATCTTTTAGTGTTATATTTCAATCACGTTGTTAATTGTTCAATGCTTCATTTGTTTTGTACTGTTTTTTTTTATTATATTTTCCATGATTTTTTATATTTATTATTAACCATATTATCAGTAATTATTTTTTAAATTAGTCTTTTCTTGTTTATTACCTTCAGGATATATTTCATTTGTCATCTTATTAATAAATACTTTAGCTAAAAAATTGGAATTATAAACACACACGTCATCACTATTTGGATTTTTTATTTTTAATACATCTTTCATTAGAAAATATCTCATAAAGTTATGGCATTTTTTGGTCTCCAGGCTGGGTTGTTTCTTGGGGGTCTCCAGGGTCTGTTCGGGATCAATATTTGGTGCCGGCGTAGCTGGGTTCGAAGGTGCAGGTGAGGATGCAGACAGATAATTTTCAAAGTTGAAGCTTGTGTTCCCAAGCCCAAACTGGGAGCTCAACTGCGAGAGGTCTAAGTGCGTTGGTGTTGAGGTAGTGGGTGGGTGGAATGTGGCAGGGGGTGTTGCCGACTGGGGCGGCCGCATAATTAACGATTGCAGTGCTGCAAGCTGATGTGGAGGTAGCAACGTACGTAGGAGCAGGCTTTGGCAACACTGATTGAGGCAGTGTTATTGTAGGATTCCCCTGGTACATGACAGTAGCGGTTGGTTGAGGTTGAGGTGGTTGAGGTTGAGGTTGTGGCGCCGGAATGCCATAATTTCTTATGGCATGCAGCATGAGGTCCGGACCAACAGTGGTTGACTCCCTCCTCAAAGGCAGTCTTGAACCTGTGGAGGGCTGCCCATGAGCTCACTCTTAAAGGGATTTTTAAACTTTGGCGGCAGCCCCACACAGTCCTTTGCCAAGACATCCATGGAGGCGCGCCAATACTGGAGTTCGGGGTCCTCCACCAAACCAGCCACCCCAGCCAGGTTCTGCCGCACCTGCTCCGCAGTGGCAAGGACCTGGTAAGGGAACAAGGTACAAGAGAACATTAAACCACGAAACATAACATATTTCAATAAATAACCAATTATGAACGTTAACAAATGAAATTATGTGGTATTCGGGGAAGCCTAAAATCTTCAAAGTTATTGTTTCCATTATGGAAAAAGAGAATATTTACACGTTACACAACACACGAAACATAAACTATGTCAATAATGACCCAATTATTAATGTTAAAAAATAAAATTATGTGGTATTCTGGGAAGCCTAAATTCTTCAAAATTATTGTTTCCATTATGGAAAAATATAAGACTAACACGTTACACAACAAGACACATTATTACACAAAAATATGTGGTAATCTGGGAAGACAATATGTTGAAAGTTACTTGTTGCTATTATGAAACTAATATTTCCTC
>CM064513.1:17164934-17219934 GCA_032716605.1 Paralithodes platypus
GGTACTCGCTACAGGCAGTTCTGCCTTTTGTCTCCCTCACTCAAATCAAAGCAAATATATATATACAGTATATAGAGTATATATATATATATATATATATATATATATATATATATATATATATTTATTATTATTATTATTATTATTATTATTTGTTGTTTTACCCCCATATGTCCTCCTCTCACATACCCTCCCTAATGCACTCCTTTTCTCCTGACTACTTTTTTCTCCCATCTCCCATCCACGTCTACGTCTCCCATCCCTCCTTTATCCCCTCTCCCATTTCTTCCCCCACTTTCCAGTCATTGTCACCCAAATCGCTCCTACTTTTCCCACCTCCCACCTCTACTCAGCTCTCTCATCTTCGAACCCGCTCTCCCACCAAAGCCTACCATGTTCTTTTGTTTCTCAGTCACTTCTGCTTCTCAAACTCATCTTACGTCTTCCCAGCTCTTTCATTCCTACTTTTCCCATTCCCTCTCTCATCGCGCTCACCTCTCTCCTTCTCCGCTTCCCATCCCTTTCATTCTATTTCCTCTCCCCCTCCCCATTGCGCCCCCACAAAATTCACTCCTGTGATCTATAAGCGAGATAATCGATGCCTACCACATCCCTAACTATTCTAATTCTCTCACTCCTTCTTACCTCGACTCACTTCTCCCACTCCCTCTCTCACTCATACCTACCTCTCCCACCCTTCTCCCTCTCATTCCTCCCTCTTCCGTGTCCCAACCCACACTCACTCTCTCACCTGTTTTACCTCCTCTTCCACTCCCATTCCCAGACCTCGCCATCACTCCTCCTTCCACCAGACACACCCTCATTAATACACACCCTTTTGATAATACAATATAACGAGAAAATGAATGCCTCCCACTTAGCAAATGTTCTACCTTTTCCACTCATTCCTATCTCTCCTGCCTTTCTAATCCACTCTTCCTCCCTCACCTCACACACCTTCCACGCTGCTCCCCCCCCCCCCCCTCCCACACACACTAATACATTATCTGTGATATATAGTGTAGAAAGTGGATGTCTCTCACTTAATATACTTTCTACCTCTCCTGCTCATTCTTATTTCTCTCTCCTTCCCCACCTTCCACCTCTCCTACCTCCTCTTCCACTCCGGCTCCCCCATGCCTCCCCATCTCCCTTCTAACTCCGCCCACATACGTCCCTACCAATATTCTCCTTTTGATCAATAAGCGAGAGAGTGTATGCCTCCCACATCCCCAACTTTCTACCTCTCCCACTCATTCCTACTTCACCCACCTACCACACCCACTCCCTATCCAACCTCCCCTACCACCTCTCCCATTCCTCCTTCCCCACCCCTCACGCCTCCCATTTCCCTCCTCCGACACACTCCTCAACTAATACAATCCCTGTGATATATAAACGAGCGAATGGAGACCTCACATATCCCTAAATTTATATATCTCCCACTCATTCTTACCTCGTCCACTCATTCCTACCTCTCCCACTTCTCTCTCTTTCATGTTTACCTTCTCCAGCTCCTATACCTACAACCCTTCACTCCCACTCTTTCCCCTTTCTCACCCGTCATATCACCATCTCCCTCCTTCCACTCCACACCCACTCCTCTCCACCCCCTACCTCTCGCACCTCTCCTATCCCTTCTCACACTCCCACCCCTCCCCCTCTCTCACCCCTGTCATCTCACCATCTCCCTCCCTCTTCCACCCTACACTCAGTCATCTCCACCCCCTCCCTCTCTCACCTCTCCTATCCCCTCTTCCACTCTAACCCTCATTGTGATATATATATAGGTAAGAGAGTGGATTCCTCTCACATCCCTAACTTTCTGGCCTCGTTTGTCTTTCTTCAGTTTGCCGACCGCCCCCGCTTTCCTCTGTGTGTGTGTGTGTGTGTGTGTGTGTGTGTGTGTGTGTGTATATGTGTGTGTGTGTGTGTGCGTGTGTGTGTGTGTGTGTGTGTGTGCGTGCGTGCGTGCGTGCGGGTGCGGGGGGGGGGGGGGTGAGACTATAGAGAATTACAGTATATGATGCTCCTAAATGGCAGAGGGTCAATGTTTATATATTGTCTTGGAGGAGGAGGGAGGGCCGGGCCTTAATTGTGATTTATGAGTTATTAGAGAGGTTAATTGCCAACACGAGATTGTAGAGTCATAATTAGGATCATCTCACTCGCTTAACTATGTTCGGAGTTTTCAGTCTAGCCCACTAAGCAACATTTACAAATTTTTCTCATTTTGAAATTGGCTTCTCCTGCATTAAGCTGAACTAAATTTGATAGTTATTCTTAAGACTTTCAATGGATTATATATATACAGTATAATACAGTATATATATATATATATATATATATATATATATATATATATATATATATATATATAAAAAATCACACCAACGTACTCATTGAGGTAACTTCTGTGATGTGAAAGCATTTTTCTGGCAAGAGTTCATTTGGGTGTTAGGTTGTTGGAAATATATTACTTATTAGTTAAATCAAGTCCCAATGTTTTGCTTTATAATTTGTTGGCTTGTCTTGAAATGTGTGTGTGTGTGTGTGTGTGTGTGTGTGTGTGTGTGTGTCTGTGTGTGTGTGTGTGTACCTTATGTATATATCTATGTGTATTAGGTAACGTATTGTATATTGTATACATACAATTTACTGCGTTAGCTCAAGAGAATAGCGGGAGAGTTTTCCATCTTCGGGCAGCTTTTTTTTTTTCCTCGCAGGAATGTAGGCAAGGAAAACAAGTTTATTGAAAGCAAAATCTACGCGGCTAATTGTGTCGTCCATTCATTAAAAATGTGTAGCCCCTTCAGTATACCATGACGTTATATGAGTTGATTCTGGCTAATATTTAACTATTTTAGTCTGATTAACCTCTTTCGTACCGGCTACTTTTGTTTTCCTTTTATTCTAGCTATATTTAGAGGAGTTTGTGTAGCTTAAGAAGGATCTGTGGTAGTAAAAATGGTTAAGGGAAATGTTTCGAAACCTGTTACTTGATGGAGGCCCTTTTGAAACTGAATACAATCTTGTAATAGTAGCCAAAATAAAGTTAAACGGACGTCGCCGGTACAGAAGGGGTTCAGGAGGACTTATAGCATTGAAAAGGGAAATGTATTTATCAGTGGTGAATAACTAGCATAAGCTGCAACAGTAGTGTTGCGATTTTAGATTAACACACATAAATGACGAAACACTTTTCATCTGTAAACTTTTTGCTACACTTAACTGTTCGAATTTCTAAACATGAATGGTGACACATGATGGAGAAAAATGCTACACAAATTAATTAAATTACATATTAAATTTTTGTAACTAAATATACAACATTTACATTATATTACTGTATATGAAAATTAAGGCCACCTCACCGATATATTTTCCTTAATGAAGATGAGAAGCATGTCCACACTTTAAGTTACGAAAGGTGATTATTTTACACGCACATTATACATAATTATTATGATTTGCCACATCAATTGGATAGCCAAATATGGCAGGTAAGATTTTTTTTTTTTTTTTTTTCTATATTCCAACTTACTTCCTCTCGGGCATAGGCTGAGAGCCTTAACATTCACCGCTTTACAATGAACAGTGAAGCCCGTGAGGTCCTGTTCCAGTCTAGGGAGTGAGACATGTGAAGCACGTAGAGTACAACGAGCACCTGCCATCTTGCCTTCACATGCGGCAAGGTGCTCACTCATGGCCCGAAACGACCCCATCTCTGAAGCCACCTCGTTCACGTGCTTCACTGTCTCACCCCCTACACTCGGACTCTCACACTTACACACACACAACGCCACCTGTTGAGCAGATAACTCACCAGGCATTGCACCCCTATAGCATATTTTGAATATGGGAATATTCATACAGTGCTATTTAATCAGGGAACAATGAGGGTATTTTATTGACGTTTCGGTGGGCTTGTGGTAATGCACTGATACTCTAGGTACAGCACAAATTCCATCCCAATAATATCTTCCCATTGATACATCGGGATTTGAACCCGGGACCTTTGGATTACCAGGCCAGTGGCAAGACCACTCCACCACACCTCCCCTGCAATAGAGTGCAATAATTAGCTATAATATTAATCCTGTGTAAGCTCAGACACACACACACACACACATACATACACACACCCACCCACACATACACACACACACACACACAAACACACGCACACATGTATGTGTTGTGTGTGTTGCTAGCCATTCTTCTACACCATATAGGTAAAAAGTGCATACATAGACTAAACCTTGAGCCAGTTGATAAGTTTGCCGGGTGTACATGTATTTACCAACTCACTGTATCATCGACACTCCAGCCTACCATTTTACCCACCTAACTCATCCACACCCTCTTCACCCCCACACTCATCCATCTACCCAACATACCAGCCCAACCACAAACTAATGGAAGCTACATTAGTGAGGATCCATCCAGCACCTCATCTCCCACGTCAGGCATACATGTATTTAACCCCCCCCCCCTTTCCTACCATATACCCACCTAACCTACCCCTTTCCACTCACCCACCCCACCTCACCCCCAACCAGCCTAACCTACCCATTTTCAACCACCCACCACACATCACCCCCACTTCACCCCATTTACGCTAAATTACCCATTTCCATCCACCCCCTCACATCACCTCCCCCTTCACCCCCATCCACTCACCCACCCCATGTCACCACCCCCCTTCACCCAGCCACCCCACATCACCCACCCAACCCCCACATCACCCCCCACACCCACCCACCCCCACTTTACCCCCATCCACCTTCACATACCTGCCCAACCACAAGCTAATGGGGGCAACATTAGCGAGGGTCAGCCAGTCCCACATCTTCCCTTGGTGGACACGTACACATTTCTTACCTTGGCTCTGTGTTCGTAATTGTCTACATACATTACGCGAAGGGTTGGGAGAGAGAGAGAGAGAGAATGAGAGAGAATGAGAGTGAGTGAGTGAGTGAGTGAGTGTTCGGACTACTTTTTGTCGCTGCTTATCAGAACACCAAAATTCTGTTTCCAAGTAAGTAACTTTCAGATTCTTTCCCAACAGCGAATACAATTATTTAGGATATGCTTAGCTGATATCAATCACTTTGCACTTCTCCGAGTTTACTAGTATTTACCAAGACTCAGACCATTCATCCAGTCTGTTATTACTCATGAAGAGTTGTTCAATCTTATTGGGATTTCAAAATTTTCTTTAAATTAATGTCACCTGCAAACAGGCAAACATCATTGCATATATGATAATCTGTTGTTGGCCAAGGACACATCCTTGTGGAGCTTCTACAGTGATAGAAGTACATTTAGAAGAAACCCTTCTAATTACAACTAGTTGCTTTCCAGCTGTAAGCAAACTTTCGTCCAATTAATCACATGTGAACTTATGACTATAGTCTGTTTATTTCCAGGTGTCGGTAAAAATTACTTCCTTACCAGGTAATCGTTCGATACTTAAGGGAGCCCACTTCGCTTTTTTTATCTTTCTCTCCCTCTCTATTTGGCTTGCATCCATTCGGCCCCATTCAGCCTACTGTTTTAAGACGTTTACCCCCATCCAGGTGTCAATATTATCCTGGCGAGCGGTAGCGAGCCAACATATATATTTTTTGTTTTGACAGCAAGCTAAATTTTTACATTTTTCGATAGAAAAATGTCTCCCGCGAAGCCGGATTTCTCCATACAATACTGGCTCGCTATCGCTCGCCAGGAAGAAATCGACACCCGGATGGGGATAAACGTCTTAAAACAGTTGGCTGAATGGGGCCGAATTGATACAAGCCAGGGAAAGAGAGAAAAGGAGAGAGAGATAAAAAAAAAACGGTGACCCCCCTTAATGGAAGGATATGAAAGTGGGATGTCTCTGCATCATATCAATGCCAAATTATCATGATTATCATAATTAACAATAATGTGCAATAACTGAATAGCCAAGATGGTGCTATAGTCAGCTGGGAAAAAACTATAGTGCGCTCACTATTGACGATATGCTATGGTAAGATATTATGGAGAGAGAGAGAGAGAGAGAGAGAGAGAGAGAGAGAGAGAGAGAGAGAGAGAGAGAGAGAGAGAGATACTAGAGAGAGAGAGATACTAGAGAGAGAGAGAGAGAGAGAGAGAGAGAGAGAGAGATAGAGAGATAGAGATACTAGAGAGAGAGATACTAGAATGAGAGATACTAGAATGAGAGATAGTGAAGGTAGCAGACGAGTTAACTACCCAGCAAGAAACATTTGTGCCTGGCCTATATCCCACTTTCCTTATAAGGCTTTGATATTCAAGCCAGAATTGTTGTATCCATTCATAAATCTATTCTTGAACTTATGGAAACCGGTATATATTATGTTGAATTATTTGAAAGCTTTTGGCGTGCCCGATAAAGCTAGAATAGGACTGATAAAGACAACTAAAAGACTATCAAATTCGTGTTTAAGGTGTATGACTCAAATTTAGTAAAAAGATTAATCAATCATTAACTAATATGGATATTCAAATGAAATAAATATTGCCAAGTAAGTAACTAGCAGTGATTCCCCTTTCTTAGGTAATTGTAGGTGTAACCAATAATGACATTCTAACATAGATCAGCCTGAACGTGATCTTATATACAACACACACACACACACACACACACACAAAGGAAGTACAAAGGAAGTACAAAGGAAATCAAGCAACAACAGGTCTAGTGACCCTTCTAGGTTGCTTGTCCTCCAAAACACTGAGGATCAAGTGTCCAAACAGTGGTTTAGAGTGGGTAAGGGAACATTGGAAAGGGAACTATTGCCCTGCCACTAACGTGGCAGGACTAGGAAGTTAGTAGGGGACATATGGGTTAGTAACTGAGGGGAGGATAAAGTTATTCATTTACAAACGCAGTCAGTCGCGGGTTTGATGCGAGATATTTGTCTAGGCGGAATTTAAATGAATCAACGGTGCTGCAGTCTATAACGTCTCGGGGAAGCCCATTCCACAAGTTGACAACTCGATTGAAGAAGAAATTCTTAGATTCGTGCGAGTTAAAAGATTTACCAATAATTTTGCAACCGTTTCCCCGCGTGTAATTAGATTGGTCGATAGTGAAGTACTTACTACAGTTCATATTGTCGATGCCTTTGATGATTTTGAACACTTGAATTAAGTCGCCTCTTAATCTGCGCTGGGTTAAAGGAAATAGATTTAATTCTCTAAGACGCTCTTCGTATGGTTTGTTCTTTAGGCTAGGTATCATTTTGGTAACTCTACGTTGAACTCGTTCTAGCTTGTTTATATCTTTTTGGTAATAAGGGCACCAGGATTGAACGCAGTATTCCAGAAGAGGGCGGACTAAGGAATTGTAAAGGGTTAGGATAACTTCTTTGGATTTATGCTCAAATGACCTGCCTATAAAGCCAATTATTTTGTTTGCCTTCTTAACAACTTCTGAACATTGTTGACTCGGTTTTAGGTTACTCGATATTGTTACTCCCAGATCAGTTTCTCTGTTTACATTCTTAAGCTGAGTGCCATTCATCGAATAGTTTGCTTTCTCATTTAGGTATCCGACATGTAGTACTTTACATTTATCCGCATTGAAACTCATTTGCCAAATTTGGGCCCAACATGACAATTTATCTAGATTGTGTTGCATATTGTCAACTTGTTCTTTTGAGAGTACGCTATTTGCAATTTTTGTATCGTCAGCAAATTTTGAGATTGTGCAGGTGAGACCCTCATCTATGTCGTTGATGTAAATTAGAAAGAGAATTGGTCCTAGTACCGATCCCTGGGGTACCCCGCTACTTACATTGGTCCATTTAGATGCCTTACCGTTTATGACTACCCTTTGCTTTCTGTTGCTGAGCCAATTTTCTATCCATTTCAACACACCGTCTTGTATTCCATGCGCTTTTAGTTTTAGCAGTAAACGTTTGTGGGGAACTTTGTCAAAGGCCTTTTGAAAATCAAGGTATATAATATCTACAGCTTTACTCTCATCGTAGAGGTTGAGGATATCGTGGAAGAAGTCTAAGAGGTTTGTTAAACAGGCACGTTTTTTACGAAAGCCGTGTTGAGTATCTTTAAGTATGTTATTTTCCTCTAAGTGATTTACGAGTCTGTCTCGTATGACCGTTTCTAGCATTTTACATACAACTGAGGTTAAGCTAATTGGACGATAGTTACTGGGTAGGGATTTGCTGCCTTTTTTGAATATCGGTGTTACGTTGGCTAGCTTCCACTGATCAGGCATAGTTCCAGACTGCAAGGATTTATTGAATAGTAATGTCAGTGGTTTGGAGAGCTCATTCTTAGCTTCCTTTAGAACTCTAGGCGAGATTGTATCAGGTCCTGGCGTTTTATTTACCTTGAGTTTATCTAAACAATTCAATACTTCTCTCTCTGTAACGGTGATATTGCTTAGAACATCTGAATTATCAATCTGAATCGGCGATGGTGTAGGGATATCACTGAGGTCTTCTGTTGTAAAAACTGATGCAAAGAAGGTATTGAGGGCATTACTCATTTGTACTTCGTCTTTGGTGTATTCTCCTTTTTCATCGACTAACGGTCCAACAGTTGAAGTAACTACTTTTTTCTTTCTGATATAACTATAGAATTCTTTCGGGTTTGTTTTACTTTGATTCGCAATATGTAACTCTAAGGTCTTTTTACTTTGCTTAATTAACTTTTTGGCTTTGCGTCGTAGCTCTACAAATTTCACCCGTTCTTCGTCATTTTGTGAGGATTTTAATCTATCATTAGCAAATTTTTTAGCAAGCAGGCAGTTTGAAATATCTTTATTCCACCATTTGGGCTTATTATTATGGCCTGGACGCCGTATTTTCGATTGTATGCAGTCTTGCGCTGCTTTTAGGTAAGTGGTTTCGAATAACTTCCAAGATGTATTTATGTCGTTATTGTTAATTAAAAAGCTCCAGTCAGTTTCTTTAAACATAGCTCTAAGTTTATGGAAGTTTGCTTTCTTGAAATTAGGGACTTTTTCGATGCTACTATTTGGTTCGTTACTAGTAAACTTTAAAGTGAAAGTTATCGTACGATGGTCGCTGTTACTGAATTCATCACCAACATTCAAATTCTCTATCAATTCTTCTTTTGTTGCAAGTACAATGTCAAGAACGTTATTACCACGGGTCGGCATTCGAACAAATTGATAAAGCGAACTCTCTTGCAAGTTCGTATACAAGTCATGTCCGGAGTGTGAAGTAAGAGTATCGCCCCACTTGGTCACAGGTAAATTAAAGTCGCCAAAAATTACGGTATCTTGTGAGTTACTTACATCTGCAATTTGTTCGTAAATTTCTCGGTCAGTTTGCACTGATTGAGCTGGAGGTCTGTATATTAACGCAAGTATTATTTTTGTACCTTTATTATTCTTTATTAGCACAAAAGATGTGTCGACGTTCACAATTTGAGGTTTTGACACGAGGGTCGGGTTAAGACTTTCTTTGATATAAAATAAAACGCCACCTCCATTTTTATTTATTCGGCTGTTCTCAAACATTACATAACCGGGAAGTGAATACTCTGCTAAGAGTACACACACACACACATTTACCGTATTTATATATATATATATATATATATATATATATATATAATATAATATATTTTGTTTATATATACTGTATATACTGTATACTGTACAGTATATATATATATATATATATATATATACACAGTATATATATATATATATATATATATATATATATATATATATATATATATGCTCTTGATAGATAACATATTTGTTTTCTTTCTACGTGTGCACTCTATTAATATAATACCGTATATTATACATCTAATAATATTATAGATATTAATATAATACCGTATATTATACATCTAATAATATTATAGATATTATACATCTAATAATATTATAGATATTATACATCTAATAATATTATAGATATTATACATCTAATAATATTATAGATATTTGTTGTTATCGGACTACGATTCGTCACATGTAGGAACCTGCAGACAATCTAGAACAGATGGAGGTAGCATTTGCCGTCAAGTTGTGTTTAATTTGGTCTAATGGCTTATCTTTTAGCTGACAGGATATAGTTAGGTGTAGTTTGGTAAATCCTGCCCCTGCACTTATAGCTTCATCGTGTATCTCCCGTGTGTGGTGGGTGGATTTCTCGCTGACTGGCTTGTTCGCTACCTAGACCTAAAGATGGATATTAGACCCGACTACAATGTAAACATTTATACTTAATTGTAACATAAACAGGGACATGCAGAGAGTTATGTTATTTGTTTAATGGGAGATGGGTCTTTTTTCTGGTCCCCTTTCTCCCTCGTGTTAAACCCCATTTGTTTTGAGAATATATGACGTTCGGCCCAATTAGTTTGGCGAGTTTAACACCTTTCGTCCCATTTCGTTGTCAAATTAACGACCTTTCGTGCCATTTAGCTGCCATTGTTTTCCTGGCGAGAAATAGCGAGGCTGAAATTTTAAGAGGAACCGGCCTTCTTCCGGGAATTTGTTCTACCTAAAAATGTACAAATGTTAATGATGAAGCGCGTCATAATATTGAAGGGCTTAAAATTAGGCAGGTTTGTTTGCTTACGTATTTTACTAGTTCTTTTGTGTTGCATAAGGCGAAAATGGAGGCAAATAAGAAGGAGCCGTTGAGATGGTCACGCACTAGAACTTTTATCGAATGCCGTTTCTTTGTTTTGTAAATGTGTGAATCTCGTGAACTTTAGAGCACCCAACTAAACTCATGTAACCTGACCAACCTATATTTTGGGAAACGTGTAATAGGGTCTACAAACTAGTTTATGCAACGAAAATTATGTTTTTCCGGTTCTGGTACGCTGTACATATTGATCACTTGATTGTAACATAATTGATACACATACTAAACGTTTTGATTGCTTTCGTGTTGTAATTTGAATAAATAAACCAATTAACACTTTATGTGTAACATTTTCTTTGCTATTAAGCGTTCAGTTTTTGCAGCGTAGCGAATTGATCAAGTAGCGAGACGTCCTGATACCCCTCTAATCACTGCACGAAAACACTACTGTGTTACAATTTCGGAATTTATCGAGAACAGGTTAAATATATATATTTGCTTTGTATATACTTTACATTTATATACGCAGATCAAATCAGAGCTCGAACATTCAATTGTATCTTCTAAACTCATCCTGAACCGTTTGGGATGTTTAGTTTTCTCAATTTACTGGACATTAAGGGGGCCCATCTTGCTTTTGTTCTCTTTCTCTACCTCTCTGTTTGGCTTGTATCTATTCGGCCCCATTCAGCCTACTGTTTGAAGAAGTTTACCCTCATCCAGGTGTCAATATTTTCCTGGCGAGCCAGCATATATATATTTTTGTTTTGACAGTAAGCTAAATTTGTAAATTTTTCGATAGAAAAATTTCTCCGGCGAAGCCGGACTTTTCCATACAATATTGGATCGCTATCGCTCGCCAGGAAGAAATCGACACCTGGATGGGGATAAACGTCTTAACACAGTTGGCTGAATGGGGCCGAATGGATACAAGCCAGAACAAGAGAGAAAATGAGAGAAAGATATTACAAAAAGCAGGTGACCCCCCTTAATTGATTGTTACATTATTTTCGGATGTAAAAGCGCTAGATACTCCCAATATGTGTGCTGGATTAGAGGGCAGGGTAAACATAGGAGGTATCTTAACTGGGGTAAGTCACAGTTATATATATGTTTACTTATAATTAATCGAACTGTTTAGTCCTCTTACGTGTATTATCTGCATTTATATGAAGATGTATGTAGTTTTACTGTACTGCCTTGTCAGGTCACATATATTAATCTAGATGGAGCAGATAATCTCTTTACAATTAGATACAATAAAGATTTAAATACATCTACCTAAACTAAACATTTGTACTGTATTATCTTGAGCATCTGCTGCCAGCCACAGACTACTGTGTATATATATATATATATATATATATATATATATATTTTTTGTTTTTTTTTTTTTTTTTTGTTTTTTTTTTTTTTTTTCCAATAGGCGGACAATTTAATCCCTTTGCGAATAAATTATTGATACATGATGGAGAAAAAAATAAACTGAATATGGTATGTGTCTGCATCATATTTATTATTGCTGTGTTTTCACAATTAATAACGTCAGTCGCTGCAAAATCTTCTTACTAGCAGTGATCAGCTAGAACAAAAACAGATTATAGACATTGTTGTTTGCATCTGTATATGCTGGACTGTGTGCACATTAACAAAATGTCTCGGACGAATTAATATACAGTATGTTAATGAAACTTGGTCAGAATATTTACTTGATACCCTAACAGATACCATTAATATTAGGTGAATTAAAATGTAAAACTTGCAAACTAAACAAACCAAAATTGGGACAAGGACAATATAAAGTCAAATTAAATTATTTGATGACCCCCCCCCCCCATCCTCTCTCTCTCTCTCTCTCTCTCTCTCTCTCTCTCTCTCTCTCTCTCTCTCTCTCTCTCTCTCTATCTCTCTCGCTCGCTCGCTCGCCCGCTCGCTCCTTCTCTCTTTCTTTCTCTCTCTCTCTCTCTCTCTCTTCCTCTCTCTCTCTCACTCTCTCTCTCTCTCTCTCTCTCTCTCTCTCTCTCTCATCCACATTGCAGACTCCCATTAACTTACCACACACAATTCGGCCTTAAGCCAAACACTAGATGCAGCCCGCAGACTATTGAACTTTCTTAAATGTATGCGGAAATTATTTGAAGTTATACATGTTTGTGGGTATTTTATAAGTTTGGTACTATTTTGTAGTTCCCTTTTTGTCTAATCCTATTGGTATTTGAGGATGTATTTTCCGCTAACTTCTGGATACCATTGTATTATTTTTGGGAGCTTAGAAATCATTTCTAGGAATCAGAGAGATGAAACTGAACTCTTGTATGCTTCTGACTCTCACAGATCCTTTGTAAGCTGAGTATAAAGCATTTCATAATAACCAGAACATTTTATAGAAACGCGTCATCTTATCCTGAAGGAGTTAAATTCTAAAATGAATATATAATCTTGTTACATGCACTTTTGGTGTCGTAATTTGCATAATTTGGATCATAATCCATCTATAAAGAGTTAAAGGTCATGAAGTATTTTGAACATTAGTTAAGCATGTAAATGTATTCATATACTAGTTCTCTAGATTTGAAACCAGTTAAATTGATTACTTATATTTCGAGGTTTAATGCAAAGTTAGCAGACACAATGCCTCTGCTTAACCTGTTGTGAATAATCAGTATAAATCAGTGTCTATAAGTTGTTTAAATCAATTAATATTTAGTTTGACATTATGATAAGATAATATTGTTGTATTTAGCCTAAAAAATACATAATTTATATACAGGTAAAATGTAACACAATGGCTGAACCTTCTGAGATAAGGATGTCTCTTGAGAAGGCACGGAGAAGAACTAAACATAGAATATTTTACATTGTGGTTGAAGTGAACTGTGCGAGAATAATCTATCATCTATCTATTGCCAGACGCCTTAAGGTGGATCACCAGTTTTTTTCTCTCTTTCTCTCTTTGGTTTGTATCCATTCGGCCTACTGTTTTAAGAAGTTTACCCCCATCCAGGTGTCAATATTTTTCTGGCGAGCGGTAGCGAGCCATCATATATATATTTGTGTTTCGACAGCAAGCTAAGTTTGTACATTTGTCGATAGAAAAATGTCTCCGGCGAAGCCAGATTTCTCCTTACAATGCTGGCTCGGTATCGCTCGCCAGGAAGAAATCGACCCCTGGATGGGGATAAACGTCTTAAAACAGTTGGCTGAATGGGGCCGAATGGATACAAGCCAGGGAAAGAGAGAAAAGGAGATAAAAATACAAAAAAGCCGGTGACCCCCCCTTAAAATATGTAGACGTAGTTCTAAGCGTATGATTAAGGGGAGGTGTTTAGTGTTCTCCCTAGACCTCCACCAAGCTTAAAATTACACTCCCTAGACCCCCTTTCAAGATAAATTTGTAAATTTTTCGGTAGAAAAATGTCTAGGCCGAAGGCCGGTTCCTCTTAAATTACAGGCTCGCTATCGCTCGCCAGGAAAAAATCGACACCTGAATGGCAGCAAAGGTTTTAAAATTGACAGAAATGGGGCGAATGTTCTTAAAATCGCCAAACTAATGGGGCGACCGTCTTAAAATCTCAAAAGCAATGGGGCTAAACACGCGGGAGAAAGGGGTCCAGAAAAAAATCCCTCAAGTCGATATCTCGCCTTAATCATGATGCAGAAACATAAAATCTTTCAGGGAAAATTCTGAGAGAGACTTTAATAATGTAGGAAAATGCGTTCGCCGTAGTTAAATGTAGATATATTACCATTTGGGTATGCCAAATTTAAAAGTGATGTCGAGCTGAATTCCTCTCATATATAGCTGAAAAATCAGTATTTGACCTCCCATGTAACTGTCGGGCACTGAAGAAAAAAATATGAAAATAAAATAAAAGAGGTATTGGCCAGAATCTGTTATCTTTCATCCAGCGGTATGAACAGCTTCTGTGTAGGCCATAGCTAACGTATATAATTTGCCCTAAACACTTTCAAGATACAAGGTCATTTTATTGTACTGTAATATGTTATTTGATTTCAGAATTGTCCACCTTACCAATGCAATGTAAGAATACAGTGGGAATATAGTGGTGAAGGTGACAGTGATATAGTGTTTTATGGTCTTGTTATCACTTACTGAACTTGACACTTAACATTACCACTTTTATCGCCACTGTTTACTTCATGCAGACACTGTTTATTTGTAAGTCACACATACACACACACACACACACACACACATATATAATTATATATATATATATATATATATATATATATATATATATATATATACACACACACACACAATATATACAAATATTATTATACAGTATATATATATATATATATATATATATATATATATATATATATATATATATAATTATATATATTTGTATATTTGGGCAGAATATTTTCTTTAATGCAAAAACTGCTGAAGACCTGAGCATATTTATTATGTATCAGCTTTTTAGATTTTCTTTCGATACATCTAACAGTATTTCTTAAGCTAGGGTGAAGTTGGTAAAGTAAATTACCAAAATTAACTTAAACTTTATTTCTTATATATATATATATTTGTATAGCAAAGAGTTAGATAAGTAGATATTTAGAGAGAGAGAGAGAGAGAGAGTGAGAGTGAGTGAGAGGGAGAAGGGGGGGGGGGGGGGGTTCAAGATATATGAGCGATTCGTTGGGAATTCGTAAATATAACTCCTGACCCCAGACAATGCTAACCCAGGCTACCAAACTAACCCCCTAATCCGGTGACCTAAAAGGGGGGGGGGGGTCAACACTCTCCCTGACCCAGACACAAGACCCCCTAATGACGGGGAACAGGGGGGCACTTTTTATGCTCCCCCGCCAGGTCTGGGCGATGAGGGGGTGGGATGGACAGTCATAGAGATCCTGTAGTAAGAGAGATCGGCCTCTCTCTCTCTCTCTCTCTCTCTCTCTCTCTCTCTCTCTCTCTCTCTCTCTCTCTCTCTCTCTCTCTCTCTCTCTCTCTCTCTCTCTCTCTCTCTCTCTCTCTCTCTCTCTCTCTCTCTCTCTCTCTCTCTCTCTCTCTCTCTCTCTCTCTCTCTCTCTATTTTGGTACTGTAATAATCAAACAACAGGATGATATGCTATTTTTCAATAATGTTATTTTGTTTTATCCAAAGGCCAAACTATATATACCTCTACCAATATTGCTATATGATTACTGTGAGCATGAGCATATATGAGTGTAAATACATAAAGGCTATTGACCCCACTGGCACCAATATGGCGGTGGTTGACCGACCTCTGTTACTATAGGGTCTGTAAACAGGTTCAGGTAGTGGAATATTAATTGCTACAATCGGTAAAGTGCATGTCAAAGGTTTAGTATCTGTTAATAATTGTCAGTATATATATATATATATATATAGATATATAGATATATATAGATAGACAGATAGATGTTAGGATGATATATTATTAGGTTCATAGTTCACTGTTAGCTATATAGTGGACTACAGGCAGAAGTAAATAGAGTTAAATCTGCTGTCTACAGTTATTGTAAATAATGCTGATTCATACATTTTCGAAGGTGTCTTGGGTTGAATTGAACCTTCCTGTCGTTATTTATTACCAGGTATTTGCATCTCGGAGGTTTGAAGATTCAAAATGTATTAAACTAAATAAGCACGACTATTTACAGTGTATCTAACCCACTTCTCTCCAATACAAGTAATAGGGGTCAAGGAGGCACCCACTCTTTTAAGGGGAGATTTCCACTTGAGGGATTTTTTTCTGGACCTTTTTCTCCCTCATGTTTAGCCCCAATGATTTTGAGATTGTAAGACGTTCGCCCCATTAGTTTGGTGATTTTAAGAACTTTTGCCCCATTTCTGTCAATTTTAAGACCTTTTGTGCCATTTATGTGTCGATTTTTCCTGGCGAGCAATAGCGAGCCTGTTATTTATGAGGATCCGGCCTTCGGCCGGTACATTTTTCTACCGAAAAATGCACAAATTTATCTTGAAAGTGGGTCTAAGGGTGTAATTTAATGCTTGACGGAGGTCTAGCGAACAAACTAAAAACCTACCCTTAAGAACAATGGAATTACATTTTATTTAACCGCCCAGCCTGGTCATACGGCAAAAACGTTACTTCAGTGGGGCTTTATTAGTATGCTAAGCGAGGCCATCCATGGAAAGTGACCCAGGTTAAACAAAAATCTAGTACTATACCATGTTTTATACCAGCTGAAGGTTGGTTAATTGAATCCTATAGTTACTGATTAATCGATACTATATGAACAAATATGAGACTACTTTGTCTGTGCATCATCTTATTGCCAAGTGTTCATAATTAGCAACCTATTTCGCTACAAAATCTTGGTAATAGACGAGTAATCAGGAAGGCGAGTTAGCAATTTACCATCACCTGGACAAAAATAGACTATAGTGTTTGAGTGTAGGTGTATGTGAACGAAAATAGAAGGAACACAAATTAATGTGAACGGTATTAGGCTGTGTGATCACGAGTCGGAGTGGGTGGTAGTGGTTGGGTCTTGTTCCAAATGAAGCTATCAGTTTTAGCTCCTCGGTGGTCTAGTCGGTTTGCTGTTGGACTGCTACGCTGGAGGCCCGAGTTTGAAGCCCAATCTGGTCACATGGCTAAACTATTAACCATCTCACTATTAGGACGGTTTTCTTAATATATATTACATTATACTTTATTCAGGGTGTGAAGGATCTGTAGAAAATAAAGTGATATTATATATCTTAGATCACCTTTTTATTCTTACAGATTTTTAATAAACTTCCATCATTGTCTAATGATAATAAAACAATAAGTGAAAACACACAGATATCAAGCACTTCCTTCTCAGCCCCAAATGGACATTTAGTGAGTGTGGTAGTACGTCCTAGCATGTTTCACATGCTCGCATCCAGTCAGGGGACATCCTGACGACGTTTACAGACTAAACTCACATACCAAAGCCACTCCAACAGCTTCTTCTCTCTCCAACACCCCTTCTGCCCTCTCTACACTCTTCAGAAAAATAGGAGAATTAGAATGTAGATACGAGGTGCCATTGTGAAGGCTTATCCCTCAATACCTTCATCTGATCTGATCTGTGATTAAGCAATATATTCATGAAAGGAGAAAGTGATACACATTTTAAGCACCACAGGTAAGAGTGACTAACTATCCCGACAGGTGCAGCAATTACAGCAAGTGACGGTTCACATCTATAATCTATCCTTGCTTCAGGGGCCTACTTCTCCCTCATGATTAGCGATTTTTAGACCTTTCGCCTCATTTGTTGGTCAATATTAAGATCTATCGTGCCCTTTAGGTGTCGATTTTTTTCCTGGCGAGCGATAGCCAGCCTCTAATTTTAGAAAGAACCGGCCGCGACTTTTTTCTACTGAAAATTGTACAAGTTTATCTTGAAAGGGGGCCTAGGGGGCGTTTTTCTAAGCTTGATGGAGGTCTAGCTAGGAAACTAAAAAATATATAGATAAATAAATATATAAACCAAAAACCAAGCAGTACCCCTCTTAAGGGACCGACCGGTTAATTTAGGCTTAAAAAACTCGAAATCCTGAACACACCAATAGGTGTTTACTCAACAAGAGTCAACATCCCTTCATAAGCCAGTGAAATGTTATTAGTGAAAACCCATTGGAAATAGTATTTTTTTATGTTTTCCAAACTTTTCCTGTAATTCTAAAAACGTTATATAGCGAACTTTGAAATTAACATGCTCAGTAACTACTGGTCGTACGAGGAGCATACCTATATAAATCGAAAGAGCGTAAGCTACTCTACAACCTACCATACGCTTTATCTTCTACTTTGCCATGTTCCCGCATAAAATATTGTAAATCTAAAAAACAAAAGTAAAAATGTTCACCTAATGACCTTAGACTTTCACCTGTTTTTCTCAGAACCTATATTGTCGCACTATCGGATGTTATTTTACAGTTATTATTGGACCTATAGGAATGGTGTATATACCATTGGAAAGGTAATTAAAAACACTAAAAGGCCTATAAACCAAATTTACTCTAATAATTTAAAAAAAATCACAATATGTCGTCAAAGTTGTAATTTTCTATAAATATATTTGCCTGAATCCGTCATCACCTAAATCGAACAAATACACAAAATATATAAAATGTGTTTTATAGAAACTATAGATACACCTTTTGTGAGTTGTTTGATCACTTAAAACATGTGCTATGGGTATTTCTGTAGGAGTTTATCATTTTCTGCAGTACTATGATTTTCATTTTTTTTTTACCTAAATTGCAAGAAAAAAGCAAATATAAAATAAAAACAAAACAAAATTGATCTAGTTTTATGGTCATATACACCTGTGCCAAATTTGATTTAAATTGATAGTAAGACCTGGAAGTAGGGTAATTATCCGGTCGGTCCCCTTAAAGTGGATTCACTCCAGATTTTCCCAAGCAACATCTTAGAGCATTTACACTCTGGGAGTGTTTAGATTACACCTTGATCAAAATTCACCCGCCTACATTCATCTAAATTCAGTCAAAACCAAACTTTTCGAAGGCAATACGGTACTTTAGGTCAATACTTGTCTGGGCTCTGTCTCGAGTCGGCCACCCCCAGAAAAAGAAAAAAATGGGGAATGAGCCGGAGTACATACATAAATACATACAGTACATACATGTACATAATACATACATACTTGTCTGGGAGGCTCGATAATTTCATAGGAATTTAGCCACTTTAACTCTCAGTACCGGTGCCGTCCTTTTAACTCTATTTTGCTTACTGTTAGACGATGTTATTCAGCTTACAAAGGACTCCAGCAATTAACAGGTTTCAAACTCTCTCACATCATACTTATTACTACCACAAATCCTTCTTAAACTGCACAAAATCGTCTATATACAGTATAGCTAGGATAAAATGACAAAGTCGTCATCAGTACAGAAGGCGTTAAGGGGGCCCACCTCGTTTATTTTCTCTTTCTTTTCCCTCTCTCTCTCTGAGTTGTATCCATTCGGCTTCATTCAACTTACTGTTTTAAGACGTTTACCCCTATCCAGGTGTCGATTTTTTTCCTGGCGAGTGGTACCGACCCAGCATATTTTATAAAAAAAAATTGACAGCAGGTTAAATTTGTACATTTTCCGTTAGAAAAATGTCTTCGGCGAAGCCGGATTTTTACATACAATGCTGGCTCGCTATCGCTCGCCAGGCAGAAATTGACAGCATATTTTTCTCATATACACATATACAAAATACACACACACACCAGAGACTTGTTCTCTCTCTCTATCTATCTATCTTACACACACACACACACACATACACACCACACACACACACACACACACCACACACACACACACACACACCCACCCACCCACCCACCCACACACACACACACACACCCACACACACACACACACACACACACACACACACACACAAAACTGGTACCTGTCGTTTGATCTGAGTACCCACCCTTTATAATCATATATCAAGTCTATAGTGGGTCAGGTTGGCTGGAAAGTGGATGTGGTTAGGAAGTGTAAGTGGCTGAAGTGTGAGTGGGTGAAGCGTAATTGAAGTGTATGTGGGTGGGTGAAATGTATGTGGGTGAAGTGTAGGTGGGTGAAGTGTGGGTGGATGAAATGTGGGTGGGTAAAGTGTAGGTGGGTAGCATAGGCAAGTGAAGTGTAGGTGGGTGAAGTGTAGGTGAGTGAAGCGTAGATGGGTGAAGCATAGGTGGCTGAAGTATGGGTGTATAAATCATAGGTGGGTGAAGTGTAGGTGAGTGAAGCGTAGATGGGTGAAGTGTAGGTAGATGAAGCATAGGTGAGTGAAATGTGGGTGGGTGAAGTATGGGTGGGCGAATTGTAGGTGGGTGAAGTGTAGGTAGGTGAAGTATGGGTGGGTGAAGTTTGGGTGGGTAAAATTTAGGTGGGTGACGTTTTGGAGGGTGAAGTGTAGGTGGGGAAATATGGGTCAGTGAAGCATAGGTGGGTGAAATATAAGTGGGTGAAGTGTAAGTGGATGAAGCATAGGTGGGTGAAATGCAGTGGGTGTAGTATGGGTGGGTGAAGCCACCCACCACCTACACTTGACCCACCTAGACTTGACCCACCTACACTTGACCCACCTACACTTGACCCACCTACACTTGACCCACCTACACTTCACCTACCTACAGTTCACCACCTACGCTTCTTTCACCTAGCATTCTGTAGTCTTGTTTGCGTTTGATACTGATGAATATGGGTACGTCGGAATTTATGCTCTTGACTGTACATACATTCATTGACTTTATTTTTCTATGCATGAAGACTCGCATAATAACCAAGTAATATTTTAAAGTGCGAAATTATGTTATCCTCAAAGAGCTCTCAGTTGGAATTTCGCAAGTTGTTTACGTTCTAAATATATCACATTTGTTTATCTCATGCACAATATTATTGCTTAGCCTTAGTTCGTAGGTTTCCACGAAGTTTATGTCAATATTATAATAATGTAAATCAAGGAGGTTTAGCATTATACCTCCCCTACTCAGTTCACAAGGAATTATCCAGTATTCAATGATAATATATCGTAAACAAATATTAGCAAATTTGAAATTATTTAACAGTGACAACACCATTTATATTTTAGCTGTCGGTGCGCAGTTATCTTGTACAAAACCACTGAAATTCCACGCAACGACATGACAAATATTACACTATTATTTGTGTAAACATAATTTTTTTAAATACAAACACATTATAAAAACGTCAGGACAGTTCCGTTTTACACTTACAATAAGAAATCGGAATAATGTAATTTTGTACTATCAACGACAAAAGTTCATACCCCTAACCAGCCATTGTGTGAATCGGAAACACCTGGGGGTCGAAACCACGAAACATTAAATGGCACTTGTTTCATATGTTTCGTATTCGATCCCCAGGTGTCTCGGATTCATACAGTGGCCGTTTGAGGGAACGATTTTTTGTCGTTGATAGTACAGTCAAATTGTTTAATCCGCAGAGTCTCGGAAATTTTAGTTATGCAATTATATTTGTTCAGCTTGCTGTATGAAACTATTGCTTATACATTCCTTAAATTATCTCCTTTCCATTTTATACATTGCACATTTATTTTATACATTAACTGTTAAGCTTTTCATAAGCCTAAACAATATTCTGAGACTGCGGATTATACAAGTTGACTGTACATTCTAAGACATAAATCCTGGCCCAATATGAAGCCTTAAACCAAGGATTATAGAAGAAAGGATGGAAAACTGTGAGGTCACTGTCCTGATAATAGTATACCGCGCACATGAGAGATGGCAGCACGATTACAAAAGAAAACGAGAGGGTATCTAATCATTCATAATAATCCCTACCTTGCACTACGAACGCTACAAATAATCAATTCAACGTTATCTATAGACTCTGTAAAGGCCAGATCATTATGAAATTGTCATCATTATGAGGAGGGTCACAGACACGTCACCTGTACCGCCGCCATTGTTGCTGTGAGACTCGGAGTTGCCAACGTCAAACTGGCTGAGATCTATCCCCAACAGAATATCCCTGGGTGTCATATATATACCCTAACTTACGTATTTCGTCAAAATGTTCAATTTGATACAACTTTACAAATAAACATCTACGTCAAATGTAACTGATCATATAATTATATTCAAAATAATATTGTTATTATTGTTGTATTGCTTGGGATATACTTGCACCAAATAAAAGTATTTTATACATTGTATAAGAATATTTACTTCTTTCTCTCTTGCTTTTGTGTATCTGTATCTATTTTATTATGAATAATTCATGTGTTTTACCCATATTAATTGATTATCAAGAACGTTCCCTCTTTAATCTAACGCCCCCCACCCCCTATTATGCAGAAGATTCCCAAACTATTGTATCGCTGGAGGCAAGTCAGGCGCGCAGATATCAAGGAGTACCTAATAACGAGAAACAAACAATTGAGGTGTTTTGGTTGTATGCTCTACGACAGTGGTGCCACCAAATCCTAGGATGCGCGCGGAAATGTGTCTTCACACTTTCAGATCTTTACTTCTATCCTCCTTGCTTTAAACAACACCAACGATCCTCCAAAATGTAAATATTTGGTAAAGAATCAACGAGAAGATTCGATTCAATTGGGGCAGCTTCAAAAATTCAAGGCTACGATTTATTCCCTAGAGTGTACTGTACAGTTGTGGCCAGTTCCACGCAGGACACCCAATAGGTGGTAGCACAATTAGTATTTATAATGTGTCTGGTAACACTGATGAAGGGTGGGTAGGAGGTAAGGGTTGAGGGAGGAGAGACAAGGACGAATGACGTTGGGGAGGTTGGGAAACAAGTGGTGGGGGCTAATGTTAGAGGGGAGGGAGGGAGAGAACCCAACTTATAACTACCTTACTGAGAAAGAAAAAAAATGTATTATATAAGTATATGTAACTACGATTGCATACCATTATATAACAGTTATACGATGTGAATGATATTGCTATATAGTAGTCTATAACGGAAAGTAGAAATACAAAGGAATACAAAGGACTTACAAACTGCAACAGACCTATTGGTCCTTACAGGGTAGTTTGGATATCTACACTGCTAAGCTACTAACTACTAGGTAATAAAATAATAAGGATAGTAAAGCAGATAGCTCCTCCCCTCTCACCACTCCCTCCAGCTAACGCTGGGGTGGGAAGTGTTTTGCTTCAATAGAATTAAATCGCTTTCCGATAATATTACAACCATTGTTTCTAGTGAAGTTTGATCGGTTGATTGTGAAGTAATTACTTACATTTAGGTTGCTGAATCCCTTAAAAATCTTGAAACACTATTAGATCACCTCTCAATCTGTGTTTGGTTAGACTAAACAAATTTAGTTATTATAGATGCTCCTCGTATGTTTGTTTTTTCGCAATCTAGGTTATCATTTTTGTGACTGCGTTGCGGAGGAGGCGGCGTAAGAGGAGGAAGAGAAGAGGAGTGGGAGGAGGAAGAGGAAAGGAAGGGAGAAGGAGGAAGAAAAGAAGGACAGGAGGGGGAGGAAATATGAGAAATGCAGATCGTGAAATGAGATTTACGTAATATACACTGGCTACACAGCTATTTCAATCCCAGTGAGATGGCCAGTACTTAATCCTAAATTAAAGATAGTAACCCTGAGAATAAGGAAAAGTGAAAGAACAAGATAGCAAAGATTAGGGCTTTCTCCCACCCTCCGATCCCTCTGGCAATCTGGCGTAGGCTACATGGTATCAGTTGAAAGTGAATATTTTTGCCGGGGCTTGGAAATCGCTTAACTAAATGTATAGAATATTTAAAAATTGAGAGAATCAGAGACAAGGATGAGAGTGTGAGAGGGATGGGAGGGGAGAAGAGTGGGGAGGGGGGGGGGGGGGCGGAAGAGTGGGAAGGGAGGAGGGTGGGGAGGAACCAAGGAAGCTGGGGAGAGGTAAGGATGCATGTGTCCCCACGCCTAGTTGTCAGATGCATGATAACCTGCGCTTGCCTTAATACCTATCAATAATATTTAAAAACACTCAATTCAAGTTAATATACTTATGATTTTACGTTAACAAGTGTATTCCCTCTCCGTAATCAAGCTGCAGACAAAGTATTTCCCGTCTATTGAATTATAATTAGTTATGGAAGGTTTGGTGTTGCTGGTAATGTGACGCTTAGGACCGCATGATGTACTACGGATCATATCACGTGTTTTATGTATTGATATTGGCTTCTGTAGGCATGGGGGTCTGGCTGGCTTGGGAGTATCACCTCACGATCTTGACATTAGCACGGTCATTCACGCTCTTTTAAAATACTAGTTACTGCTTGATTGATGCCCATATTCGTGTTATATGCAGCGTTTTGTGTACTGTATATGAGAGAAATATACGTTTGTGGTGTGTGGTGGTTAAAGCCGATAAACGGAAAATAGTAAGGGGGTTGAGTAATAAATCTTAACCATTAACGTATTATTGACCTTCGGCTTCTCATCACGCCCCTCCCTCTCTCCTTCCCTTTCTCGCCGTGAGGGTGGAAAGACGCGTTGAGTTTTTATGCTTTGTGTTCGTATACTTTGCGTGCGCGAGTGCTTCTACTATCGCTGAAATACGGGCGGACGGACGGAGCAGTGGTGGCATTCAAGGTTGGTTGCATTAGCGTTTTATTGAAGGATATTAGGCTACCTGAGGATTTTAGACATGTAAGCCAGTCCCCGAAATTATACTTCTGTCACACGCCATGACCCTTATGTTGTATTACCACTCACAGTGCGTTTCATTATTATTGAAGTTATTATGACTTTGTACAGTGTTTTTTTGTTAAAGATACACTATTATGGTTGTATATTTCTGCTTATTTACGGATGTTGCATGAAACCTGCAACCACGTGTTATTATTTGTATCGATACATGTGTGCTAATAAATGTTTATATACGAAGAGAGAGAGAGAGAGTTTGTGTGAGTGAGAAACAAGACAAGGAGGAGAGTACAAAGGAAATCAAGCAACAACAGGTCTAGTGACACCTCTAGGCTGCTTGTCATCCAAAACACTGAAGATCAAGTGTCCAAACAGAGGTTTAGAGTGGGTTAGGTAAAATTGGAAAGGGAACTACTGCCCTGGAACTCATGCCCGTGGCAGGATTAGGAAGTTAATAGGGGACAGATGGGTTAGTAACAACACATTTATAAGTGATATTTCGTATATCTGGGAAAAGAGAGAAAGTCTTAGTAATATATATATACAGTATATACGCAATAATCCTTGATGAATCTGAGGGAGGAATAACAAAGTTATTAATTTACTAACGCGGTCAGTCGCGGGTTTGATGCAAGATATTTGTCTAGGCAAAGTTTAAAAGAATCATCGGTGCTACAGTCTATAACGTCTCGGGGAAGCCCATTCCACAAGTTGACAACTCGATTGAAGAAGAAATTATTAGATTCGTGCGAGTTAAAGAAATTACCAATAATTTTGCAACCGTTTCCCCGCGTGTAATTAGATTGGTCGATAGTGAAGTATTTACTACAGTTCATATTGTCGATGCCTTTGATGATTTGATGATCACGTAAATAAAACAAAATTGAAACCTCTGAGTCTGATATCTAACGGTATGAAATCCTAATCCCATATATCGTTCTACAGGCTTACTCAGTTACAACTTGACACCACAGCCTCCCTCAATATTCCACCACCCTCCACCTTCTATCCTCATCCACCGTAACTCGCCTTCCTCCCTTCTCCCCTATCCCTTACCTCCGCTCTCTTCCGCCCCCAACCTGACCTTCCCTATCCCCCCTCCCACAACCTCTGCTGCCACCCACCTCTAGTTTCTCACCCCTATTCATCCCTCCCCTCCTGCATTAGCCCCCACCACTTGTTTCCCAACCTACCCAACGTCATTCGCCCATCTACCTCCCCCAGCCCTTACCTCCTACCCACCCTTCAAATCAGTGTTACAAGAAAAATTATAAATACTAATTGTGCTGCCAACTATTGGGTGTCCTTCTCGGAACTGGCTGAAACTGTACATACAAACTATTTTCAGGTCAGTTATAAAGGAACGGCCATAAACAACCACTCGACTATATACGTTGTTCGGTGAAACGAAACAGTATTGGTTCAAAAGCGAAACAGTTCCAGTTTGGAGTCTCACAGCAATTTCGAGATAGAGATCCGTTAGTAAGGGAGATCGGTCATCTTTGTCTTTGGACGCCATTTTGGTGCCATAATTATCAAACATTAGATTAGTAACATGTTTTGATCTTGTAGAATTTCGATGCAAAGAATAAACACGTATATATCCTGTACCAGTATTACCAAATTATAATATAAACATAAATGTATGTAAAGGCAGACGAAGGCTAGTAACACCAAAGTCCCCAATATGGCAAAGCTTGGCCAACCTCAGTTACTAAAAAGATATAAACAAGCTAGAACGAGTTCAACGTAGAGTTACCAAAATGATACCTAGCCTAAAGAACAAACCATACGAAGAGCGTCTTAGAGAATTAAATCTATTTCCTTTAACCCAGCGCAGATTAAGAGGTGACTTAATTCAAGTGTTCAAAATCATCAAAGGCATCGACAATATGAACTGTAGTAAGTACTTCACTATCGACCAATCTAATTACACGCGGGGAAACGGTTGCAAAATTATTGGTAAATCTTTTAACTCACACGAATCTAAGAATTTCTTCTTCAATCGAGTTGTCAACTTGTGGAATGGGCTTCCCCGAAACGTTATAGACTGCATCACCGTTGATTCATTTAAACTCCGCCTAGACAAATATCTCGCATCAAACCCGCGACTGACTGCGTTGTAAATGAATAACTTTATTTTATCCCCCCCTCAGTTACTAACCCATCTGTCCCCTACTAACTTCCTAATCCTGCCACGGACATTAGTTCCAGGGCAGTATTTCCCTTTCCAATGTTCCCTTACCCACTCTAAACCACTGTTTGGACATTTGATCCTCAGTGTTTTGGAGGACAAGCAACCTAGAAGGGTCACTAGATCTGTTGTTGCTTGATTTCCTTTGTACTCCTTTGTACTAGAGGAGCTGTAAGTTTGAGGAACCCACCAATCTTGCCCCCCCCCCCCTCTTCCCGTTGCCTACCCCCCTAACACCTCCCCCTGCTCTTATGTCACATGACCATTCATTCTCTCAGTGATACTTGTGTAGGTGGGATCTATAATTCACGCGGTCCGGGAGTAACCCTCGGCGTATTCCTCAACGTGAACTCTCTTTCTGGGTCAGTATATCTCTAAAGTCATTTGGTAACTAGGCTAACTCTTATTCACGAAAAGGTAGATCAAAAACTTAAGGAGATAAGATAGGAGACGGCTTACGTGCAACAAGGTGGTAAACCATGGTAGTTTGGCTGGAATGAACATTAGAAGGAATACAGGAATACTTACATGATATTGGATTGTTTTGTTGGTCATTCCATCACTTCCAAGCCATAATATGAACTGAAGAGTATGATGCTAATTGTATATAATAAGCAATAATGACTGAAGAAACGTTTTCGTATAATGACTGATTTGGACTAGTCACTAGTTTGTCAGTTTAGTAACCTAAGCATATTTACAAAAGTCTGTAATACAAATCATGCTTGTGTCTAGTATCATATTTTCGGTTCATAGGCTATTTACGGGACGACCACGAATTGTGTTCAACATTTGAAAGCTCTTATAGAATAAGGATGTTGCGAAGAGGTAATTCTTTACTTAGCCGGCTGCTCCCTCCCTCTCCCCCCCCCTCCAATCCCTCGAAACCCACAGTTTAGCCGGCTGCTCCCTCCCTCTTTCCCCCCCCCCCCCCTCCAATCCCTCGAAACCCAGTTTAGCCGGCTGCTCCCTCCCTCTTCCCCCTCCAATCCCTCGAAACTCACAGAAAACTGAGTTTTGAGCATAACACAAACAAATTGATACAGGATAGGTTGAGGGAGCTTTGCCCCTATCACCCCCCCCCCCCCCATTACTTATTCTAATAATCAGTATATGGGGCCAGTCAGCCCCCCAAAATAGATCATATTATTAAAGAGGGGTATGAAGGCCCAGGTAAAAAATAACATCGTCCGAAAATAACTTGTCCGTCATTCGTGATCAGCATCTTCTAATCTGGTAAACTTTGAAAAAGGTAATTGTTTACACGAACGGCTTCTCCGACGTACATGACTGCCGCCTATCGAGGATGCTTGTGGACGTAAACAAACTGTCACGTGACTCGCCAGCCTTCTCCGGACCTCCGACGACAATATTGTCATTACCCTAACCTAAAAACCTAACCAAACCGGGGGGCTGCCGCCCCTAGACCCCCGCTGCTCTTAAAAATTATGTAGAAGACGTCATATTATTAGAAAACACTGGGGGAGAGTGAAAAACGCCTCCGAGATCGCTCATCGTAACGACTGTGATTGTAACAATAGAAAACGGGAATTTTCGAGGGTAAGCTCGTCTGGTAAACAGTATAGTCTCTCCACAAATAATGTGTCATGATTCGGCATTTCCGTTCTGAATTTCACTATTCTATGGATTCCTACAGTCATATCTATTAATTTGGAACAGCTTGTAGGGGAGTAGAGCGGAAGCCGTTATAGTAAACAATTAAGCCACTGTATATTGATGGACGCTACCTAAAACCGAAAAATACATGAATAAACTCGTGGTCGTCACGTAAATATTTTCCTCCATATTTTCGGGTAATGGCTGTCAACTCGCTGACTGTGAAGGGAACTGAAGCATCCTTTGATTACCTCCACTGCTTTAACACTAGCTGGTCCGACGTCTCGTGGGTTATTATGACCAATTGCGCCAAAAATCAAATTTAAAAAGCCTTAGAAACCTAAATAACAAACGGACAATGTGACCATTGGGACCAAGCTCGATTTCACTATATATATACATTATTTTCATTTTCTTGTTTTTCTTTGATATACAGTGGTGTGCTATAGTGAAAACCATCGGAAATTAGTATTTACCCATTATCTAACGATTTTAAGACTGGGCCCCCACTAGTGCCATGGGATACACAATAGGCAGCACCCCCATAACCCCTCCATAACTTATTGAAATCAGCATTTACGTTGCAAGTAGGGGACCTGATTTGGGTTTGACCCCAATTATGGCGACGTCGCCGTATGTAGGGTGAGTTTGGGTTTTGCAGTGCATATTATTATGTTCGTAAAAACACGTTTCCAGTGGTCGGGACATATATAACAATGAAGTATATTGCATATTAAACTCATATAACACACAGAGACTGAGGTGCATGATATTGGTCCTAATTATCATATTGTCCTATTTTTTCTTCTTTTCCCAGATTTCTAAGGTATTTTGAAGTTTGATTTTGGGGCAATTGCAATTTTACCCATTTTCCAAGGAGTCTTAATACTAGTGGTAAGGTATCTAATTAGGTTTGTTGTGGGATAGAAGATGGGTTGAGATATGGCTCTCTCCCCCGCAAATTATTTCTCCTCTATTAGACCCGCATGATGATAATCATGGGAGAGACTGCCGCCAGCTGAATTACGCGTTTGTGTATTTATGCTAATTGTTCGAATGTGTTTTGGTGTGTGGGTGTGTTTTCTCGTTATGGGTCATGGGGCAAGGGATACAAAGGAATCAATAATGTAGTTTAAATGGCTTGTGTACATGAATGCATGAAAAACCTCTATCCCCTTGTTAATCTTGGTCACCCAAAGATGGTATACTTGGAAGTAGGCTAAGTAAGTAATGCCAAACTGCAACATGGTTGTTATGTGGGAGCCGACTCCAGCACCACTTTGAAACCTCTAGGATCCACTTGGGAGTGTTAGGAACAATATATCCTTTCTGTTGTTCCGAGCTACAGTTAAACCCCCTTTACGTGGTGGTAGAAAGTGTATTTGGTAAACTGACCAAAACGTTGTCTTCAAATTTAATCCAATTTTCATGAATTTGCATTGTTCTAAAAACTATCTCCCTCTCCTCGCGTTTGTTCTTGTTTTTGCCGCCATCAAAACTTTTTTCTTTCGTCCCATCAAATCTCGTTCTCACCTATTCACTTCTGGTCTGGCTGTTCTCATCTTCATACGCTTCACTAGCTTCGGCCACTCTCACAATCTTATCCACTGTCGAATCTTTTCTAACTCTCAATTATTTCTATCTGTTATTTTCCTCTTTTTTATATGTTTATTTTTTAATCCTACAACTTATATTTTCTCTCACTTCTCCCTCTACGTCTCCTTTCTTACTTCCTCTTCCTCCCTCAATTTCTATTCGTTCTTTTATTTTGTTCTTTCCTTTTCTTTTGTTCTGTCTATTGTATCCGCTTCTCATGTTCCTCCCTTTCTTCTTTTTTTCCTTGATTACTTCTTCATCACCCTGTTCTGATTCACCCTTCTCTCCCTCCCTCTTTCTCTTCCATTTTTGTATTCTTCTATTACCTATACTCATCTTCTTACCTATCTCTTCCCGTTCATCTTCCTCCTCACCAGCCTTGTCCTCCTCCTTCCTTCCTCCCTTACACCTTCCTCCACCTTCCTCTCTTCCTCCTCTATAACTCATCTTCGGTCAATTTATACCCAATCTTTTCCTCCTCCTCCTTCATTTTTCCTATTCTATACTCCTTCTGCTCCCTCTCTTCTAAGCTCTCATACTTCTCCATCTCGTCATCATTCTCATCTTCCCTCCTGTTCCCTCACATCCTCCTCTTCTAACATATTCTTCGCTTCTTCCTCCTCCTCCTCTCTCTTATTACCTCTCCTTCTACTCCTCCTTCTCCTCTTTTCTTCTTCATTCTCTTTCTCCTTCTCAACTTTTCTTCCTCCTTCTCTTCCTCTTCCTCCTCTTCGCTCCATATCAAGACAGTTATCAGCCAACCTACCTCCGCCGCCCCTTTCATTAATGGCTACTTGGTTAATTTTCTCTCTCTCTCTCTCTCTCTCTCTCTCTCTCTCTCTCTCTCTCTCTCTCTCTCTCTCTCTCTCTCTCTCTCTCTCTCTCTCTCTCTCTCTCTCTCTCATAAAGGATACACGAAAAAAAAAAAAAAAAAAAAACACTCACAAAGAAAATAACTTAGAAGTAACAATATCAAGTAATTTCAAACCCAGCCAACAATGTACCAAAGTAGTTAAGAAAGCAAACACAATTATTGGCTTCATTGGAAGATATTTTGCATACAAATCCGAAATGGTTGTTATCACTTTATAAAATTAATTGGTTCGCCTCCATCTAGAGTACTGTGTACAATGTTTGTGTCTATATTATCAAAGGGACATAGATAAACTGGATAGAATACAGCGGAGAGTAACAACAATTATTACTATTAGTCATACAAAGAACGTTTACAAAGGTTAAATATTTATAGTTTATCAGAGCGCAGGCTTAGAGGGGACCCATCACAAGTGTCTAAAATTATGGTTTAATTTTCTGAGTGTACAGTTACGAGTAACATTTTAAAATTGTGTATGCTCTGCAATATTTCAGAATTTTCATGTAGTTAAATGTGTGATAGGTCTTTACCTGCGGAGTTTCCGTTCAAGAGACAACCCCCCACCCCTCACATAGTGCTTCCACTATTATTTCGTTATTTGTCTTCGGGATTTTTTTTCTTTGTATTACTATATTCAGGAAGCTCTATTGATGCATGGAATGCGGTAGTCTAAGGTTAGTTTAAGTTGTCAGGTTAAGTTAATGCATGCGAGTCGGCGAGGTACTCTCGTACGTAAAGAACCCACCCGTTGGCCTGTTATGGTCGTGACTGTCCACTTCGGAAAATTTACCAAAATTGTTAGAGGTATTGATAATATGGATGTCAACAAATGCTTCACAATTGATCACTAAAATTACACTAGAGGAAATGGTTGTAAGATAATTGAAAAACATTTTCCCTCACATGAGGTGAAGCCTTTGTGTTTTTAATTGAATGGTAAACTTATGGAAAGGAATACCTAGTAGTGACATTGATTGTAGTACTGTTCAAGCAATGAAAAGTCGACTACATAAATATCTCGTTCTTAACCCTCGATTAACTGCGTTTACAAAAAAATAGCACCACTTTATACTGTGCTATCCTTTCCTATGTTCACATTTGATCGGTAGTTTAGTTACAAACAGCGCCTCGTAAGGATCAATAGATCTGTTGGTGCTTGAATTCCTATATAATCTCGTTACACACACGCACGTTCTCTCTCTCTCTCTCTCTCTCTCCCCCCCTCTCCCCTCCCCTCCCCTCCCCTCCCCTCCTTACCCTCCCCTCCCCTCCTTACCCTCCCACCCATCATTATAACTATAGCCCCACAGTAACTCCCTGGGCCCACGTCTACCCCAGCCTTCTGATCGGTCCTATACAGTATAATTTACAGCCACTAGCCCCTCCCCTCTTCCTTGGGCTACGTAGACCCATCACACCATCTCCGATCATAGTTATTGTAGTAGGAGCCTTTATAGCCAATGGGAATAATAGTCATATATGTTTGTAGTGGGATATGTTCTTATATGTAGCTATAAGATAGATGCAGTGTAGGGGATATAGGTTGTAGTGAGATATGTTCTTATATGTAGCTATAAGATAGATGCAGTGTAGGGGATATAGGTTGTAGTGGGATATGTTCTTATATGTAGCTATAAGATAGATGCAGTGTAGGGGATATAGGTTGTAGTGGGATATGTTCTTATATGTAGCTATAAGATAGATGCAGTGTAGGGGATATAAGTTGTAGCGAGATATGTTCTTAGGTAGCTATAGGATAGATAAAGCGTAGTGGATACAGGTTTTAGGCAAGAACACATAGGGATGTAGGGAAGAAGGGGTCTGTCTCGTATGGGCCAATAGGCCGCCTGCAGATTTCCATTTGTCCTATTTCCTTATGTCCTGTATAATTTACATGAACGCATGGAGGCTATTATTAGACACATATATTTAGCTTAATACGGACCTACGGGAGTCATAGGGTTAATGGAGATAATGGTATGCCTCTCTGATTCCTTGATGTCCTTCATAAGTAGAATAAAATAGTATAATATTGGCCATACTAAACTAAATATTACTGTATGTATTGTAGAGACTTAACAAAAAAAGCTGCCCAAGTGAGACATTTTAGCCTATTGTATTCCTGTTAACTTCACATTTTCATCTGGCTACCGTGAGTCTAATTTGTTTTTAATTACCTCAAGACACGCCTTTCAGTTTCATGGCAGCAACAAAAAGAAAAAGAAAGAAAATTAACTCGGGGTAGGCGAAGTAGAACTCCAATAATTGTTGTATTTTTATATATGGAAGATTTGCTGAAGAGGAGTATTTTTAACAGATCAGTATTTTGTGTTCATGTGTAGCATTTGGTCGCGTTTATATGTATATTGTCCCCTGTAGCAACATTTGTTTAACTATTAAAACAAATGTGGGTTAGAAAAAGACCATTAAAGTGCCCATAACAATTTAGCCAAAGAAAGGTATAGTGGAAGCAAACAAACACAACAAATCTAATAAAATTATTGAAAGATAAATCACAATGAACTTACTCAATTATTTTCTAAACCCTATGTATACCCTTGGTTTCTTACAGTATAGCCTTTCCGTAATTGCAAGAAAGTTGAATGCGCCAACTCGACATTTGTAGGAACTCTTACAAGGTTTATTGATAACACTGGCCAATGGTGAGACAATTATGCAACATGTAACAATTTAAATCTTATCAATAATCAAACGCACGGATTAAATCGCACACACATAAACACACACACACACACACACACACACACACACACACACACACACACAGACCGGGCGGAGACAAATTGGGCTTGTCTCCTTTCATGTGTTAGCCTCAGTTCACCTAGCTGTAAATAGGTACCTGGAATAAGTGGACGACGTTGTGACGTCCCATCTGGGGTTGGCAAAAATGGTACAAGGCGAGATGGGTATCATATGGTTCACCTAAGCTGATGGCTACCTAAGCCTTCGGGCGAGACGGTACCGTCTATAGTGAGAATGGTACCATACAGATCTACCCTAAGCCTTCGTTTCCAATGTCGCCAATTGGCTAAAATAAAGACTACACACACATCCACAGCCATTCCAACAGTACATAAAACACTTAACATGCATTTCACGCAATACATTCCCAGTTAAGGAGGCGCGATAATAATGAGCTTAGCTCGCATTGCGTGGATTCCCCTTGACGAACAAGTAACTGAGTAACTGAGTAACTGAGTGAGTAACACACACACACACACACACACACACACACACACACACACACACACACACACACACACACACACACACACACACACAGACTATGCTAGAGGTAAATTATCTGTTACACAATTAATTAAAACACACCTCCACAATGTCGTCTTCAGTTTTTGTCCGGACCTGTAAAACACACTGTATTTTCTCATGGTGGTCATATCCGAACACCACTTTCATATTCACCGACTTGTGTGGCTTGTCGGTAAGTTGATAACATTTGTCTCGTAGTTTCAATCATATGCTGCAAAAAAAGAAAAAAAAAATATTATGGTTACCTGTACATGGGTTTATTTGGAAAGACGTGATCACAGTCATAGCTTAAGATACAATTCTACAACACAACCAAATATAACATGAAATTTAATTTGGTCCCATCTCCTCATCTCTTGAATTTTAGGGAACATTTATTTCTTGGGTCAAATGAAATGAAACCGAGTATAGTTAACGCTCACCATCTTGTCTTTATCATTAGCAGTTGTTCGCGTATTCATGACCACGACTGTACACACTCAAATAAACACAAACAGAAGCTCTAAATATATGCCCTATGCTCACCATCCATCTGCACCATCGTCTATGGAACACCCCAGGCGTTGCTAGGGACAGGGTTGCAACAGAGCCGAGACGGAGATTAACAGACAAATGGCGTACAGTCAGATACAATAGTTTACCGACAATCTAGATAACAAACTGTGTAATTTCAAGACAGAACACTTTATCCAATCAGTTCTCTGTTGTCCATAGTTACTATCTGATCCGAATACTGCGTTCAATCCTGGTGCCCCTATTACCAAAAAGATATAGACAAGCTAGAACGAGTTCAACGTAGAGATACCAAAATGATACCTAGCCTAAAGAACAAACCATACAAGGAGCGTCTTAGAGAATTAAATCTATTTCCTTTAATTCAGTGCAGATTAAGAGGCGATTTAATTCAAGTGTTCAAAATCATCAAAGGCATCGACAATATGAACTGTAGTAAGTACTTCACTATCGACCAATCTAATTACACGCGGGGAAACGGTTGCAAAATTATCGGTAAATCTTTTAACTCGCACGAATCTAAGAATTTCTTCTTCAATCGAGTTGTCAACTTGTGGAATGGGCTTCCCCGAGACGTTATAGACTGCAGCACCGTTGATTCATTTAAACTTCGCCTAGACAAATATCTTGCATCAAACCCGCGACTGACTGCGTTTGTAAATGAACAAGTTTATTTTATCCCCCCCTCAGTTACTAACCCATCTGTCCCCTACTAACTTCCTAATCCTGCCACGGACATTAGTTCCAGGGCAGTAGTTCCCTTTCCAATGTTCCCTTACCCACTCTAAATCACTGTTTGGACAATTGATCCTCAGTGTTTTGGAGGACAAGCAGCCTAGAAGGGTCACCAGATATGTTGTTGCTTGATTTCCTTTGTACTCCTTTGTCTTGTGGGTTATTCCGATATTTTGTTTAACTATTATTCAGGATTTTGCTTGCTTTCACCATTTTCGAGCAATGTATTCTGGTTAGTCACTTAGATTAACAACAACGCCTTCCCAGACTTCCTTAACACTAAATAATGCCCAACCAACTTCCATTCAAGTTAAATTTGCCCGTTTTTCGTTAGAAAAATACCTCGGCCGAAGGTCAATTTCCCCAAAGTTACAGGCTCGCTCTGGCTCACCCAGAAAAAAATAATTGACCTCTGCATATGGTGAAGCGTTTTATTACCAAGCTAATAGGGTGAAACGTCTAAAAATCTCCAAATGAATAGAGCAAACCAGAGCATGCCCAAAAATACCTCCCATCGGACCAAATATGGTTAACTGCTGTTCCCTCATTGCTCGATTTTCCAGCACTTTTGTTGTCTTATGTTTTAATTAATTTACCTCCATTATGTAATTTTGGTCATATTTTGATTACCATTAAGCGATTGTCTTTAGTTTATAATCTGCCTATACAACTCAAATGGGTAAATACAATCCAAACAAACCCTCCTAGTAACATAGGTCTTTCTTAAACTGCACAGAATCATCTATAGTTTTAGCCAGAATCAAAGGTAAAAAAGCGTCATGGTGATGAAGGGGTTATTTCCGGCGTATAGTATTTCTAAGCATTGTATTTCCGGCGTATAGTATTTCTAAGCATTGTATTAAGCCTGTTATTGTTTTTCTTAGGCTTTCTTACCACCTATAATGCATTCAGTATATGTTGGCCAGAGTTCGTGACTCTAACCCTCTGTAGGCTAACTGAAAATGGACTAGAACAAATGGCCTGTACATTTCCATACCTATTACCTGGCTGACTTCTCGCAAATGGTATATATAATAGCTTGATTACTCTAGTCGATTTTTAGTTACAGAGGTTAAAGACCAAGATGTTTAACCTAATTGCAAGGAATAGACTATAAAATGATAAACTTAGGTTTTAGAACACATATTTTACTTATACTAGTAAGTATGGAATTCAGAGTTAGAAATAATAGAGATGACAACCTGATTCTAGGTAACAGTACAGGAGGTTGTCGAAATTCGTGCCTCTGTACCTAATGAATTATAGCTATAATTATATCTAGTTCATTATGTGAGGCTGATATACCATACCAATCACGAAATGTATTGCGAGTATTTTATGACAGATGGTCTCGAGTTTAAAATGCTTCTATAAAAACGAGCTTGTATGTATGAAATTGGTGTATACGTTTTGGTTGTGGCTGTATGGGAATTATTGGGTCGCGAAGTGAAGCAAGAAGGTGAGCCGATTATACTGCATGCCCCTCCCCCCCCCCCTTTCCCAGTGTGTTGTCATACCCCTATAGTCTATACTATCAGGTCAGTGGCCGAGGTGAAGGAGGGGGGGGGGGGGGGCTGGTTATTATGTTCTGTATATTGTTTAGTGTGTTGTTCTTGTTTAGTGTGTTTATTGTTGTCTATTATGTTGTTTAGTATGTTGTCTTATATTGTCTATTATGTTGCTTGGTATGTTGTTTAGTATGTTGTCTATTATATTGTCTATTATGTTGCTTGGTATGTTGTTTAGTATGTTGTCTATTATATTGTCTATTATGTTGCTTGGTATGTTGTTTAGTATGTTGTCTACTATTATGTTGCTTGGTATGTTGTTTAGTATGTTGTCTATTATATTGTCTATTATGTTGCTTGGTATGTTGTTTAGTATGTTGTCTATTATGTTGCTTGGTATGTTGTTTAGTATGTTGTCTATTATATTGTCTATTATGTTGCTTGGTATGTTCTTTAGTATGTTGTCTATTATGTTGCTTGGTATGTTGTTTAGTATGTTGTCTATTATATTGTCTATTATGTTGCTTGGTATGTTGTCTATTATGTTGCTTGGTATGTTCTTTAGTATGTTGTCTATTATATTGTCTATTATGTTGCTTGGTATGTTGTTTAGTATATTGTTATTTATTGTGTTATTGTTGTTGTCTTATTCTGTTCATTATACTGGCTATTATGTTGTGATTGATTGGGTGGTTGATTACACTGTACGTCTCCCCCCATACCAGGTCAATGGCTGCTAACAACTACGAAGGGGGGGGGGGGGGGGGGTGATCTTGTTGCTGGGCTGTGTATTGTGTTTATTAGACTATTAATTATCCCGTTCAATACCAGTTCCGTCATTGTCATTGTATACAGGCTACTAATTGACGATGTTATTCAATTTAAGTAGGGCCTCCAACAATTGTAATAGGCTTCGAACTATCTTAATTAACTTTATTACTACCACGTACAGCTCCTTTTTAAGCTACACTAAATCGTCTAAATATAGCTAGAATTGAGTTAAAAAGATGTCACGGTACAGAAGGGGTTAAGGGGGGTGACCTACTTTTTTCTCTCTCCTTTTCACTTTCTTTGGGTTGTATCCATTCGGCCCCATTCAGCCTACTGTTTTAAGACGTTTATCCCCATCCAGGTATCGATATTTTTCCTGGCGAGTGATAACAAGCCAGCATATAATGTATACCGGTATACGTTTTTGACAGCAGGCTAAATTTGTACATAATATTTCGATAGAAAAATTTCTCCGGCGAAGCCGGATTTCTCCATACAATGCTGGGTCGCTATCGCTCGCCAGGAAGAAATCGACACCTGGATGGGGATAAACGTCTTAAAACAGTAGGCTTAATTGGGCCGAATGGATACAACCCAGAAAAAAGCAAGACACCTCCCTTAAACAGTTGAAATACAAATTGTTTAGTGAAGTGTTGAGAAGTTTATATTCAATTTAAGGATAGGCGATAATTGTAATTAACCCTTTCAGGATAAGAGGGTGCGTTTCGTTTCTATTGTCTAGCTATGGTTAGATAATCAAATATTCTACCCTCTTCAAATAATCTACCTTCATATCATCTACTCTCAAGTAATCTCCCCTCAAATAATCTACCCACTTCAAATAATCTACCCTCAAATATACTACCTTCTTCAAATAATCTACCCTCAAATTATCTAGTTTCATATCATCTACTCTCAAGTAATATACCCTCTTCAAATAATCTACCCTCTACAAATAATGTACCCACCTTAAATATTCTACCTTCGACAAATAATATACTCTCAAATCAATTACTTTCCTATCATCTACTCTCAAGTACTCTATCCTCAAATAATCTACCCTCTTAAAGATAATCTACCCACTTCAAATAATCTATCTTCAAACATTCTACCTTCTTCAAATAATCTACCCTCAAATTATCTACTTTCATATCATCTACTCTCAAGTACTCTATCCTCAAATAATCTACCCTCTTCAAATAATCTACCCACTTCAAATAATCTATCCTCAAACATTCTACCTTCTTCAAATAATCTACCCTTACATTATCTACTTTCATATCTACTTTCAAGTAATCTACCCTCAAATAATCTACCCTCTTCAAATAATGTACCCTAAAATATTCTACCTTCAAGTAATCTACCCTCAAATCACCTACTTTCCTAACATCTACTCTCATATAATCTACCCTCAAATAATCTACCCTCTTCTAATGATTTACCCTATTTAAATTAGCTATCCTCTTCAAATAATCTACCTTCAAATCATCTACTCTCAAGTAATCTGCTCTCAAATAATCTACCCCCAGATTCAGTTTGTTCCGCTCCCTGTGTTTAGAATTTCAAGCCTTGCATAGAATTGCACATCCACCACACCCACCGGTTTCAGCGTAAGAATCAACTACTTTACTACTGTTTGGAAATCGGAAGATGATTAATTTGTCTACTTGACTATTTTTATATTTCCTTGTTTATCCTATTTTCCACTGTATGATAATATTAGCATAAATCATATACGCTCTCTCTCTCTCTCTCTCCCTTGCTTATCTTCCACTTTCCTAAATTTTGGATTCGAAGTACGCCCAAGTTAGCCTATGAGAGTAGAGAGGGTAAATTATACAAGTGCTCACCCCCCCCCCCACACACATTTGCATTGGCTGTCAGCTCTCGAAAATAAACCAATTATTATTATTGTCATAAAATTACTTGACTCATGCTCACACCCACAGTCTCGTTCTCTCTCTCTCTCTCTCTCTCTCTCTCTCTCTCTCTCTCTCTCTCTCTCTCTCTCTCTCTCTCTCTCTCTCGCTCGCTCTCGCTCTCGCTCTCTCTCTCTCTCTCTCTCTCTCTCTCTCTCTCTCTCTCTCTCTATGAAGGACGTGTGGCGTGCAGGGGAACAATCTGGACGCCACTCATTATCTCCGGTCGGGTTCCCTTTTTTTTTTGTAATCCATTCTACTTTTGTTGTTTATTGTACAGTATATTGTTCTCGAAGATACCAGATAGTTGCTACCACCCCTTCCCCCTCCCACACCTCTCCTGCTCCAGCTACTTCCTCCCCCACCTCTGTGCTATATTTAAATACAGATTTTACACTTTTAACCTTTTGGATCTTGTTAATGTATTGACTTGGCTCTACGTTGTCTGTGGTAGCCATGATACTGTGCCACCATTTTGCTGATTACTCATTGCAGTGATGTCAAATAACAAGTGAAAGGTGTAAAAACAAAACTATATATATATATATATATATATATATATATATATATATATATATATAATCATAATAGGAATAGGAAATTATTGATTTTTCTTACTGAGTTGTTATAATTATTATCGTAATTATCGAGTTTTTAAAATTTGCTTCTAAAATTCGGATTACTTATAAAATTCTTCCGTGCGAAGTGTTGTATTGGTAATCAAGGTAAGGTAAAGCTGGAGTGGCTGAGTGGTGCGAGGGAAGTCTTAGTTCCCTTCCCCACACTGCCAACAACATGTATTGGCCTAAGGGCGGTGTGTTGGACCAATGTCGCATGAACAGAAGAATATATTAGCAATGCTATAAAACTGCTATTTGTCTGAATCGTATTGAGGTGATGATTTCATAGTTACCAACATAGTTCGCTACAAAGCTTCCGTAATAGCTTAGTAATCAATATAGTAACAACGCAATTTATCTTCAGCTAACAAAAAATTATAGTTGTCGATCAAACGTTACCTGAATATCGCTTGTGTGATTCTACTTGCTGACATCTAAAATAGTTTCCAGTTTACACGTTATCACCAACATAATATACAGTAGTCTCGAAATGTTTCGAAAATAAAGATGCTGATCAAAAGTTTGCTTGATAAAGATTTGTGAACCTTCCTTAACCCTTCTTGCTCCCTAGAGATCCTGTAGTAAGAAAGAGTGGCCATCGTTTTATATGGACGCCATTATGATGCCTCAATTACTAAACAACCTGGTTTTACATTTTGATCATGTAGAGTTTATATCCAAAGACCAAACTACAGTATATATCCTGTACCGATAATCCCGAATGTTTATCATAGGCATGGGTATATTTTACGATAAAGAGAAGGAATTATGACCAATGGCACCAAGACGGAAGAGGTTAGGCGATCTCTGTTGCTGTATGATCTCTGTTGTTGCTCTCTGCACTTTCTTCCTACACTAATCCATCGCTCTGCTGTTGTCCCCTCCTCTGTTCCTCCTACACCACTGTTCCCTCTCTATTCCATCGTCCCACACGACTTATATACTTTGTTTTATTGTATTTTTGCTAGGGGTTGTGATTCTCCTTTTCTTTTCCCTCTTGTGTATTGGTCTATCGTCCCACTCAACTTCTATACCGTACCTTTTTGCTTGGGGTTTTCCTTCTCTAGTGTATATACCTTTTTTGCTCACTAATTGTATACCTTTTTGCTTGGGGGTTATGATTTTACTTGTCTTTCCTCTCTAGTGTATATACCTTTTTTTTTGCTAGTTGCAGTGATTCTCCTTTTCTTCCCCTTCTCGCTCACAACTTGTATACCTTTTTGCTTGGAGTTTATTATTTTACCTTTCTTCATTATTTCGTTCCTATTCCTTTTTGCTTGAGGTTTATAGTTTTACTTGTCCTCTCTCTCTCTCTCTCTCTCTCTCTCTCTCTCTCTCTCTCTCTCTCTCTCTCTCTCTCTCTCTCTCTCTCTCTCTTTCTCGCTCTCGCGCTCTCTCTCTCTCTCTCTCTCTCTCTCTTGTATATCCCTTTTTGCTTGGGGTTTATAATATTTTTACTTGTCTTCCCTCTATAGTGTAAAACCTTTTTGCATGATCGATTTTTTCGTAAAGTTTTTAAAAACTTGACGAAAAAATCGATCATGTGACAATTCCTTAAGGGCACGCCCTAGCCATGTCAATCAAGGGAGAACACGGCGTTAAGAACTGCAACATTGGTATCTGTATCGAGCCCTAAGGAGGTAGTACAATTATACATAATATCCCAAATGCCTTATAGTTGGGCATTATAGTTCAGTAATTTAAATGGGAGTATTAAAGGGAGGTGTGGTCGAGTGGTCTTGCCACTGGACTAGTAATCCATTGGATCCGGGTTCGAATCCCGATATGTCAATGGGAAGATATTTTTGGGGTGGAATTTGTGCTGTACCTAGCATCAATGCATTACCACAAAGCACACCGTAACGCCAAATAAATACTCTCATTGTTCCCTGATTAAATAGCACTGTATGAATATTCCCATATTCAAAATATGCTACAGGGGGGTAATGCCTAGTGAGTTCATTGCTCAATAGGTGCCGTTCTGAGAGTGAGCGTCCGAGTCTAGGAGGTGAGACGGTGAAACACTGGAGCGAGGCAGCTTCAGAGATGGGGCTGCTTTGAGCCGTGAGTGGGCAACTAAGCCCCATGTATCCTGCGAAAGCAAGACGGCAGGGGCTGGTTGCAGCTAACAAGTGCTTCACATGTCTCATTCCCTAGACTGGAACGAGACCTCACGGGCTTCACCGTTCAATGTACAACGGTTGAATGTACAGGCTCTCAGCCTATGCCCGAGAGGGAGTAGTTGGAAAAGATATATATAAAACCAAAACAAAAAAATACACTATTTGCTATGACTTGTATGTGCATAACCCTCAACCTACGTCTTAAATTTGTGCTAATTATTTCAAGGAAATTATTCTATAAAGCTCCGCATCATAGCTTATACAGTCATGTTTTTTTCTCTGTTGTGTTACGTGTTGAGGAATCGATCCGTGTCAGCCCAGGAACAAACAGTAAAGTAGGGGTTGCAGAGATGCGTTTGAACTTTTGACACTGCCTGTACATCTTTGTTTTCACTTTTTTGATCCGTTAATGAGAGAGAGAGAGAGAGAGAGAGAGAGAGAGAGAGAGAGAGAGAGAGATCATCTGTGCAATCTTATTATTCTGCTCTTCTCTATTTAAGTCATGACCACCTCGTTTAGTTCGTAAAGTTTGTGTGGCCAGTGTATCTATGTAAATATCGCTCTCACTCACACATTCTCTTCCAGGGCGCATCATTAGGGTACACCTCTGAGCCCCCTGGACCCCGTCACCCGTATTTATACCCATTCGGTGACATCCTGTTCATTCACTCTATTCTGGCAACTATTAGACTATTATATTCAGCTAAAGAAGGACGTTTAGCCATTAAAGGCTATAGACGATCTCAATTCATTCTTTTAGCTATCATATATCCTTCCTAAGCTTCATAGCATCGTGCAAATGTAGCTGAAAGAAAATATACAATGCCGCGCCGAACCCACCAATTCCACCCAAATACGGTACGCCCCCTGTTTGTCGCGGCGGGTTCACAGCATCATTTACACCGATACACACAAAAAAGAGATTAATTGTCCCCCGTGCGATTGTTTACGCTTGATGAATAGATAATAGGTGTTTACAGACAGCGGTTCACCTGGGGATGACAGTTTATAGCCGTCTACACAACATGGGGACGTTTGTTGCCAGGTGGGTACAAACGTTTCGCTGGTCCTCCCTTTGTACGATGGTGTAATTTTTTGTTTAATTCTGGAAGTGGTTAGCCGATTTTATGATGTTTAGGAGGGACTTTTGTAAATCAGAGTTACGTGATATAATATACAATAATTATACAGTTTATACATATTTTTTTAACACCGTGATTAGCTTGATTAGAGTCCTTATTTGCGGCGTGGGACAAACAAATTTCATCCACTTACTACGTTAATGCCTTTTTGTAATCAATTCTGGCAGTGGTTAAACTATTTTATTTAGTTATAGAGGAATCTATAGGAACCAGAGGGTTACCTGACATAGTTTTTACTCTTTTAATTTCAAGAACATTTTTATAATCTGAATGAAATCGTTTAATACTTGCCAGAACAAAATAAAAAAGTGTCTTTGTAGTGAGAGGGTTAAATCTCGGGTTCACTATGAGATGGTCTGATTTATGTATCTTGCTTCTCATCACTCGGTTTCTCTAATGGAACCGTTTCACTGTTGCTTTTTAAAGTTTCTGAAACCTCTGTTATTATTTAACAAAGGCCACGAAAACACGGTGGAGATTGCTCATGGACACGAAACGACAGATTCTTTCGTAATTTATTTCAATGTTTCCTTCTATATCCTATTCTCCTTTCGCGTCTCCATTTTCATAGATATTCCTCCTCCTCCTCCTCTTCCTCCTTCACAACTCTTACTACTTTTTCATCTGTAACTATTTTTTTCCACACTCGACTAGTTTTAATTGGTCGCGATATTCCATCCCTTAACAACTAACTCTGACACATATTGTGTTTTGTTTACGAAGCTACCACATCCACGATTCACGTTAATAGTTCATTTTCATACTTCTCAAAATATGTCTGAAATATAATTAATTCGAAGAAAAGCAAGTAACATACAGACAGAACAATTTCTCTCCCGTTAAAGATTAAAAGAGTCCTACATCTATTTGTATTTCTTTCCTACCCCTCCTCTTCTTCTACTGCTCCTACTCCTTTCACTCCTCCTCCTTATCCTAATCCTACTCAAATCCTCCAACCACTACTTCTCCTCCTTATTCTAGTCCTACTCAAATCCTCCAACTCCCCCTCCTCCACCTTATCCTAATCTTATTCAAATCCTCCAACCTCCCTCCTCTGCAACCTTATCTTCCTTCCCATATACCTTCATTTTCTACTTCTTCTAATCCTTCCTCTTCTCCTCCCCTCCACTCTTCCCCCTACTCCCTATCCTCCCACTCCTACTTCTACTCCTTAAGGGGAGATGGGTCGGGGTTTTTTTTCTTCTCTCTCTCTCTCTCTCTGGGTTTTATCCATTCGGCCCCATTCAGCCTACTGTTTTAAGACTATTATCCCCATCTAGGTGTTGATTTTTTCCTGGCGAGCGGTAGCGAGCCAGCATATATATAAAAATGCTTTTGATAGCAGGCTAAATTTGTACATTTTTCGATAGAAAAAATTCTCCGGCAAAGCCGGATTTCTCCATACAATGCTGGCTCGCTATCGCTCGCGAGGAAGAAATCGACACCTGGATGGGGATAAACGTATTAAAACGGTAGGGTGAATGGGGCCGAATGGATACAAGCCAGAGAAAGCGTGAAAAGGAGAAAAACAAAGCAGGACACCCCCCCCCTTAACTCCTCCACCATCACATTCCCATATACCTCCACCTCCAATTTTCCCATAGCCTGCCTTGTACCATTCCACCTATCCCCAGGCTAGGTCACGCTATCCCTTTTTCTCTCTCTCTCGCTCTCGCTCTCTCTCTCTCTCTCGCTCTCGCTCTCGCTCTCGCTCTCGCTCTCTCTCTCTCTCTCTCTCTCTCTCTCGCTCTCTCTCGCTCTCGCTCTCGCTCGCTCTCGCTCTCTCTCTCTCTCTCTCTCTCTCTCTCTCTCTCTCTCTCTCTCTCTCTCTGCTGTCTTGCCTTTCATCTTGTCGTCCTCCATCTCCTCCTTACTCTCTTTCCTATATATCTTCCATTGCCTTTATCCTCTTAGTCCTCATTTGTTCCTTTCCTCCTTCACCGTTTTGTTTTCCATCTCTTCCTCCTCCTCCATCCTCTTCATTCTTCCCACCATCCTCCTCCTCCTCACCTCCTCTTCCTCCTCCATCCTCTCCATTCTTCCCACCGTCCTCCTCCTCCTCCATACAACTTGTCCTCCCGTAATGACAGGGCTGAGGAAGGATCGACTTTGCACGGGAAACTGACCCACGACACTGACTCATATCACAGCTGGCATATGTTTGGTGAAGTCACTGACCCTTGTTCCAACACAAATCCCATCATTGTTGGTGGTATTTACTATAATTATAGGCTTACCGTATTTTTAGCCAGTTATTATGATGCGTTAGTTGTCTTAATTGCAATGGTACTGGAGCATTATTTAAGTACTCTCATTACAATTACAACAACTAGCGTATCATATTGACTGGCTAGAGCTACGACAAACGTGGTGGTGTTGATTTACGACTACAAGCATTTGACACTCGACCGAATACGAAGCGTTCCAAAACAGCTTTTTTTGCCTTAACCCACTGATGTATTTGCTGTTCAATTTCGACTTGCTCCACATAAACACGAACAAAAGGAAAACAAAAAAACATATACAAATAAATAACAAATGTCTTCCCTATACAAGTTTGCATTACGATCGATATATCTTTGTGTATCATTATTGCCGATGATGCTCCTGTTTAACCTCTCTCGGATCCTTACCCTTCCATATTCTTATCTTCAAGCCGGTCCTAGCCCTTCTCCGTCTTATACTCGTGTATACTGCTAGTCTTCTTCCATTTTTCTTGATTGTAATTGTGTAACTCTCTCTCTCTCTCTCTCTCTCTCTCTCTCTCTCTCTCTCTCTCTCTCTCTCTCTCTCTCTCTCTCTCTCTCTCTCTCTCTCTCTCTCTCTCTCTCTCTCTCTCTCTCTCTCTCTCTCTCTCTCTCTCTCTCTCTCTCTCTCTCTCTCTCTCTCTCTCTCTCTCGATTCCTCACAAAAGTACCGTACATGTATAAGTCTCTTCCTATATTCTCACTTCTCTCCTTTTCCTGATTTTTTTCCTTTCTCTATTGCATTACAGAATCTGCTACCCATTCAAAACTGCATTATATATTAGTGTGCATATTCAGTAGTTGTGAATTTTTATACGGAAGACAACGCAAATAATAAACGGAATTGTACTTTTCATTAGGTATTATTAAAACGTAGCAGATCTAAAGTAATGTTCAGTAAATACAGCTCAGCCTCCAAAATTACAGTCAATTCAACGTAATGAATACAGAGATGGTCCCTCCCTGAATGACTCCAAAACAACTGTGATGTGGTTACAGGTGTACTGTGGGGCTAAGGATACAAACTAAATGGGAGACAAATGTAAACCGTTGTATTATTCAAGGAACATAGGCAGTTGACCTTTTTTATTAATTTTGTGTTTGTAATTGTTAATCCAACTATCACCAGCAAAATGTTTTGAATGACAATCCCTCTCTCTCCCTTTGCTTTTCAAGATCTATATTCCTATCTTTCTATGTATGTCTCCCTGTGTCTGTCTGTCTGTCTGTGTTGCTCCTGAGGGCCAACAGGTGAGGATGGTCCAGGGCCCTAGTAAGCTACACGACATCCCTGCTTTAAATGATACCCTACAGAAACCTTTAGGGGGGATGGTTAATTTTTTGGGCGATTTTTGTTCATGTATTTATTATTGTTCTAGTTTCCTCCCTAGACCTCCATCAACCTTTAACAAAAAATATAACAAAAACAGGATCCCCCTTCAAGATATGTTTGTACATTTTTCGGTAGGCCGGTTCCTCCTAAATTACAGGCTTGCTATCTCTCGCCAGGAAAAAATCGACACCTAAATGACACGAAAACTCCTATTGATAAAGAAAATGGGCGAAAGGCCTTATAATCGCCAAACTAATGGGCTGAGCGTCTTAAAATCTGAAAACTAAAGGGGCTAAGTATAAAGGAGAAGGGTGTCCATAAAGAACAGCCCATCTCCCTTTAATATCAGGGCACATGGGTTATCTATTGTGAACCTTCAGTACAATTCCTTTACTTCAATAACCTCTCTTTTAATATACAGTATACATTATATATATATATATATATATATATATATATATATATATATTTCGGCAGAATATTTTCTTTAATACAAAACCTGTTGAAGACCTGAGCATATTTATTATGTATCAACTTTTTAGATTTTCTTTCAATACATCTAACAGTATTTCATATGCTAGGGTGAAGTTGGTAAAGTAAATTGCCAAAATTAATTTCAGTCTTATTTAGTACGTTTTGGGTACATTACCCATCTTCACCAAATAAAATATTAAAGTTGTATTAAAATTACGAATTAAAATAATAAAAGATTTACAATGTGAATTGAAAGTATTAAAAGGCTAGGCAAACATGGCCAGAATATGTATGTACTCCAAGCGGCAATCTTGTTTCCCCGGTGATCTGTATCGTCCGTGGCTACCTTGTATGGTCAAGACTCAATCAAGGGGAGAGAGAGAGAGAGAGAGAGAGTACAAAGTACAAAGGAGTACAAAGGAAATCAAGCAACAACAGGTCTAGTGACCCTTCTAGGCTGCTTGTCCTCCAAAACACTGAGGATCAAGTGTCCAAACAGTGGTTTAGAGTGGGTAAGGGAACATTGGAAAGGGAACTACTGCCCTGGAACTAATGTCCGTGGCAGGACTAGGAAGTTAGTTGTTGGACATAGGGGTTAGTAACTGAGGGGAGGATAAAATAAAGTTATTCATTTACAAACGCAGTCAGTCGCGGGTTTGATGAGAGATATTTGTCTACGCGGAGTTTAAATGAATCAACGGTGCTGCAGTCTATAACGTCTCGGGGACGGGGGGAGGGGGGGGGGAGAGAGAGAGAGAGAGAGAGAGAGATGTAGTTAAATAAGGAGAGAGTAGGGTATAGAAATTTGTACTTAAACAAAGTGAGTGAGAGAGGTAGAGGTAGTTAGATACGGAGAGGGTAGGGTAGAGAAATGTGTAGTTAAACAGAGAGAGAGAGAGAGAGAGAGGTAGAGATGATAGGCACGCTACTGTCAGGTTGATGATGGGTTGCAACAAGATGACGTATTATAGTGGTGGTGCGGCCGCTGCAACAACGGCAATGATGCAAAAACGCGGCCTATCACGTACAGTCGCGGTTATTAAGAGGGGAAATACCGTTTTTCTGGACCCCCTTCTCCCTCATGTTTAGCCCCACTAGTTTTGAGATTTTAAGACGTTGGTTCCATTAGTTTGGGGATTTTTTTTACCATTCATCCCATTTCTTTGTCAGTATTAGGACCCTTCGTGTCATTTAGGTGTCGATTTTTTCCTAGCGAACGATTGCGAACCTGTAATTTTAGGAGGAATCGGCCTTTGGCCGGGAAATTTTTCTACCGAAAAATGTACAAATCTATCTTAAAGGGGGGGGGGGGGGTCTAGGGAGTGTTTTTCTCAGCTTGATGGAGGTCTAGGGAGGAAACTAAAAATATATATGAATACATGAATTAATAGACCAAACAAACAGCCACTGTCCCCTTAAAGCCGGTATCACACGAGAGCTTTTATAGTCAACATTCGAAATTTTTATGGCAACATTTATGGAGTATTATGCCCTGGTATCGGTAACTAGACTGATTGTAGAAGAATTAGGTAACCAACATAATCTGAATGTTTACTCTCTAAGCTGCCAGACTAGTGTTAAGGATAAATGTTGAGGGAAAAAGGGCTGATGTGATATGGGCTTAAGGCTGATACACACAAAGTCGAAGCTGTCTCGGACGGAATTAAATCACTTTATTATTGCTTTACTGCATACTTGCATTTAAGGGGAGAAGGGTCATTTTTCTATACCCTCTTTTTCCCTCATGTTTAGCACCATTAGTTTTCATATTTTAAGATGTTTGCCTTATTAGTTTGTCGATTTTCTTTGTCAATATTAAACACTTTCATGCTATTTAGGTATCGATTTTTTTCCTGGCGAACGATAGTGAGCCTGTAATTTTGGAAGAACCGGCCTTCGGCCAGGACATATTTCTACTGAAATGTACAAATTAATCTAGAAGGGAGATCTAATGGATGTTTTATTAATTTTGATGGAGGTGTACAACCATTATCTATTGTCCAGGTTTAATAGGTGACACGAAAGTAAACAACACCAATCAGAGCAAACAAATAAAGTTGCTTATCATATTATATAAACTGGGTTTGGGTGTAGCTAAATAATCCTACTTGATTGATGTTGCTATATCTGCAGGATTAAAGAGATCAGTGTCACAATACTTCAAGGTATATAGCACACACACACACACACACTACACACAACCATTTTTTTCTCTCTCTGTCTGTCTGTCTCTCTCTCTCTCTCTCGCTCTCTCTCTCTCTCTCTCTCTCTCTCTCTCTCTCTCTCTCTCTCTGCATGTTAATTTAATGCTTCCTTGTTCTAATGCATTCAAATCAGTCATAACTTCCTTGATTCTTATTAATTTTCCTTTTCCCTTCTTCCTTATTATGTTCCGTGTCTGTGCTTTCCCTCCAAGAGGTGGTATAAGGGTGACCGGCTGACACCCCATTAGAGCTCCACAGGGGGGCACACTAAACACTACTAATGGAGGTTCACGCTTATTATGTAACTAGTGTCAGAGGTCTGCTATACCACTCGGCCATACTCACTCTCACTCTCTCGCTTTCTCTCTCTCGCTTTCTCTCTCTCGCTTTCTCTGTCTCTCTCTCTCTCTCTCTCTCTCGCTCTCTCTCTCTCTCTCTCTCTCTCTCTCTCTCTCTCTCTCTCTCTCTCTCTCTCTCTCTCTCTCTCTCTCTTCTTTTCTATCCTTTCCTTCAACTTTCCTTTTCTATGGGATATGCCATCTCAACTGGAATTAAGTCCTGACCACTTCGTTTGGATTGTAAGGTCTGTGTGGCCAGTGTATCTATGTAAATCTATATATCTTTCTCTCACATACACACGGTTCCGAGCTATTCAAGTCACTGTACTGGAAGTGGTGGTTCTGGTGTAGAGGATTCGATCCCACGCGCTGGCAAGGGGAAACTCCACTCAAAAACTTTACCTGGCTGTGAAAACTAGGTCTGGACGGACTAGTCTCTGGGCACATACATACTCTCCTGCCCACGTCCTACTCCCTCGGGGGTACCAGGATACGATCTAGGTTAAGTCTATGTATTTTCAGCCTCATTAGCTGCCGGCTCGAAATAGATTGATTGTTGTTTTTATTATTATTGCAAACACTCACACTAAACACTGCTAATGGAGGGTCACATTTATGATGATATTAGTGTGTGAGACCTACTATACCCCCCCCCCCCTCTCTCTCTCTCTCTCTCACCCCAACCCTTCGCGTAATTATGTAAACAATTGCCCACATCCATCCATTATCCTTTACCAGTCTTTCTCTCTCTCTCTCTCTCTCTCTCTCTCACTCTCACACACACACTGTCTCTCTCTCACACCCACAAACTGGTATTAGCATGACCAACTGACAGGTCCACGGGGGTCCTCACTACTAACGAGGGGTCACACTTATAATGTAACTAGTGTGAGATAGAGACCCTATAGGAACAGAGATTGGCCAACTTCTGCCATTTTGGTTCCACTGGTGTCATTAACCTCTATTTACACTTATATTCGTCCTTGCAATAATAAATATTAGGCAGTAGTGGCAATATACAGTATATATGTATATATATACTCCCAGCCGGGATCAAACCTCCGACATTCAGAACGAGTGTCCATGCTTTTAATTCACTACACCACGGCGTGATAAGGTAAAATCTTAACCTTTTCCTATATATATATTAAGGAGAAGGGAAATCCTACTTGGGGAATGTATTTCAATTCATGCACAAGTCGCAGGATCCATATTCCAGGATACCACACAGGATTGTTGGCAAGATTACCCACGCAACTTGGGTTATAGAGATCTGATTTGTGGGATATTCTCGATATTAATGACTCTCGTCTTTTCCTGGGCGAGAATTAAAATTAAATCTCTATAACCCGAGTTGCATGGATAATATAGTATTTTGAGTGACATAAAACCAAAGCTATTGCAAGCCTTAAGAGGATTAGCTTCATTAGTTTTCAGATTTTACGACCTTCCGCCCCATTTCCTTGTCAATATTAAGACCTTCCGTGCTATTTAGGTGTCGATTTTGTTTTTCCTGGCGAACGATAGTGATCCTGTAATTTAGGAAGCACCGACCTTTGGCTGGGATATTTTTCTACCGAAAAATGTACAAATAAATTTAAAAGGGGATCTAATGGATGTTTTGTTTAAGCTTGATGGAGGTCTAGGGAGGAAACTAGAAACAAAAAATAATAAATTAAAAAATCGTCCAAAAAGTGAATCATCTTTCCATAACAACTGCATATATACCGACTGATGTGAAGTGCAGTTTCATTTTCAAAGGTGAAACAATCATTGGTAAATTGCCAATGAGTATTTCAAGGATTGATATAATTTTACTGAGCTACAAGCATACATGCACATCGAGGTCATAGAAAATTCTTGAATATAATAAAAATATGAAATAACTTGACCTGAAGCGAACGTTACCCTTCAAAACCGAGATGTCCTAGACTGCAGCACTGTTGATTCTTTTAAACTTCGCCTAGACATACACCTTACCTGACTATTTGTATTATTTTGTCTTTCTTTTAGAAGCTGACCCCTAATAACATCTAATCCTGCCACGGACATTTGTCCCAGGGCAGTCTTCCCTTTCCATTTTTTCCTTACCTATTCTAAACCACTGTTTGGACACTTGATCACCAGTGTTTTGGAGGGCAAGCAGCCTTGAGGGGTCGCTGGGTCTGTTGTTGCTTGATTTCCTTTGTACTTCCTTTGTACAACCACCTTCCAACCCTTTCTACCCTATAGGCATGAGTATTCGACTTAAGGTACTCCTGGTGGCGGGAATTACAGGAACGGTAATTGGGGTGTGACGACGGTCAAAATAGGGGGTGAAAGAGAGGGTGTGTGTGTGTGTCTTTAAATAGTGTAGGAATGAGTGAGTGGGTGAGTGTGAGTGAAAGTTAGTATGTGTTTGTGTGTGTGTGTTTGTGTGTTTCCCTTTAACTGGTGTAGAAATGAGTGAGTGGGTGATAGTGTGCGTGCGTGTGTGTGTCCCTTTAAATAGTGTAGTGGGTGGGTGACTGAATAAAAGTTAGTATGTGTGTGTTTGTGTGCATTCCTTTGTACTATGTAGGAATGAGTGAATGGGTGAGTGTCCAATGATTCAAACGGGTGTATACTTCTTATGGTTTGTGATTATACTGCCTGTGTTAATTAATATTATTATTAGTAGTAGTAGTAGTAGTATTATAATTGATACTATATTATTATCATTATTATTATTATTATTATTATTATTATTATTTATTATTATTATTATTATTATTATTATTATTATTATTATTATTATTATTATTATTATTATTATTATTATTATTATTATTATTATTATTATTATTATTATTATTATTAGTAGTATTATTAGTATTATTAGTATTAGTATTATTATGATTATTAGTATTACTTACCCCCACCCAAGGTATTGTACGTACGGCCGGTGGGAGGAATTACAGCAACGGTAATTGTGGTTTGAGATTGGTCAAAATAACTGAGATGTCTCACCCCCTTCAGATTTTCAAATTTGTGGGCGAGCGAAAATGGGTCTGCAAATTTGGGGAAACTGGCCTTTGGTCGGGATACTCGCCTACTGAAAAATTTATAAATTTAGCTCCAAGGGGGCTTGGAGGCAATTTGTCTTTTTTTAGTGAGCAATTATTCGAAAATGCCAACAACAATCAAACCTTTCATAATAATTAAACAATAACAGCCCAATAAACACCCGCACGTCGGGTACATACTGTGTATGGCTTGTTCTGTACTACCTGTGCTAGTTATTATGATTACAAACCCCCCCCCCCCTCACCTCTCCCCTGCCATGGCCTCGGCATCCTCGGCCGGTAGTAGGGATTACCTGGTCGGTAATTGGGGTTTGAGGGCGATAAAAATAGCTGAGAGAGAGAGAGAGAGTGAGAGTGAATGATAATGAGAGTGAGTGAGTGAGTGAGTGAGTGAGTGAGTGAGAGAGAGAGAGAATGTGTGAGAGAGAGAGATTGAGAGTGAGTGAGTACAAAGGAAATCAAGCAACAACAGATCTAGTGACCCTTCTAGGTTGCTTGTCCTCCAAAACACTGAGGATCAAGTGTCCACACAGTGGTTCAGAGTGGGTAAGGGAACATTGGAAAGGGAATTACTGCCCTGGAACTAATGTCCGTGGCAGGATTAGGAAGTTAGTAGGGGACAGATGGGTTAGTAACTGAGGGGGGGATAAAATAAAGTTATTCATTTACAAACGCAGTCAGTCGCGGGTTTGATGCGAGATATTTGTCTAGGTGGAGTTTAAATGAATCAACGGTGATGCAGTCTATAACGTTTCGGGGAAGCCCATTCCACAAGTTGACAACTCGATTGAAGAAGAAATTCTTAGATTCGTGTGAGTTAAAAGATTTACCAATAATTTTGCAACCGTTTCCCCGCGTGTAATTAGATTGGTCGATAGTGAAGTACTTACTACAGTTCATATTGTCGATGCCTTCGATGATTTTGAACACTTGAATTAAGTCACCTCTTAATCTGCGCTGGGTTAAAGGAAATAGATTTAATTCTCTAAGACGCTCTTCGTATGGTTTGTTCTTTAGGCTAGGTATCATTTTGGTAACTCTACGTTGAACTCGTTCTAGCTTGTTTATATCTTTTTGGTAATAAGGGCACCAGGATTGAACGCAGTATTCCAGAAGAGGGCGGACTAAGGAATTGTAAAGGGTTAGGATAACTTCTTTGGATTTATGCTCAAATGACCTGCCTATAAAGCCAATTATTTTGTTTGCCTTCTTAACAACTTCTGAACATTGTTGACTCGGTTTTAGGTTACTCGATATTGTTACTCCCAGATCGGTTTCTCTGTTTACATTCTTAAGCTGAGTGCCATTCATCGAATAGTTTGCTTTCTCATTTAGGTATCCGATATGTAGTACTTTACATTTATCCGCATTGAAACTCATTTGCCAAATTTGGGCCCAACATGACAATTTATCTAGATTGTGTTGCATATCGTCAACGTGTTCTTTTGAGAGTACGCTATTTGCAATTTTTGTATCGTCAGCAAATTTTGAGAGAGAGTGAGTGAGTGAGAGAAAGGGAGTATGAGAGAGTACTTTAAAGACTTTGTGTCATAATAAAAGATGCTCGCATTACTTCATATTTCGTCTGGATCATGGCCAGGATTATCCAACATCCTTGTCAGATCCCGTCCACAATCCTTACTGTTTCTACC
>CM064513.1:17224934-17234934 GCA_032716605.1 Paralithodes platypus
GTATGATTTTGAATATGTAGTATTCGATTCTTTGAAAGTTGGAAGAAACCCCGCGAATACTGCAGTTTATAAATGAGTGCAAAATGGTTGGTCTGAGATACTGACCCGTTTTCTTTGATAAACTCCGGTAATTAGTATAGTTTTGACGTATTCCTAGCCAGTCAGTATGATAAACTATAGTCCGTTCATTGTATATTGGTCAGAAGTCATAACATTTGTCCTCTGTGACGTAAAAAGGGCTAGAGTAAATGGGCTGTAACTTTCCACACCTATTCTGTGACGGACTCTTCCCAAACGGTAGAAATATTAGTTCAATTACTCTAGTCTTTCTATGAGTTATAGATGTTAGTAGTTGAGATGTTTGGCCAACTTATAATGAATGGACTATAGTTTTTGTTATTACAATAACAGTACTGTAATAATGTTCCAGACCTAATTATTCCAACTATCGTATCGTCTTAAGAGGAGATGGTTCACTTTTTGGTCGATTTTTGCATGTATTAATTATTGTTCTAGTTTCCTCCCTAGACCTCCATCAAGCTTAAAAAAAACACCCCCTAGACCACCCTTCTAGATAAATGTGTACATTTTTCGGTAGGAAAATGTCCCGGCCAAAGGCCGGTTCCTCTTAAAATAGCAGGCTCGCTATAGCTCGCCAGGAAATAATTGACACCTAAATGGCACGAAAGGTCTTAAAATTGACAACGAAATGGGGCGAAAGGTGTTAAAATCGCCAAACTAATGGGCCGAACGTCTTATAATCTCAAAACTAGTGGGGCTAAACGTTAGGGAGAAAGTGGTCCAGAAAACCGGCCCATCCCACCTTAACTCCGATACCGATAGTGATTGGATGTGTCTATGAATACAGACCATTGTAGAAACTTGTTGACGAGAGGAATACGGTTGTGAGACGGATACTTGTGAATCCTTCTCCTGGGGACGCACGTGCAGTTCGTTTTGTAACCTTATTGATCGAAACATTGATAATCTCGTGTAATGTGTAAAGTACATATGGTTTTAGGTAGAAACAAAAATAAGAATGTGTTTTTATTGTATGTTTGAGTGATGATGATTGTGTCAGTGATGGTTATTGTAACAGATAATGGTGATTGTAACAGGTGACAGTGATAGTGATAGGCAATTAACAGTAAGGTGATTTTGACACCAGACAGTGATAGTGAATGTGATAGTGATAGTGATAGTGATAAGGATGGAGACAGCGATAGTAATTAAGACTGATAGTAATGTTGGTTGTGGGAAATGGCAGTGATGGTGTATTTGGCAAACTGACAGTGCTGGTGATTGTGAGTGACAGTGATTGTGAGTTTACCAGATAGCAGGCTCCACAATCCAGGTTAAGGAGGGGATGGGCGTATTTATTGGCTCATTTATGTGTGTTTACTTTTTTTAAAGTTTCCTCCGTAGACCTATCAATTTATCTATCTATTTACTCAGGCCCAATCCCCAAGTAGACTTTCATCAAGCTAATATATACAGTACACCCGCCCAAGACCCTCCTTCAAGATAAAATTGTACATTTTTCGATAGAAAAAATTCCCGGCCGAAGGCCGGTTCCTATCAAATTACAGGCTCGCTATTGCTCGCCAGGAAAAAAAATCGACACCTAAATTACATGAAAAGTCTTAATAGTGATAATGAAATGGGATGAAAGGACTTAAAATTGCCAAACTAATGGGCCGAACGTCTTAAAATCTGAAAACTAATGGGGCTAAGCATGAGAAAAAAGGGGGACCAGAAAAAACCCATCTCCCCTTAACCGGTGATAGAGCATGCTACCAGAACAGATGGCATTTAACTCCACTATTACCATGATGCTATTTGTTTCCTTTATTATTATGCAGCTAACCTTAGACGATTTTCTCAAGTTTAGGAAGTTCGTGTGGGATTCAGAGGGTTAACGGAGATAACCGTTACCCCTTGGACATCTTTCGGTCAATCTTAATCTGAATATAATCGTCTAATGATAGCCATAATAATGAACAAATGCACAAATTTGTCTTGGGGGTATCTTTTTTAAACTTGAGGGAGGTTTTGGGAGGAACCTAACAAAGACAAAATTAAAAAAATATAAAATAGTCAGATAAAATAATTATATTACCCAGTAATATTCATAATTCTCTGCTTACAAAATCGGATTCACATGGGCACTATTTCCCTCCTAATTTAGATGCATTTCAGGATTATTGTGTTTCAGTGCCTGCTGTTAGACTGAAGGTACATTATTTTAAATGACAACAATAATATAACGTTTAATTAAACCATTCAGTACCGATGACTTTCTTTTCATTATATGCTGGCAACTAATAAGATGGTTTTATTAAGCTTAGGAAGGACGTCTACCCGTTAATGGATTACAGACTATCTCAATTAACCCTTTTAGCTACCATACTGTATATCCTTCCTAAGATTATGACATTGTGTAAATGCAGCTGAAATATAACCAGAAGACATCGCCGGTACTGTAAGAGTTAAGAAACTACCAGACCTAAGTTTTTTAATATATACTATAGATGCCGGGAAAAAACGCTCTTGCAAATGTTATACAGCAGTCACTCGGATGATTAGCAGTGGTGACGAGGCAAACCAGTACTGTCAGCTAACTTGTCAAAACACCCACATTCCTAGACGGCCACAACTAATACAGGCCATATCCTAAGCGGAAAATTGTTATATTAGGTTAGGTTGGGTTACGTTTTAAATATGCATGGTTCTGTTTGATTAAGGCGAGATTAATTGATATACAGTATACAGTATATATATATATATATATATATATATATATATATATATATATATATACAGTATATATATATATATATATATATGCTATCCATATTAATTAACGTACTCCTATTTTGTGTTCTTTCTTTAGTTTCCTCCCTAGATCTCCATCAAACAAAGACGGCATACCCCTCTTGGGTATAAATATGTGAATTTTCAGTAGAATAATAAACCTGTCAAAGGCCAGTTCCTCCTAAATATCAGGTTCGCTGTCGTTCGCCAGGACAAAAATTGACGCATCATTGGTACGAAAGGTCTTAACATTGCCCAACTAATGGGTACAAAAATATAATATCTCAAAACTAACGGCATTAAACATGAGGGAGAAGGGGTTCCAGAAGCACCAAAAACCTAGACTTAACTTTGTTATAGTTAGGTTACATTAGGAATTGACTGCACTTCATGGCAGGTTAGGTTCGGTTAGGTTAGGAGATTGGTTAGTTTGTTTTGAGGACGACTTAGTTGTAGTCGTTTTCGGTTATTGATATTACGGAATGTGGCCGTTTTGACTTGACCCATAGCACCGGGAATAAAGAAGTATGATGTACAGCTGGCCGCATTAATTTGCATCCACTACGATTGTTTATGTATGGAAGGAACAATAGTGTGATTGAATTAGAGTTGTATTTTTTCCTATGTGTATGAAGGAGACAAAAGGCATAGCTGCCTGTAACAAGTGTCCTCCCAATAACTGAAAAAGTATTAGAGAGCCACATTCAAGGAACGCATAATTTCATTCATATGCCAATTAACGGTTATATACCAAATTATTCTTGTAAGTGGAACCCACTAATTATACTTCTAAACACGATAACAAAGTGGACTAAAGTGCATGTGGGCAACTATATAGTTACTCTCCTCAATATAATATGAAAAAATATATTTAGTTGAATGGAATTACATTGAGTTACATAGATACCGTCCACACAGACCACTTTGTCCCAACGAGGTGACCCGGCCATAGAAATACATACATTCAATCCTGTATACTATAAGAGTGGAAGAAAGGAATAGCTAAGTAAATAGGTCTCTAAAATGGTCTGGAGGTAACTGTCATCATATAATACATCGTCGTAAGCTGGAAGGGGTAACAGGAGATAAGTTTGTTCAATCCTATTACTGCACCAAAAATATCCTAAGCTGAATACACTCGCCTGGTGGTAGTTAGAATCATGTGAGAAAAGACATCTCTGGGTCAAAAGTGTTACCGAAAACCTTTGTTCCTTTCAATGCTTCCAAAACCCAATTGCTCCATGTATCTACCCGTCAAGAACTCTCAAAGGACTATTCCTTATACTGCAACAATACAAAGATCAACCCTTCATCTTCTCTCAGTATTCTCGGTGTTTCTTGTTCTACTAATCTCACTTGGAAGGACCATATTACCATCATCATCATCATCAAATCTGACGCCCCGCATCCAGAGGAAGCGCCCCAAAAGGGATGGCCATGGCAGAAACTGCCTCCAGGCTCCCAGACATGCCCCGACTGACCCACTCCACAGTGCCATTTCCACTAATTGGATTATGACCATAAACACTGAAGGAGCAGACCCAGAGCAGTCCCTCACCCAGATGGCAGTTCCACCACTGTTTTGCTATTTTATTTACCCAGTGGTGCCCTGGCTGGAAGCATACCAAGCACAGGAATGTTCTGAAGATAGGAACCAGTGGTGCAATGCTCCAGAAGCTGATTGCACCACCAAAGTGGCGGACGGTGGGGTCGCCGCATCCCTATGCCAGAGAGAGATAGGCCAACTTGTGCCAGTGGGCTGTGAGAATAAGATACTAGGGAGCCATGGGGCACACCATTATGGCCCCACTGCCTTCACCATTCTCAAGAAAAAAATAAAAAATATGAATGATGATAAAGGTACAGTCAGAAACGGCTATGGGAAGTAGAGGACACCAACCTTCACTCTGATAGATCCAGCCCACCACCAATATGTTATATTACCACTTGCTAAAACGGCTTCCCAGAAGCTGAGTGTGCTCATTCGCCTCAAAGGGTTCTTTACCCCTGCACAGCTTCTTGCTCTGTACAGGGGTGCATCCATGTATTGAGTATTGTTCGCATGTGTGGGGAGGATCCTCTCGCACAGCATTTCTAGACAAAGTAGAAGAGAAAGCTTCTTGTCTCATTAACTCCCGTCCACTCGCCGATTCTCTGCAATCTCTCTCTTTGCGCCGCAATGTTTCATCTCTCTCACTATTCTATCGCTACTACAATAATCAGTGTTCCTCAGAGCTCTCTGTGTATAACATCTCCTCTACGTAGTAGTACAAGTAGATGTACCCATCTTGCAATACAATCCCACCCCTACTTTTGTGCAACTCTCCAACTCAGAGTGAAACGATACTCCCAGTCGTTCATCTATTCGATAGCTCGGGAACCCTCTCCCTGAATCCATCTTTCCCTCATCCTATGACTTAAATTGCTTCAAACTCCGTGTGTCCAGACATTTTGGCTCGAACATTACTTGATTTTGGCCCTGTCACTCTTTCAACTCTGGGGAGGCACTCGTCACAGGCAGTTTTGCCTGTGCATTACATATGGTCGAAAATTTGACAGTGATTTGACAATACTGATACTTTGATAATTGACTGGGTAACTGGAAAGCCAAAAACTTGAATACTTGGTAGTGGTAATAGTGGCAAAGTTGTTGGAAAAACAAGTGACAAAGCATGTGGTGGAATGAAATGTGACAAGGTGGTTTGAAAGGAGACAAATGTAAAGGTCGAGATTGTGAAATATTTGGCACTCGAGTTGACAGGCACTTAGCAGGGTACGGGCAACGGGGCAGTATGTGGGGCAGGTGGACGAGCAATAGGTTGGGTTTAGAGAAGGGCAGGAAGGGTCTCTTACACCGAGGTACACGATGGGGGCACGGACTATCCAGGACGAAAACAAAAAACGAAAGCCTTTATTGTCAATTTCAATAGTACATATTATTTTCTTTTCGTACGACATTTCTGGAATATTTTAAACTAGAGATGGATTTTGGTAACCTAATTACTTAAAAAGCTTACCTCATAAGTTGCCAGTCCAGTGTTGACGAAACAAGTTGAGGGGAATCATATATCGTGTGATACCGGCTTAAGGGTACGGAGCTTCCACATGTAACTATCAGTCCAAGATATTTTAAAGACTTTGTGATCATCAGGGGTGTTTAGAAACCTTTGGCTTAGTTACTTCTACCTCTGCAGTTGTCTTTGAGCGAGCTTTGGCCAGACAACTAAGTTTGGATAGGTAATTATAAGATAAAGATAAATCTATTTCTGAATAATAAACGGCAACCCCCGGTGAGGTATTTTGTACATGATATCAGCTATATTTAGACGATTTTTATGAATTAAAATGTAAAACTTGCAAACTAAAGAAACCAAAATTGGGACAAGGACAATATAAAGTCAAATTAAATTATCAAAATCGCTATGTGGAAACAACGCTTACTAAAATGAAAATTATTAAATAAAAGAACACAATCCACCACATAGGGTGTACATTACTACATAAGCAAGTTAATCTGTTTCCCAAGCAAACTAATCGCACATATAACAACGCACTATCGTCACGTTAAAGGAAGTAGTCAAGTTTGGGAAGTCATCTTAGAATCTTAGAAAATTATTACTTGAGATAGTCTGTATGTAGCCTTTAAATGAGTAGACGTCCTTCCTAAGCTGGATAAAACCGTCTCCTAGTTGTCAGAATACAATGCAAAGGACGTCACTGGTAATGAAGGGGTTAAAGTGCATAAAACTGTCTACTGTTAGCCAGAAGGAAATGTAAATGGCGTAATCCCAGTCAAACGGTTAAAATCAATAGGTTACAATGCATTTATGAAGTCCCTCAGCTATATAATTATACAGTAACATACCTGAAGATCAGTGAACCTTGGGAGTACCCCTCAACGCTGTACCGGTTGAATTTCATGGTCATTCGCTTAGAAACAATCTCTAGAAATCTAAGGTGAACGCTAGAATTCATAGGGGTAAGAATGATGCCCATGCATCATTTTTACTTTTACTCCCACAAGTCCTTCTTAAAGTGAAAAATTGTTTAATGATAGGGAGCCAGAATTAAAGGAAAATTACGTAATCCTAGTCACTACGTTACAATGCGTTAATTAACCCCTTCTGTACCGCCGACGTCTTTTTAACTTTATTCTGGCTACTTTTAGACGATTGTATTCAGTTTAAATAGAGCCTCCAACAATTAACAGGCTTCGAACTATCCGACTTAACCCTTTTTGCTACCACAGATTCTTCTTATACTGTACACAATCGTCGAAATATAGCTAGAATAACATTAAAACAACGTCACCGGTATAGAAGGGGTTAATAATGTCAGTCAGTCACCAATATATTAAGGGGAGATCTCCACGTGAGGGATTTTTTTCTTGACCCCTTTCTCCCTCATGTTTAGCCCCATTGCTTTTGATATTATAAAACGTTTGCCCCATTAGTTTAGCGATTTTAAGAACTTTCACCCCATATTAAGACCTTTCGTGTAATTCAGGTCTCGATTTTATCCTGGCGAGCGATAGCGAGCCTGTAATTTAAGAGGAACCGGCCTTCGGCCGGGACATTTTTCTACCGAAAAATTTACAAATTTATCTTGAAAGGGACTCAAGGGGGTGTAATTTTAAGCTTGATGGAGGTCTAGGGAACAAACTAAATACCTCCCCTTAAGGAACATCCCGTTCTTAACATTAATCATCCCTTACAAACCCTAATGTACTTGAATAAACTAATGAAATCATATGGTCCTACAGGGATTCGAACTCGGGACACCACACCCAGAACATAAGCATTTAAGCCATTACACCACCAACACACACCGATCGACCTTGGAATACCTTAATTAGGGTACTGTGCAGGTTGGATATCATGGTTAATAGAACAAACAAACCCGTTTTTCTCGTCCCTATTCTCCCTCATGTTTAGGCCCTTTCATTTCTAAGATGTTTACCCCATTAGTTTGTCAATTTTAAGACCTTTCACCCATTTTGTTGTCAATATTACGACCTTTCGTGCTATTTAGGTGTCGATTTTTTTTTCTGACGAACGATAGTAAACCTGTAATTTACAATTGATCACTAGAAATCAAAAGTAAACTCTGGAAACATGATCTCAATTAATATTTTGTTATTGCTTTTGATATTATAAAACGTTTGCCCCATTAGTTTAGCGATTTTAAGAACTTTCACCCCATAATAAGACCTTTCGTGCCATTCAGGTGTCGATTTTATCCTGGCGAGCGATAGCGAGCCTGTAATTTAAGAGGAACCGGCCTTTGGCCGGGACATTTTTCTACCGAAAATGTACAAATTTATCTTGAAAGGGACTCAAGGGGGTATAATTTTTAGCTTGATGGAGGTCTAGGGAACAAAGTAAATACCTCCCCTTAATCATACCCATAATATAACCAAATAGCCTTATCGTAATCAAGTGCATTAAGGGGGAGGTAGTCGCTTTTTCTGGACCCCCTTCTCCCTCATGTTTAGCTTATTAGTTTTGAGATTTTAAGACGTTCGTTTCGTTAGTTTGGCGAATTTGAGACCTTTTGCCATAATTATGTCTTTGCCAATATTAAGACCTTTCGTGCCATTTAGGTGTCCATTTTTTCCTGGCGAGCAATAGCGAGCCTGTACTTTTAGAAGGAAGCGGCTTTTGGCCAGGACATTTTTCTACCGAAAAATGTAAAAATTTATCTGGAAAGGGGGTCTTGTTTTGTTTTTTTGTTAAAGCTTAATGGAGGTCTAGGGAGGAAACTAAATAATATACTATATATATATATATATATATATATATATATATATATATATATATAATTATATATATATAGATAAATATATATATATATATATAAACCAATCAATACCCCCTTAATAAAGTCAGTCAGTCAACCATATTAACATAGGCTACTTGAACACCAATGGACCTTGGAATGCGTTAGGGCGCTAAACCGGTTGAATTTCAATGGTAAAAATAGACACACATGTAAATTGAATCCTAGAAATCATTGGGGTAAAAGTTATCCCCGTAGACGTTTAACTCCGACAGGTCTATCATAAATTGCCTACTTTTGTCGAATGAAAGCCAATATTAACTTGAATGAAAATGCCTTCATCGTAGTTAACAGGTTACAATGCATTAATTAAGTCAGTCCGTCATCCATACATAGCATACCTCAAGATCAATGGACCTTAGAATACCTTACAGCGTTAATAGGGGAAATGTGCATATTTATTTGCGTATTTTTGTTTTTACTTTCCTCCCTAGACCTCCATCAAGCTGTAAAAAACGCCCCCTAGACCCCCCTGCAAGAAAAATATGTAAATTTTTCGGTAGAAAAACGTCTTGACCAAAGGCCGGTTACTCTTAAAATTACGGGCTCGCTAGGAAAAAATCGACACCTACTGTAGATGGCACGAAAGGTCTTAATATTGACGAAGAAATGGGGCGAAAGGTCTTAAAATCGCCAAACTAATGGGCAAACATCTTAAAATCTGAAAACCAATGGAGCTAAACACGAGGGAGAAGGGAGGCCAGAAAACCGACCCACCTCACCTTAAAATTAAACCGGTTGTATTTCACGGTCACTGGAGCCCAAAGAGGTAGTGGATAATAGGTAGTGATGTGGGCAGACTGTAGTGCTACCGATCGAACGGGAGGGTTAGTTTGTGGCTGGGACCCATACGCTGTAAAAGAAACATAAGTATGAAATGGATACTTCAAGTGCCCATAACAATCTACCCATTAAAAGATAATATTATATTGGTGTTAATAAAACCATTTTATATAAGACTATAAAGGTAAATCACCAATAGCCAAGGATTTTATATACCTGTTTCATACCTTTTCTGTAGCCATGATATTTTGCAGTGCAGGATGGGTGTTTTACAAAGATTTACATTGAAGTTATTTATTCATATTGATAAACGGATAGGTTACACACTGTAAAAAGTCAAAGGTATGAAACAGGTATAAAACAATTGGGTGTGGGTGTACTGTTGATTATATTTCCTTGTATTAGATGGGGATTTTGCCACCAATATGCCTTTCAATGGGCATATTTGTATGAACACTGTATTTATCCATTTCAGACCCATTGTACAGGGAAGAGCTTTGACTACTTTATACACTGACCACACATACCTTACAATCCAAACGAGGTGGTTAGGATTAAGTTCTAG
>CM064513.1:17239934-17262434 GCA_032716605.1 Paralithodes platypus
TATATCATGTTGAGCGGAGGCCATTAGAGCATAATAGGCACTATGGGTCTCTCTAGCTCCCAGGGTCCGGTTACAGTCGACTTGTGCTTGCTTGCTCACTCTCAATACCTCTGTGTAGCTATTTATTTGTCTGGTTTTCTATTTGTCTATTTATCTATCTAGCTGTGTCTGTCTGTCTCTCTCTCTCTCTCTCTCTCTCTATATATATATAAATATATATATATATATATATATATATATAATATATATATATATATATATATATATATATACCGGTATATATATATGTATATGTACAGTATATATATATATATTTTTTTTTTTTTTTTTTTTTTTTTTTTTTTTTTAAGAGACAATGAACGGAGGAAGGAAAAACACAGATAAAACAAAAAGGTCCATGTGCCTAAAGGCATCCTCCATTCATAAAATGTTTGTAACAACTGGATTTAAACATTTGTAGATTGTAAGTTTGTGGAAAGCAATTCGAGGGAAGTGAATTCCAAAGAGTAGTAGCTCTGGGGATAAATGAATTCTGATAAGCAGAAGTTCTGCATTGTGGAGGAGAAAGTGTAAATTCATGGGCGCTCTCAGCTGCCCTAGTTCTACGGGGAAAGATGTGGAGAGGCGGCACAATTGAAGCAAGTTCCTCGGAACAATTGCTGTGAAAATATCTGTAGAATAATGCAAGGGATGCAACGTTTCTTCGTATGGATAATGTAGGAAGGTCCTGTGTGATTGCAGGGTTATTGATTAATCTAATAGCTTTATTTTGAATTTTGTCCAACTGCCTCAATGCAACCACTCCACAGAGGTGAACAGTAATCCATCTGAGAACGCACATGACTTTTATATATTACGGCCAACTGCTCGTCAGTGAAGAATTCTCGAACTCTGTACAGGAGTCCCAGTTTTTTTGAGGCATTCTTAGCAATGCTTCTAACATAATGTGTCCAGCTCAAGTTAGTAGTTAATGTTACACCGAGAATGTCAATACTAGGGGAAGTGGGAATATTTACATAATTAAAAAATATATGGGAGTCTGTGAGATTCTGTCGGTTAGAAAATTGAATGTACTTGGTTTTCTGTGCATTAAAGGAAACTAGATTCTTTTGTCCCCATCCATTAATTCTAGAAAGGTCCTGGTTCAGAGAAATTGCAGTGTTTATTTTTGAATTTATAAGATCGGGTTGGGTGACAGAATTGGTAAATGTGAAGGAACTGTGGAGTGTTGAGTCATCTGCGTAGGAATGTATTGGATTATGAGTGGTAGATATGAGATCATTGATATGAATGAGGAACAGAATTGGGGCCAAAAACTGATCCCTGGGGAACACCAGCATTTATTGAGTGAAATTGAGAATAAAGGCCATCTACCATTACACGTATTTTTCTGTTATGAAGATAAGAAGAAATTAGTGGAACTAATGATGCAAGGCCGTAGTGTGACATCTTCGACAATAAGGATTGATGCCAGACTCTATCAAATGCCTTTGATATATCCAGTGCTATTGTATGTGTTTCACCATGTTGGTCTGTAGCTTGGTTGATTTGATGCGTAAGAAGGCAAAGCATGTCTGCAGTTGATCGACATCGTCTAAAACCATATTGCCTATCACTGATTAATTTATTATTCTCAAGATGCTTAATTATGTGATTATTTAATATAATTTCAAAGACTTTACCAAGAGTGGAAGTTATAGCTATTGGTCTGTAGTTTGATGGATCTGAAGAGGCACCTTTTTTAGGAACTGGATGGATGTTTGCTTCTTTCCAGGGTACTGGGAAGCATGAGGTATGAGTACACAGACGGAAATATTTTGCCAATACAGGAGCGAGCACCAAGGAGCAATTCTTAAGTACTATTGGAGGAATTTCATCTGGACCAGGAGCCTTATCTACCGAGAGATTCTGCAAAATAGTTTTGACATGTCTGGTGTGGATCTTAAGTGAGGGAATTTCAGGCGAATTCAAATTAAGTACAGGGACATCTTGATTTATTTCATCTAAGGTTGAGTTGGTGGAGAAAATATCCGCAAGAAGGTTAGCTTTACCTCGTGGGTCACTTAAAAGATTGCCAGTCGGAGATTTTAATGGTGGAATGGATGAAGCAGTAGTGAAGTTGGATTCAAATGAGTTAAGAGTAGACCAAAATATTTTGTTATCATTTGGATTATTTAGAAGTTTATTTGCCTGCTTGTGGAGAAAGTTTGATTTAGTTAGGTTTAATACAGTTTTGGCATGATTTCTGATGTTTCTAAAGTAATTAAAGGCTTCATGTGCTTTTGATCTTGTGTATGCATTGTAGGCTATTGCTTTTTGTTCAGTTACTCTAGCACAATTATGGTCAAACCATTTAGGTGAATTAGATCTTTTACTGTACTTTTGATGAGGAATAAAAGTTTCCATTCCAATTTTTACAAAATCTTGTATGTGGCTCAAGGTGGAGTGTGCATCATTAGAAAAGAAAGAGGTCCAGGGAATATCAATAAAGAAACCTTGAAGACCCTCCCAGTCTGCCCTATCGTAATGCCATTATATATATATATATATATATATATATATATATATATATATATATATATATATATACAGTATATAGTTATAATTATTTATATACAGTATATCTTTCTGTAAGTCTGTATGTCTACATACATATCTTTCTATATATATATATATATATATATATATATATATATATATATATATATATATATATATATATATATATATATACGGTATATATACAGTATATAATATATATATTATATATATACAGGTATATATATATTATTATAATCTATGTATATATCATGTTGAGAGGGGGAAAGTAGAGTTGAATAATATTATGTAATGAGTGTCTGTAGCTCTAGGGGTACAGTTATATAGAGTCCTCTTGTATGTGCTCATGTTCAATATTTGTGTAGGCCTTGTTTAGAACAGTCGGAATAATGAACTAAATAAGTGATAATAATTAACTGTCATCTAATCAAAATATCCATTGGCCACATATTATAGTATTAAGGGGGTACTACTCGTTTTTTATGGACCCCCTTCTCCATCATGTTTTGCATATTAGTTTTGAACTGTTAAGACGTTTCTTTCATTAGTTTGACGATTATAATACCTTTTGCCCCATTTCGTTGTCAATTTCAAGACCTTTCATGCCATTTAGGTGTCGATTTTTTCCTGGCGGGCGATAGCGAGCCTGTAATTTTAAGAAGAACCGGCCTTCGGCCGGGAAATTTTTCTATCGAAAAATGTACACATTTATCTTGAAGGGGGGTCTAGGGAGTGTTTTTTTAAGCTTGTTGGAGGTCTAGCGATGAAACTAAAAAATAAATTAATACATTAATTATTAGCCCACATAACCGAGTAGTACCCCCAGAAGCTCCCTAAATTGTCATCACAGGAAGGTGGGGGGGGGGGGGGGGGTGTTATGGTGATGATCAAACAACGCCATTTTCACATATTAGAGAATACAGTCGATAACACGAATACCTGGTCGTAACTGTACGGTTGGCCAAATACGTCGTGTCGCCGCTGTCATTACGTTTTGCTCACTGTAGGCTGTATTAATGTCAGTCAGATGTTGTGTAGGGTGTGTAAAAATAGTTATATGTTTGTATGTCTCACTCGCAACGATGACTTAATAATTAATGCTTAGATAGTGCTGAGACCAATTATCGATCGATATATACTTGGTGCCGCGACATCACTTATTTGGGCAACTGTACATCAGCCACACTGTACAGTAGTTTCAGTAGGAGTCCAGGAAGGGGTGCGGATTGTAGAGATAGGGGATGACATGATGTTCGGTCCACTACACCACCAAAACCGGTAGAGGGAGGGATATAGAGATGGGGGTGTAGGGGGTCTTGGTGATGGTAAGAGAGGAGTGGTAGTGATGATGGTGTTGAAAGGAGAGTGGTGATGATGAGGTTGTAAAGTGGTGGTGGTATAGTGATGATGATGTTGTGAGGCGATGGATGGTGGTGATGAGGTTGTAGAGTGGTGGTGTTATGGTGATGACGTGGTTAAGAGGAGACGGGTGGTGGTGAGGTGTTGGTGTTGCATGTATAAGGTGGTAATGACGGTGGGGCTGGGAAGGGATAGGTGGTGGTGTTGAGGGCGTATATTGGTGCTGTTATGGGCTAAAAAGGCTTGGAAAAAGTGAGTGGTTGTGGTGTTGAGTGGTAGTGGTGATGATGGGATTGGGGTCAGATGGGTAGTAGAAGTGGTGAAGGTGTAATGTGGTGATGGTGATACTGGAACGGAGGGTGGTGATGGCGGTGTTGATTAATGACGGACTCTAGTAGTGATAATGAAGTTGGTTAGCTATAGGTGGGTGTGGTGTTTTGGGTGTGGTGTTGTGGGAGTGGATGTGGGAGTGGGTGTGGTGTTGTGAGAGTGGGTGTGTTGTTTTGGGTGTGGTGTTGTGGGTGTGGTGTTGTGGGTGTGGTGTTGTGGGAGTGGGTGTGGTGTTGTGGGAGTGGGTGTGGTGTTGTGGGAGTGGGTGCGGTGTTGTGGGAATGGGTGTGGTGTTGTGGGAGTGGGTGTGGTGTTGTGGGAGTGGGTGTGGTGCTGTGGGAGTGGTTGTGGTGTTGTGGGAGTGGGTGTGGTGTTGTGGGAGTGGTTTTGGTGTTGTGGGTTTGGTGTTGTGGTTGTGGTGTTGTGGGTGTGGTGTTGTGGTTATGGTGTTGTGGGAGTGGGTGTGGTGTTGTGGGAGTGGTTTTGATGTTGTGGGTTTGGTGTTGTGGTTTTGGTGTTGTGGGAGTGGGTGTGGTGTTGTGGTTGTGGTGTTGAATGGTGGTAGTGTATAGTGTAATCTGGGCCACTACACCACATAACCAGTAGAGGGAGGGCAATACACATTTAGACCAGTCAAAGTAGGGCTGGACTTAGAACAAATTGTAATAGAAGGTTTTTTGGCTTTAACTTGTTTATTAGGTCCCTCTGATGAACATATAAAAAGTCTCCAACTTTTGGACACCGGGAAAGTGGTTAATTTGCATAAATTCAAGATGGCCGCCGTCCAAAGCTTCAATTTACAGATAACTTTTTTCTGGTTGCTCCTAGACCCTATAAATGTATTACAAACAACGTTTTTTGGCTTTAACTTGTTTATTAGGTCCCTCTGATGAAAATATAAAAAGTCTCCAACTTTTGGACACCTGGAAAGTGGTTAATTTACAGCCAAAAACCTTACAGCCAAAAAACCTTCTATTGCAATTTGTTCTAGGTCAAGCCCTACCTTTACTGCACATTATTGTCTATTACATTTTGCCTAGGCCTATACTAATCCCATCATCTTGTTTCTTGTTTCATGCAAGGACTTCCAGGAGGCTGCAGATCTTTTGGATAAGCTGTTGCGTGAAGACGTTTCACCGGATGAAGTCTGCAGTAAAGACGTTTTCAACAGAATTTCTGAAAAACTTAAAGCTGAGAAGAGCTCCTTAGCAGAGCATAAGATGGGAAAGCTATGGATTCAATACATGGACATGATTGACCTGCTGCGTCGCTTCCTGAGGGCACTGAGAATGGGCGATTTCCTACTGTACCTCGGAACACTCCAGGAGATGTTGCCGTACTTTGCAGCGTGTGGTCATAACAATTATGCCAAGTCAGCCCATGTGTACATTCAAGACATGATTGAACTTGAGCAGCTCAACCCAGACATGTTCTGTCAATTGAACTCCGGTCTATTTGTGATCCGCCGAAGTGATCGGCTGTGGGCAGGACTGCCAAGCGACTTGGTTATAGAGCAGGTTTTGATGCGCTCTTTGAAAACGAATGGTGGATTGACACGTGGTAGGGGCATGGAGGAAACGCAACGCCTGCGCTGGTTACTTGCTATGCCAGCCTGCGCTGAGGTGAGTGAAGTTATGCAAGAACTGACAGGGAAGCATTTCCACACCTCTGAGCAGCACAAAGAAATGACTGAAGCAAGGCGTGAACGAGATAGGAAGGACACAGAGAAGGTTCTCGCATTCTTCAAGGATTATGATCCATTTCAAGAATCAAATGAACTCAGGAATATTGCCAACGGTGTGACAGGACCAGCCTCGGCCAATCCTCATTTACTGTATGAGGTTGGTATGAACATTGTGCAGAAGATGGAAGGTAGCAATGCTTTTGACTTTTCATTTAGGAAGAAAGATCAAGTTGAGTCGTTGGGTGCAAAGGTTACAATCAGTGCTGAAAAAGTACCAATCGACCCACAGCTCCTTTTCCAGAGGCTCCTCATCTTTGCTAATAACAGGGACTTAGGTGTTGAAGAGGTCTTTGCGTATGAGTTGTCTAGCTACCCTACTGCTCTGTTCGATAAGTGGGGGAGGCTCAGGGAAGCCAATAAACCACAGCTAGGAGATGAGATAGCTGCTGTTGTTCCCAAGTCGTCATTGGAATCATTTGAGGAAGAAAGGACTGTGACCCATGTTCTGGATGGTGGTTCCTTATTGCAAAGGATTCCATGGAAGAAGGGTGACACATTTGAGGACATTGCAAGCATGTACATGAAGCATGTTTCCAAAAACTTTCTCAACCCGGTGGTTGTATTCGACGGTTATAAATCAGGACCTACTACCAAGGACATGACACACAATGGACGATCAAAAGGAGTCTTTGGTCAAAAGGTGATGTTCACTCCAACCATGCCCCTTCGGTCAAAAAAGGAAAACTTCTTGTCAAACTCGGACAATAAGCAAAACTTCATTGACTTATTGTGTGAAACATTCAAGGCAAATGGAATTGACTGTGTCAATGCGCCAGCAGATGCAGATGTCATGATTGCGAAGAAGGGAATTGAGCATGCAAGGGAAACCGTGACATATGTGATAGGTGAGGACACAGACTTGTTGGTGCTGTTGTGTCATTATGCGGAACGAGGGATGAATGATTTGTACTTCAAGTCGAGCAAGGAAGGTGGGAAATGTTGGCATATTAACTCAGTAGCAGAAGCTCTCGGTGAAAGCATCTGTCGTGTCCTGCCAGTTGTCCATGCACTCTGTGGATGTGACACAACCTCACGACTGTATGGTATTGGTAAAGGGGCTGCCTTGAGGAAAGTGAGGGAAGACAAGGGTTTCTTGAAATGTATAGAACCATTCTGTTGCCAAAGTGGAAGTAAAGACGCGATATCATCAGCTGGTGAAAAGGCCTTGGTTTATTTGTACGGGGGAAAAGGAAATGACACCCTTGACGGACTGCGAAAGACAAAGTTTTGCAACAAGGTGGCAAAAAGTTCAACTGAAGTTCACAGCCTTCCCCCAACAACCGATGCAGCCAAATACCACTCGTTCCGAGTTTATTGTCAGGTCCAGGAATGGATGGGGAACTGTGTGGACCCCGAGAAATGGGGCTGGTGTCTGCGGAAGGGACAGCTTGAACCGAAGACGATGGATTCGCCAGTGGCTCCTGATTCACTACTGAAATTGGTCAGATGTCAGTGTAAGGGCAACTGTGACACTCAACGCTGTAGTTGCAAACGGAATGAGCTTGAATGTTCCAGTGCATGTGGTCAATGTAAAGGACTCTGTCAAAATAGCAACTTTGATGCAAGCACCGATGATCCAAGTGAATACGAACTCCTATCATGAATTACATAATTGGCTCTGAATGACGTCATACTACGTCATGTTTTTTTTTTTTTTTTTTTTATAAAAAAAGAGGGACAACAGGTCAAAAAACCCATACAAGCACAAAGTGCCTGTGTCACTCCTTGTGAAAGAGACAGTTCAGCCTGTCTGTAAGGTTTTTCGGCTGTAAATTAACCACTTTCCAGGTGTCCAAAAGTTGGAGACTTTTTATATGTTCATCAGAGGGACCTAATAAACAAGTTAAAGCCAAAAAACGTTGTTTGTAATACATTTATAGGGTCTAGGAGCAACCAGAAAAAAATTATCTGTAAATTGAAGCTTTGGACGGCGGCCATCTTGAATTTATGCAAATTAACCACTTTCCCGGTGTCCAAAAGTTGGAGACTTTTTATATGTTCATCAGAGGGACCTAATAAACAAGTTAAAGCCAAAAAACCTCCTATTACAATTTGTTCTAGGTCCAGTTAAATGATTGCTAGATTTACTGGACTAATTGGTTGTAAGGGAAGAGTGGGTGGTGGTGGTGGTGGTGATGATGGTGTTGCGGGGAGATGGGTAATAGTGATGTAGAAGGGTAGTGGTGATGATAGTGATGGGCTGAGAGGCGATTGTAGTTTTGTTAGCTTGTTTAATAAAATGCAATTGATTCAACTCATCAAACTCGGCCGTAAGAAATAGAATATATGTGTGAATATATAAATGAATTATAAACAACGATACTGATCATTCACTGTTACTGAATGGAGAGCAACCAAAATATTCATGTTCATCCTCTGCTCTGCTAAACTATATATTAAATCTACAATTTTGTTTGGCTACTTACCTCGAAATGTTCACCTCTGATATTCAATTATATTATATAACTGACAAATATAATCAATGTTTAATATATACTTCGCTTCACCTGTCTGTTGCAAATACTAATTAGCGGTCGGGGTTTATAAGGCAGAGGAAGTGGAAGTTTAAATTTCACGTACACCTTGCCAAGGTTACAACGTTAATAAGAGTTTCAGTTCCTTCATCTAGATAGTGTGTTATAATATATTTTTTTTCACATATCCACTAGACAATTTGATTACGTATTAGAAAACTTTACTGTAATATTGTATATATATCCTATATTATAATAAATACAACAGTCGATCATGTTAGACAGCTTGAGATAAATAACACGCAATGGGCTAACTTGAATTATTTTCAACTCTACATATTTGAAGCAAGCGTTATGAAATACATTTATTAAAGCAAGTCAAACGGAAATGTTAATATTTATTATACCTTATTTATTGATGTGTTTATATATTCATTGATTTAGTTATATTTTTTTGGTTTTGGTGCATATGTAGTTTGAAATAAACCAGTGCTTCATCTTTACAACTACATGTTTAACTTGCATTTTGTTTTATGTTTATATATGTAAGTATATTTCTCTCTCTATTTCTAACTACATTTTCTTTTCTAATACAAGTACAACCAAGTTCATTACGTACTGTCAAGACAACACACAATTAAATAGTCAATATATCTGAGGGGGGAGAGTTAACTGATAATAATAGATCCCTCACTGTTCAACCTTCCCAGCTCTCCATCTCACCTCCTAGTGTAGTTGTGACCATAAATTACCAGTCCTTGTAGGGTTTATATACTGTATTATCTCCCCCGACTCTGATTGGCTGGGTATTTCCTGAGTCAGACCTTGTACCCACCTGCAACTTCGCCAAGGGTTCGATCTCCTGGCCAACACTATTTGATCCTGTTTAGTGGTTGTTGGATTTATTATTTGTTTTTTGTTTAGTTCCAGCTACCAGAAGGGAAACACTATATGGAAGTTATGGCATACAGACAAAAAATAATAATAATAAAATAATAATACAAAACTAGTAAATTAAATACTAGCATGTTGTCGAATTGTCATGGAATTTTTTTGGCTATCCGAGTACAGAAGATGACATTAAATCAAAGAAGTATAATACAAATACGGTTTTTTTTCTCAATCCAATGAAGACCATTTATCTTATTATTATTATTGGTAGACAGCTAATTTATTTCATTCTAGGTATCAACAGAAGAGCACCTTGTGAGTTTTGTGTAAGCAAAGGAAGACTAAAATATAAGAAATATAGAAACGACGAAGTTCTTTCATTTCGCTGGTAACCATTTTTTCTTCTATTCCAGTGTCCGGTATTGATGCAGCTGGACAAGAAAATATAGGTCTTCGAAGAGAGAATGATCCAGTTCTCTGATAAGGTATGGAATATAGACAATGCTATCATTTGTTTCAACTTCATTCTAAATGTATATAATTTGTCTGTATTTAAAGTATCTCTCCCCCCCCCTCTCTCTCTCTCTGGTGTGTGTATTTAAAGTCTCTCTCTCTCTCTCTCTCTCTCTCTCTCTCTCTCTCTCTCTCTCTCTCTCTCTCTCTCTCCCTCTCTCTCTCTCTCTCTCTCTCTCTCTCTCTCTCTCTCTCTCTCTCTCTCTCTCTCTCTCTCTCTCTCTCTCTCTCTCTCTCTCTCTCTCCCTCTCTCTCTCTCTCTCTCTCCCTCTCCCTCTGAAAAGTGGCGGGTATTTGGGGAAACTACTTGATGTACTTACTTAATGTAGTTTATATAGTGTGAGTAAGATATGTGAGTGTGATAAAGAACACGTTTGGTTAATGTAGAGCTAAACCAGAAGAGTGTAATACATCAGAGTTTATTTGGCCTATCTATCACTAGGGTGAAGATGTAAGTTAATGCAATGGTAATTAGAGGGAGCTGTTTGGAAAGTGATGAAGTTAACCACTTGAGCATGACGATGTAATGTTCATCATATTCTAATTACCATTAGACGATTTTACTTAGCTTCTAATCTACCTTCATGACAATCTAAAAAACATATGCAGTATGTCCTTCATAATCTGCTTAAAATCCTCCAATTTAACCAACATAAAAGGCAAGGACGTGTTATGATGAAGGGGTTAAATTCTATTGGTGAGACAGCAATGGTTGATGCTGCCAGGGTACATCATAGAGGACAACGAAGACCATATGTAGGTCACATTAAAGTGTGTGGAAGAAGGAAGAGTTTCTGTTGGAAAAATTAATGTGTGAGAAAGAATAAAGAGTGTGTTTGCGTAAAATTAAAGTTCGTGAAAGAAGGAAGAGTTTCTGTAGGTAAAGTTAATGTGTGGGAAAGAAGAAAGAGTGTGTTTACGTAAATTTAAGTGTGTGAAAGAAGAGTGTGCATAGGTGTATTAGAGACAACACATCAATTATACTAAGGTTGCGAGATTCCACAGGAGTGCGATGGAAAAGATAAGTAAGAGACATTATTAGTATTATCACTATATATATATTATTGTTTTTATTTTATATATATTTTTTTTTTACTTTTTTTTTTGGTGGGAGGGGTAAAATGTATAACTAAAATGTGTATTATTGTGTTAAGAGTATAGGATGCTGCTGTTTAATAAGGTTTGATACACATATAAAGTACAGTATAATAATAGATCGATTGGGTTGGACTTCACGTTCATTACTGTGTGAATTTAGTTTCTTTCTTTTTTTACTTTAATAGTTTGTTTCTACATTCACTTAAACTTAATGACTTAATCATCTTTCAGTACCCATTCCTACTCATTACATAAATATTAACTATATACTAGTGAACCTTTCTTAATCCCTGACACTGTAATAATTCACCGTATTAATATAATAATTGAGTGTGTAATTGATTGCGTATTTGTGTTTGTGCGTGCATGTGTTTGGTTGGGTATTTGTATGCAAATGTGAGTTTGTGTGTATTGTTTTTGTAAGCATGTGTATCTACGCATGTGTGTGTGTGTTTTATTTTTGATAGCTTGTGCATCTGAAGTGTGTGTGTGTGTGTGTGTGTGTGTGTGTGTGTGTGTGTGTGTGTGTGTGTGCGTGTGTGCGTGTGCGCGCGCGCGCGCGCGCGCGTCCAGCACTAGAGGCAGCACTAGAAGCAGCAGCCCCGTACCAGGGAAGGTAATCACACGCCTGGCCACCGAGGAATGATCACCAGCTTTCCATTTCTCAAGAAGACTGTGTTGAAATGGTAATCATAGATGCCCGTGGAATGTGGGGGTGTGGGCATTGGGGGGAGGGTATGGGTGTGTTGGGGGGGGGGGGGGGGGGGGGGGGTCGCAGTGAAGGTGGAGCTGGGGTTTCGGGGAAGCCTGGTTTGAGGGGGAGGGAGAAGGAGAGAGTGTTGGTGGGGGTGGAGAGTTGGGAAGTGGGTGAAGGGTTATGATTGTGAAGGTGGGTGAGGAGGGTTCATGATAAAAGGGAAGGGGATCAGGAATGGAGTGACACGAAGGTACCAGACTTTTTCCACTTCCTTTGTGATCTGGGAAGTCCTTGCACCTGCGAGGCTCTTCACCTTTCTCACATCTCGGCGAAACTTAACAAAGTGAGACTCTTGGCCTTTGACCTGAGAATCCCCAATACAAATTGTTTTCGTCTCTTTCTCACTAACGAGACCAAACCTGCTTGACATGTTAAGTTTGTCCCTTTATTGTTTGAATGATACATAGTAGGCTTAACATTTCGCTGTCTACTCTGCACTTGACGATCCTTTTTTCCTCTGTTCTGTGAGGACTTAGGGAAGTCATACCGACTTTTATCATGGTCTAGAAGACTGAATCTATTTGAGGTGTTAACCTCATATTCCTGTCTGGTCTTATTTTTCTTTTTGTGTGCGGCCTCTCTCCAAGCATAGCGAGGGTCACTAGCACTAGATGTGGCAGGAATCGCAGCCTCTTCTGTAGTTGCTGCTTCAATTGTTGCCTCCTTGAATGGCACTACATGCTTCTTTTGCTTAATTGCACCTTCATAACTTGTGCTGGTGTTTGAAGGAATGGCTGCCACTCTCTCAATAGCTTCAGTTCTAAGGCTATCTTGTTCAACTCTTCTATTTCTTTTTTTCCTTCAGAAACTTTGTTCTTTAGAATTGTATTTGCTGTGTCTCCTTGCTTTAATTGTTCCTTAATCGCAGCTACCTCCTTCATGAGTTTGCCTTCTATCTCACAAAAGAGACAGAGACTATCATGGTGGATGCTGGCATATGCACCTTCTTTGAAGTCGATGCACCACTTTAGCTTCTTGCACTTCGAGCAAGTTGTTTTGAGTTGTGTAGTAGTAGTAGCTGACATGGTTTTAAATTTGTTCTAACAGTTCAAATACTTTGTAAAGGCTTCTAACTTCAAGGAAAATTAATTACCAATACAATGCTATAAAAAGGGGGTTGGTGGTGAATTATTCCCGCGTCATCCGTCATCCGAATCTGCCTATTCGTCAAGGGTGTTCGTTCTGTTCTAGATTCTGACTTTGTTATGTCTGTCACACTAGACAAAAGGTCTCCCCAAGATCAGACAGTCCCAACGTGCCGCAGCTCCCAACTGAGCAGCACTTGTGTCCTAAAGACACTGATTTTCCGAAAGGAGTGACAGCGATAGCCTGAATCCTTACTAAGTACTACTAACCACCTTCAAACGGCCAGACTTTAGAATCAAATAATCAAGGGATATTACACTTATTCCAGTAGACAAACTCGGGTATTTTAGTTGGCCTGGCAACCAACATGGCAGTAAAGCTCTCTCACCTAAGAGCAGTCGAGCCAGATGCACCATAGAAGGGTCACAGGGACTGGTCAAGCATTACACGTAAGGAGTGGGCTTATCGGGGCACTGCAGCCACATTCCATTTATCGGTCCCCACCGCCTGGAAATCCTCCAATTCCAGTCTCTCATAACCTGTAAGCATTAAATGGTGTTATTCATAGAGGTGTCCAAAGTCTCTCTTCCCACGCATGAGGTAGCAGTGGGGTCCTTAATATTACCGTAAGTTAATTATGTGTGTGTGTAAAGAATAGAGAAGAAGTTTTATAACTAGATATATAGGAAAAGTCGGAGTAGATGTAGCTCGGATTCGCAGGGACGCTACTCCCTAAAAGACAGGCTAACCCCGTCTCTCCTACGAGAGTGAGATATAGTTACAAGGAGTTACAATGAATAGTTAGTATCTCAGCGACCTTGCGCTCCATTCCGAGGAGATACTTGAAGTGGAAGAAGAGAAACTGTTTAGTGCACTACACTCTTTACAGAGTGTGCAAAATACTATCTACTCTCTTCTTGAACTGCTCTACTGAAGAACTATTTACAACTTCGGAGGGAAGTGTGTTCCAGGTAGAACAGATCTTATATGAGAGAGAGAGAGAGAGAGTGTGAATGAGCGTGCGAGTGTGGGTGAGTGAAGGCGTGGGGACAGACCTGAATATCAAATGACCCCAAATCATCACGAATTCCGGCCATCTCCTACAACCCCTAAACAGGTCTTCTGGTGTGTGTGCGTGTGTGTGTGTGTGTTGGCGTGTGTGTGTGTGTGTGTGCGCGGTGTGTAGGCGTGTGTGTGGGTAGGTGTGTGTGTGTGTGTGTGTATGTGTTGGCGTGTGTGTGTGGTGTGCAGGCGTGTGTGTGGGTAGGTGTGTTGGCGTGTGTGTGTGTGTGTGAACTTTGTTGGCGTGTGTGTGTGTGTGTGTATGTGTTGGCGTATGTGTCTGTGTGTGTGTGTTTATGTTGGCGTGTGTGTGTATGTGTGTTAGCGTGTGTATGTTGGTTTGGGGGTAGGTGAGTAGGTTAGTGTGCGTGTGTGAGGGTGGTGTGTGAGTTGGGGGGTTAGTGTGGTTATGAGAGAGAGAGAGAGAGAGAGCTAGAGCGAGAGAACGAGAGCGATGGATTGAAGAGATACGGTAGATGAGAAGTAGCCTAACACATATCCTAAGGGGAGGTGGTAGAGATGTAGGAGGAGGAGGTGGTGGTGGTGGTGGTGGTGGTGGTGTAGGTAGAGCGGAGGTAGATTGGAGGTAGATACAAGAAATAGAAGAAGAATGAAGTAGTGAAGGTTAGTTGAATCTGCTGGGAGGTTAAATAGGAGATTAAGATGAGGTAGACTAATAGGTATAGAGAATATTGACAGTTGATTATAAGTAGAATCGAAAGTATAGATTAGAGGTAGACCATAGGTAGAATAGAATAGGGGAATTCTAGTGGAGGTAGCCAGAAAATATTGAAGAAGTGTAGAGTTAGAGGGTGTAGATTAGAGGTAGACTAGATGAAGTAGACAGATGGTACAGGTAGACTAGATGAAGTAGTTAGAAGGTATAGAGTAGATGTAGAAAAATAATAGAATATAAATACTATAGAGGAGGAAGACAGTAGATAGAAGAAGTCTAGATGAGGTTGATTAATGGTAGAGGTAGACTAGATGAGGTAGACAAAAGGTAGAGGTAGACTAAGAGAGGTAGACAGAAGGTAGAGGTAGACTAGATGATCTAGACAAAAGGTAGAAGTAGACTAGATGATATAGACAGGAGGTACATGTAGAGTAGATGAGGTAGATAGGCGGTTGGGTAGACCAGATGAGGTAGACATGAGGTAGAGGTAGACTAGATTAAGAAGGTAGAAGTTATAAAGTATAATGTGACTAGGGAGAGAGGGATTCAGAATATGGTGGACTTCGGTAAAGTGGCATAGTTGTTACACTTCCCAAATTAACCCCTTCCGTACCGGAGACGTCTCGTTAATTGTATCCTAGCTATATTTAGACGAATTTGTGCATTTTAAGAAGGATCTATGGTAGTAAAGAGGGTTAAGTGAGATAGTTCGAAGCCTAGTAATTGCTGGAGACCCTGATAATACTGAACAGTAGCCAAAATATAGTTAAAAAGACGTCGCCGGTACAGAAGGGGTTAAGCCAGGTTGACCCCCGGCTAAAGTGTGATGCCTCCCTGTTGTGTTATGATGTTGTGTTATGGTGTTGTGGTGTTGTGTTATGGTGTTGTGTTATGGTGCTGTGTTATGGTGTTGTGTTATGATGTGTTGTGGTGTTGTGTTATGGTGTTGTGTTGTGGTGTTGTGTTGTGTTATGGTGTTGTGTTATGGTGCTGCGTTACGATGTAGGCTAGATGATAAAGCAAACACACCCGAGAGGGAGAAAGGAATTGGTGGACTGAGGTGTTGTTGCAGTCTCCACATAGGTTGACTCCCCCAGGCTAGATGCAGACAGACTAATTTTGTTTTATGTGAATAAAAGAGACAAAAAACAAAACTGTCTGTAACAAGTGTCTCCCCCAAAGTTGAAAATGGTAGTCGCTATTATATTTTATTTATATATTATTTATTTATTTTGTATTTGTTTATGTTATGATTGGAAAGGAGTGTGGTGTACTTATTTAGTGTAGGGAAGTGAATAGGAGGAGGAGGTGTTTGTGAGAGCTTGCTGGAATACTCATTGTGTATGCAAGACAAACAGAAGCAGTGAGCGGAGTCAGACAAATAAAACAGGAGTTACAACAACTCCTTATCACATGCCTATGAGGCCTCCCCTGGGTATTGCCCTGCTCCAATGGTGTCTACAATCTCGCCAATTGGTGGTGATTTGTGTGGTGTAGGTACAAAGGAGTACAAAGGAGTACAAAGGAAATCAAGCAACAACAGCTCTAGTGACCCTTCTAGGTTGCTTGTCCTCCAAAACACTGAGGATCAAGTGTCCAAACAGTGGTTTAGAGTGGGTAAGGGAACATTGGAAAGGGAATTACTGCCCTGGAACTAATGTCCGTGGCAGGATTAGGAAGTTAGTAGGGGACAGATGGGTTAGTAACTGATGGGGGGGATAAAATAAAGTTATTTATTTACAAACGCAGTCAGTCGCGGGTTTGATGCGAGATATTTGTCTAGGCGGAGTTTAAATGAATCAACGGTGGTGCAGTCTATAACGTTTCTGGGAAGCCCATTCCACAAGTTGACAACTCGATTGAAGAAGAAATTCTTAGATTCGTGTGAGTTAAAAGATTTACCAATAATTTTGCAACCGTTTCCCCGCGTGTAATTAGCTTGTTCGATAGTGAAGTACTTACTACAGTTCATATTGTCGATGCCTTTGATGATTTTGAACACTTGAATTAAGTCACCTCTTAATCTGCGCTGGGTTAAAGGAAATAGATTTAATTCTCTAAGACGCTCTTCGTATGGTTTGTTCTTTAGGCTAGGTATCATTTTGGTAACTCTACGTTGAACTCGTTCTAGCTTGTTTATATCTTTTTGGTAATAAGGGCACCAGGATTGAACGCAGTATTCCAGAAGAGGGCGGACTAAGGAATTGTAAAGGGTTAGGATAACTTCTTTGGATTTATGCTCAAATGACCTGCCTATAAAGCCAATTATTTTGTTTGCCTTCTTAACAACTTCTGAACATTGTTGACTCGGTTTTAGGTTACTCGATATTGTTACTCCCAGATCGGTTTCTCTGTTTACATTCTTAAGCTGAGTGCCATTCATCGAATAGTTTGCTTTCTCATTTAGGTATCCGATATGTAGTACTTTACATTTATCCGCATTGAAACTCATTTGCCAAATTTGAGCCCAACATGACAATTTATCTAGATTGTGTTGCATATCGTCAACTTGTTCTTTTGAGAGTACGCTATTTGCAATTTTTGTATCGTCAGCAAATTTTGAGATTGTACAGGTGAGACCCTCATCTATGTCGTTGATGTAAATTAGAAAGAGAATTGGACCTAGTACCGATCCCTGGGGTACCCCGCTACTTACATTGGTCCATTTAGATGCCTTACCGTTTATGACCACTCTTTGCTTTCTGTCGCTGAGCCAATTTTCTATCCATTTCAACACACCGTCTTGTATTCCATGCGCTTTTAGTTTTAGAAGTAAACGTTTGTGGGGAACTTTGTCGAAGGCCTTTTGAAAATCAAGGTATATAATATCTACAGCTTTACTCTCATCGTAGAGGTTGAGGATATCGTGGAAGAAGTCTAAGAGGTTTGTTAAACAGGAACGTTTTTTACGAAAGCCGTGTTGAGTATCTTTAAGTATGTTATTTTCCTCTAAGTGATTTACGAGTCTGTCTCGTATGACCGTTTCTAGCATTTTACATACATCTGAGGTTAAGCTAATTGGACGATAGTTACTGGGTAGGGATTTGCTGCCTTTTTTTAATATCGGTGTTACGTTGGCTAGCTTCCACTGATCAGGCATAGTTCCAGACTGCAAGGATTTATTGAATAGTAATGTCAGTGGTTTGGAGAGCTCATCCTTAGCTTCCTTTAGAACTCTAGGCGAGATTGTATCAGGTCCAGGCGTTTTATTTACCTTGAGTTTATCTAAACAATTCAATACTTCTCTCTCTGTAACAGTGATATTGCTTAGAACATCTGAATTATCAATCTGAATCGGCAATGGTGTAGGCATATCACTGAGGTCTTCTGTTGTAAAAACTGATGCAAAGAAGGTATTGAGGGCATTACTCATTTGTACTTCGTCTTTGGTGTATTCTCCATTTTCATCGACTAACGGTCCAACAGTTGAAGTAACTACTTTTTTCTTTCTGATATAACTATAGAATTCGTTCGGGTTTATTTTACTTTGATTCGCAATATGTAACTCTAAGGTCTTTTTACTTTGCTTAATTAACTTTTTGGGTTTGCGTCGTAGCTCTACAAATTTCACCCGTTCTTCGTCATTTTGTGAGGATTTTAATCTATCATTAGCAAATTTTTTAGCTAGCAGGCAGTTTGAAATATCTTTATTCCACCATTTGGGCTTATTATTATGGCCTGGATGCCGTATTTTCGATGGTATGCAGTCTTGCACTGCTTTTAGGTAAGTGGTTTCGAATAACTTCCAAGATGTATTTATGTCGTTATTGTTAATTAAAAGGTCCAGTCAGTTTCTTTAAACATAGCTCTAAGTTTATGGAAGTTTGCTTTCTTGAAATTAGGGACTTTTTCGATGCTACTATTTGGTTCGTTACTAGTAAACTTTAAAGTGAAAGTTATCGTACGATGGTCGCTGTTACTGAATTCATCACCAACATTCAAATTCTCTATCAATTCTTCTTTTGTTGCAAGTACAATGTCAAGAACGTTATTACCACGGGTCGGCGTTCGAACAAATTGATAAAGCGAACTCTCTTGCAAGTTCGTATACAAGTCATGTCCGGAGTGTGAAGTAAGAGTATCGCCCCACTTGGTCACAGGTAAATTAAAGTCGCCAAAAATTACGGTATCTTGTGAGTTACTTACATCTGCAATTTGTTCGTAAATTTCTCGGTCAGTTTGCACTGATTGAGCTGGAGGTCTGTATATTAACGCAAGTATTATATTTGTACCTTTATTATTCTTTATTAGCACAAAAGATGTGTCGACGTTCACAATTTGAGGTTTTGACAAGAGGGTAGGGTTAAGACTTTCTTTGATATAAAGTAAAACGCCACCTCCATTTCGATTTATTCGGCTTTTCTCAAACATTACATACCGGGAAGTGAATACTCTGCTAAAAAGTCTCTATCTTCTGTATTGAGCCAAGATTCTGTTATGCCAATCACATCATAATTTTCTGTAAACACTAGCTCCTCTAAATCTGAAAATTTATTGCGTAAGCTACGAGCGTTTGCATAGAAAACCTTTAATTTGTTATTTTAGAACTCACGGAACGCTCTTTAATAATATTTTTGGTTCTTGTCGGATCTACATTTATGTTCATGGCTGTCCTGGTCCTCGCTGTCTTCGGTCCTTATCGCTGGTGGTCCTCGGTTGCCTCTGTTTTTTGCTTGGCGTTGGATGATTTATGTCGCTGCTGCTTCTTCTCGGATGGCGTTTTTTTATCCATGGCTACGGACTGCTTCTTGTAGGAGACGACCCATGCGTGCTGAACCCACAGGGTTTATATGAGTGCCATCCTTGCGGAATAGAGTAGGCTGGTTGTAGAAGTTGTCCCAGAGGTTGATGAATTCAACTTCTTCACTCAGACACAAATATTTTAGTCGGCTATTTGTGCTGAAGGCCTTGTCGTAGAATTTGTCAGGTGCGTCGATCTTGGGGAGAATATTGGTCTATATTGTGGTGATGTGGTGGTAGAGGTTATAGTGTTGTGGTGTTGTGTTGTGTGGTGTAGGTCTGTATTGTGGTGATGTGGTGGTAGAGGTTATAGTGTTGTGGTGTTGTGTTGTGTGGTGTAGGTCTGTATTGTGTGATGTGGTGGTAGAGGTTATAGTGTTGTGGTGTAGGTCTGTATTGTGGTGATGTGGTGGTAGAGGTTATAGTGTTGTGGTGTTGTGTTGTGTGGTGTAGGTCTGTATTGTGGTGATGTGGTGGTAGAGGTTATAGTGTTGTGGTGTTGTGTTGTGTGGTGTAGGTCTGTATTGTGGTGATGTGGTGGTAGAGGTTATAGTGTTGTGGTGTTGTGTTGTGTGGTGTAGGTCTATATTGTGGTGATGTGGTGGTAGAGGTTATAGTGTTGTGGTGTTGTGTTGTGTGGTGTAGGTCTGTATTGTGGTGATGTGGTAGAGGTTATAGTGTTGTGGTGTTGTGTTGTGTTGTGTGGTGTAGGTCTGTATTGTGGTGATGTGGTGGTAGAGGTTATAGTGTGGTGGTGTTGTGTTGTGTGGTGTAGGTCTGTATTGTGGTGATGTAGTGGTAGAGGTTATAGTGTTGTGGTGTTGTGTTGTGTGGTGTAGGTCTGTATTGTGGTGATGTGGTGGTAGAGGTTATAGTGTTGTGGTGTTGTGTTGTGTGGTGTAGGTCTATATTGTGGTGATGTGGTGGTAGAGGTTATAGTGTTGTGGTGTTGTGTTGTGTGGTGTAGGTCTGTATTGTGGTGATGTGGTGGTAGTGGCTATAGTGTTGTGGTATGTTATGGTATTGTGTTGCGTGGTGTGGGTCATGTATTGTGGTGATGTGATGTGGTGGTAATGGTTATAGAGCTGTGGTATTTTATGGTGTTGTCCAGTGATGTTGTGGCGTAGAAGGGAGTACAGTAGAGCTTGACTGTGGTGATGAAGTTACTCTGCCCACATTTGACCAGTTTGACCTCCTGAGGCTACTTAGCGGAGATGGTGGTGAAAAGTGTGATAGCTCCTCTCTGTGGGGTTGTGATGTTGTCTGGTATTGCTTTGAGTTGACATGCAGAGTTATGGTGGGTTGTGGTGTTGTACGGTGCCTTTCTGTGCCATTGTGGTCTGATAAATGGTATGGTACAGTCATTTGTTATAGTGCCTCCCTGTGGTATAGTGGCATGGTATTGCTGTGTGTTGTATTGTAGAGTTACGGTGTGTTGTGGTGTTGTACGGTACCTCCCTGTTCTGTTGTGGCCGGATATTGTATGGTATTTAAAACAATATTATATAGTACCTCTCTGTGGTATAGTGTCATGGTATTGCTGTGTGTTGACATGTAGAGTTATGGTATGTTTTGGTTTTATACGGTGCCTCTCCGTGGTGTTGCACTTTGATATTGTGATGTAGCCCTGTGCTATTCCACTATGCTTTTGAACGAAGATCAGGAGAAAAGAACACAGATTATGCGTAAGGCTGATCGGCCCAAACAAGGCAGATACCTTTCACACTCAACCCATGTCATCCATATGACTATCCATATTACCGGTACGTTTGAACCTTAAATTAACAGTTCCTTAGCTGATCACTGTGTTGAGATCCTCTACTGTAATGACTAACTATGGTGTTGCAATATATCTATAGCTGTGTAACGGGAATTGCTAACGTTAACTTTACTAATATCATGACTCCATTGAAATCGCCCCCATCTTATAAATCGCTTGAATTCCTCCATATCGTCATTACTTTGGCCTTTTCATTATGTTTCATATATCCGGTAATATTTGGATGGCGTTGTTGATTATGGGAGTTATTAGAATGAAGATTAGGGAAAATAGCGACACTAATATGGTAGCATGTATAATGATATTGGCGTTAATGGTGCTGCAGTGGTAGTAAATTCCAGAATTGATGTGAAGTTGTGGGAGCCAAACGTTACGTACACAATGTAGCTCAGGTCATTTGTAGATATTGCATTGCCGTATTCTGTATACGATAGCTACTTCCATTTAACTCACACATAAAGAAGATCGCCTAAAACTATTTTTACTGGACTCCTTACAAGTTACACACACACACACACACACACACACACACACACACACACACACACACACACACACACACACACACACACACACACACACACACACACACACACACACACACACACACACACAGTAACACACACACCCTATGTTGAATTGCTATTTAATTGTATTGGAACCTACAAAAAAAGGTTGTAATGAAGTACAATGTACTGCCAGTGATTCCTGTACCGACGTATGTACTGTAATAGTCCATGAAAAAATATCATCATGCGATAAATTTATCATATTGATAAAATACTGAATGTCTTATTCATTGTAACTCTATATGTATTAACTCATGTGGGCCAGTTTATGGTCCTTTATGTGCCATTGTAATGTATATTTGGTGCATAATAAACATATCAAAACAAATCATTGTTACGGTATGGCTTGAGCGCTTTAGAACATTTTGCTCACTTGGTTTCGTTTGAGATTAGTGATTATGAACAGTTGGCCACATGAACAGGCTTACACACCATGAAACATAGAATGACTGATCTAAAATTGTGAATTCTTTTGCAAACGTTAAGTGACATGACCAATCAACGGTAGTATAACAAATTTTTCTTGTAAGTCAATTGCACAACTTTTACTTACATACAATCACGGAGTGGGTACATATTTCTGTGACCAACTGTACAACTGGATCCTGACTTAAGGGGAGATGGGCCGTTTTTCTGGTCCCTCTTCTCCCTCATGTTTAGCCCCATTAGTTTTCACATTTTAAGGCGTTCGGCCCATTAGTTTGACGATTTTAACACCTTTCGCCCCATTTCGTTGACAATTTTAAGACCTTTCGTGTTATTTAGGCGTCTATTTTTTCCTGGCGAGCGAAAACGAGCCTGTGATTTTAAGAGGAACAGGCCTTCGGCCGAGACATTTTTCTACCGAAAAATGTACACATTT
>CM064513.1:17264934-17344407 GCA_032716605.1 Paralithodes platypus
TGGCAGTAAGTAATGTGGATGTGTTCCAGCTGTGTGAGGCTGGTGATGGATGTGTGGATGTAATGGTACCTAATGTGGAGTGTGCCGAGTGGATGTGTGTGGAAAGTTATATATGTTGATGGTTTTAGGATATTTAGGATATTTGTAGTGGTGATAAGTCGTATGTGTGAGTGTATTAGTGATTTTGGATGAGGTGGGACGGTGAATATTGGATTGGTAATTGGAGGTAGTATACTATCAATCAAATTGGGTTAGTGGATTTGTAGGTTTCTTTTCGTTATGGGACGTGATGTGAGCAAGCAACGACGATATACGGTAGTCTACTCTTTTTCAGCCGACGGCCAATTAATATACTCGGCTAATACTAATATTTTGTTCGTGGACAAATTGTGAACAATTGGGCATTGATAAGATGCTGCCATAACATAGTTCATAAGTAACATTAATCATGAATAACTTGGTTCCTAAAAAAAATAAGATTCCGCTAGGTGTTAGAAAGTAGAGTGCATAGTGGTTGTGTAATTGGGGTCGAGGTGGTTTAACGGTTGTTGATGTGTATATATGGGGGCAGTAGCGGTCCACATAAATTGACAATCGTAAAAGAGATAATGCTAATGGATGAGAGATTACTTTGGTGGATAAATCTATAATATAAAAAAGATAATGCTAATGGATGAGAGATTACTTTGGTGGATAAATCTATAATATAAACGAGATAATGCTAGTGGATGAGAGATTACTTTGGTGGATAAATCTCTGTTTCTATGGGTGTGTTGGATGCAGGGGGGGGGGGGGTGTCTTTGGTGTGGGGTGTTTCTGTGGAGAGAGGGGGTTCTGTGGGGGATGTTTCTGTGTGTGTGTTTGTCTATGTGTGTGCAGTAGTTGAAGCTAAAGTGGATTATTGGTAGTGATGTGTGTGTGTTTGTGTGGTATATGACTTGCCTTATTATTATACACACTTGATATTGGATACGTGCATGTAAAGAATAGTAATGGTATTATATAGTATATTGACTGCCGTAGTGTTTGCTTGAGGGGAGATGGGCGCCATTCATAGTAGTATCAACCTAAGGGCGGTGGTGCCTTTGGTGGCAGGTGGTAGTAATAGCACACTCTAAGACATAAATCCTACACCACTATGAACTCTCTAATACGAAAACTAACTACCGAATTGTAACTACCAGGTAAAGAACTAAGGGGATAGGGGCTGTTTTTGTTTTGGTCTATTTATTCATGTATACATATATGTTTTATTCATGTATACATATATGTTTTATTCATGTATATATATATGTTTTATTCATGTATACATATATGTTTTATTCATGTATACATATATGTTTTATTCATGTATACATATGTTTTATTCATGTATACATATATGTTTTATTCATGTATACATATATGTTTTATTCATGTATACATATATGTTTTATTCATGTATACATATGTTTTATTTATGTATACATATATGTTTTATTCATGTATACATATATGTTTTATTGTCCTCGCTAGACCTCCATGAAGCATAAAAAACACCCCCTAGACCCCCCTTCAAGATCATTTTGTACATTTTTCGGTAGAAAAATTTCATGGCCGAAGGCCGGGTCCTCATAAAATTACAGGCTCGCTATCACTCGCCAGGAAAAAATCGACACCTAAATGGCACGAAATGTCTTAAAATTGACTACGAAATGTGGCGAAAGGTGTTATAATCGCCAAACTAATGGGCCGAACGTCTTACAATCTCAAAACTAATGGGGCTAAAGACGAAGGACAAAAGGGTCCAGAAAAACGACCCTTAACGAGAAGTTTCAATTCAGTTCGGGATAGCTTCGAAATTAGCCCACTCATAAATATTCGTGGACTTCATTTATTTCTATTTATATCACTGGAAGCCGATCTATGAGGATAATTGTCTATACATCAACTACAAAACTATATATACTATTTATTGAAAAGTAAGTTCTATCCAAAAATCAATCCATATAGATATAATTGCATAAAGAAAAACATAGAGGGTCCAGGAATTGTCATGAGTGGGCTAGAAACTATGGCATCAGAGTGTACATATTTAGCTTGGAGGGGAGCTGGGTGGGCAATTTCTAGTTTTAAGGAAGTCTGGGAAGGCGTTTTTGTGGCGTTTTTGAGGTGGTAGATGATGGTGGAGGTGGTGGTAGTGTTGATGGTGGTGTTAGCAGTCTATGGTGAAAGTGCTAGTAGACAGATATAGTGGTTGTGATTTGACTATGGTGAAAGTGGTGGCAGGTGGTGGTGGAAATGGTGGCACACTGGTGACAGGTGGTGGCAGGTGATGGTAGTGGTGGTGGAAGTGGTAGTAGTGAATGGCTGGTGGTAGTGGTAGTAGTTGTGATGATTGCTGAGTATGGTGGAAGTGATGGCAGAATAGAGTGGTGGTAATAGTGGTAGTATTGGTGGTAATAATGGTAGTAGTAGTAGTGGTGGTGGTATAGGTGGGCGGCATTGCTTAGACCCACCAGCAGTATACAGTATAGTGGGCGGAGTGAGTGGGTGGGTGGTTGGGTGGGTAGGTCGGTAAGGTAGGTAGCAGACCCAGTGGCATGTTAATAGTCAGTTGATGCCACCACCTCCAACCAAACCAACCACCATCCCTCCTCCTCTGACCCCACCCCCTCTCTCATAATTGTGTTCCTTCTTTCAACTTTATCCCCATCTTCCTTCCCTTCTCTTCTCCCCCTCTCTCTCTTCTTTTCTACCCCTTCCCCACCTTCCCTTTCTTCTTGTCTCCCTACCTCCTTTCCATTCCCTTCTTCCTTTAAATTCTCCCCTAGCCCTCCTCCTTCCTCCCACCCCAACCCTCTCCCTCTCCTCCCCACCCTCCTCCTCTCCCCTCTCCCCTTCTCTTCTCTCTGACCATCGCCCCGTCCCAGAATCTAGCGTCCAAGGGCCCGATAAAACTGCTATACTTGGCGCTCGCTCTTCGCTGTAAGCCTCCCACCACACCTCCCTGTTATGATAGGCCTGATTAGCGAGAACGGTAGTGGGGTAGACTCTCAGCAGGTGAAATTTGAGCAGGTGGGTGGATGGACAGCAGGAGGTGAGGGAAGGGGTAAGTAGAGGTTGATGGTAGGAGATAAACAGGGGGAATAGGGGGTGGAAGGGTGATGAGGGATATTGGGAAGGAGTAAAGGATGAACAGGGAGCAGCAAGGAGAGGATAGGGCATAGAGGAAGGTCTTGTTTTGTTCTATGTGAGTGAGGGAGACAAAAGGCAGAACTGCCTGTGACGAGTGCCTCCCCCAGAGTTGAAAGGACGTTCGAGCCTGGACACACGGAGTTTGAAGCAATTTAAATCATAGGATGAGGAAAAGACTGATTCTGGGAGAGAGTTCCAGAGCTGAGCTGTTGAATAGAAGAAAGTTTAAGAATAACGTTTCACTCTTGGGTGTGAGAGTTGCACAGGTGGGAAAGGAGTCAGGGAGGGATAGGGAGGAAGGGATAGGTAGGGCATCAGGGAGATACGATGAGAGGGAGAGAGAGAGAGAGAGAGAGAGAGACAGAGGGGGGGGGGGGGGGTTAATAGCAGGGAATCAAGAGCAGGTTAAAACAGCGGGGGAGGCCGCGGATTAGTGAGTCACACGAGCGATATTTTTTCCGGCAACTTTTCTTTACTCTGGCAATTGGGGGGTATTATCGAATTGACAAAGGCTACTAAAGTGAAGCCTGAACGTCTTAAATGCCTTACTGTATAATATATAATTATAATGTAAAATATATGTTGCAATATCAATCTCGCCTGGAGAAACGCTACTGTGATTCGATCTTTAATAAGACATATTTTAGAATTCTGATCTAGAATTTAATCTTTGACGTCCCGGAATTTTAGTAGAACACATGTCGATAACCAAAAAATATCTCGCATATAGTTCTTACCACCTAATATTGGCCTCAAAATTTATATAATCGGGCATAGATATAAGACAAAAATGAATGTTGATGTAGGTTTATGCGGACAGAAGCACAGCATAGCGACATTGGTCAAAGGCCATGTTTCAGCATTTCGTTCACTAATATATAAATCAGATAGTTGTTGTTGTTGTTGTTGTTGTTGTTCCCCAAGCTGCCTGGCCGAACAGCCCCAAGGCCCCGAGCAATTCCAAGGCAATAACCGAGCGCCCCCACAGAACCCTCCCTGCCGACCACAATAAAGCCTGGGTGACCGAAGCCACTCCATGGCGGGGAGCTGAGGAGGGTGCGGAAACGCCCGGGAAACCAAAGCCCCACCCAGGGCCCTGTGCCCCTCAGCAATTATGAAGAGAAAGTTGAGGGGCAAGGGAAAAATGTGACGCTTTGGCTTCCAATCTTGGTAAATTGGGAGGTCAATCCACGGAAAAGATGCCGTCACTTGAGATCTAGAAAATATATAAGTTAAAGGAACAGTCAGAGTAAGCTATGGGTATGGCAGAGATCGCTCAGTTCTTACTCTGATAGACCAGCCCATCACCACATGACTAGAACCCAATCCTCTCACCATCAGCTAGGAAAGGCCCTAGAAAGCCGCCTTTGGCGGGGGGATAGCTCCCCTATTTCAACCCCTTTCGGGGTCGGGCACCCGCCCTAAATCAGATAGTTAATGGTTGTGGCTTGAGTAGAGACAGTGGGAACTATGTTGAGTATCCACAAATATAATTAGTAGAGATAGGTGCAATTGAGTTATAAATAAAAAAACAAAACATCATAACATTATTAAAACTGATGCCAGGATTTGTTTGATATAAGTTAACCCGAGAATCAATTAGTGAAGAAAAAACACAATCATAATATATCTACAATGGTCTAGCCTCCGTTTTACCGGTGTGTCTGGGATTTTTTTTTTCAAACATACTTTTCATTTCAGAAATCGAAAATTCGATTTTCAAACCACTTATAACCAGTCGGATTTTGTTCAAGTACAACATTTGAAATTAAGGTATCTTACAGTTATTCCACAATAATACAAAAAACAGAAAAAATAAAAGAAACTGGTTTATAAAGAGAGTAGTTACGTAGTATCATAATTTACATCGTAGGTACTAAGCCAAGACAGATTTATACACAAAAACTGCCACAGAGACAGAACTTTAGTCTGTTTTTTTCAGCATTGGCCTAGTCTCTGTTCTATCACCGCGGCGTCTGTGGGATCGTGTCGGTTTATAGCAGGGTGAGATGACGCGAGATTCAGCATTGGTCTAGTCTCTGTTCTATCACCGCGGCGTCTGTGGGATTGTGTCGGTTTATAGCAAGGTGAGATGACGCGAGATTACAGCAGCCGAACTGTTGATGTGGGGGAGGAAGGTATGGCCGAGAGATAACCGTACCAGATATCAAGGTTGGTTCACGAGAGAGAGAAGGTTGAGCAGGGCTGGAGGGGATAGCCAGGGAGAGAGAGAGGGAGAGAGAGAGAGAGGTGGGCAGGTGAAGGTAGTAGGAGGTAGGGTAGGAGGAAGGTAGATTGTTTTGGGATTAGAAAATAGATCAACAAAATGGTGCAGGCCTGACATCGGGAACAGTGGTAAAAAGATGAGCTCTAGGTTTTAATCTCGGAACAAGGGATAGAGAGAAATGGCTCTATATAAGTAACCTGAACAGTATTATTATTATTATTATTATTATTATTATTATTATTATGAAAAATCAATCAAAATGGGAATGGGTGTAGCTCTCCTTACTTTCCGATTCCAATCTTTGGGGTTTCACTGGGTGTGGATCCAAGCCATAATTAATTCCATTCCAAGTAGCTCTTAGCATATTTTTTGTATTTACACTCGGATGCCATAGTCTCTAGCCCACTCATAAGAATTCGAGGACCCCATAGTTTTTGTTTATGCAATTATAAGTATCTGGATTGAACTTACTTCTCAATAAATAGTATATATAGTTTAGTAGTTGATTCATGGAAAAGTATATTTGTATGAGTAGGCTGAAGACTATGGTATACGAGTGTACAAGATGTTAGTTACAATTTTTTGGTCAGTAAAAAGATTTAAACTTTTAGTTAAATGGGGAAGTTTGTTTTATAAGTCGAGCTTAATAACTGAAGGCTAAAAACATTACAGTTTAAGCATTCTAAGCTTGGTATTTCTTTCGAGCAAAACATTAGAACAATCTTTGTCAATATTTAGACCCTTTGTGCCATATACGTGTCGATGGTCTTCATTGCGAGCGATAGCGAGCCTGTCATTTTAGGAGGAACCGTCCTTCGGCCGGGACATATTTCTACCGGAAAATGTACAAATTTATCTTGAAGGCGGGTCTTGGAGGCATTTATTTAAGCTTGATGTAGGTCTAGCAAGGAAACTAAAATAACACAAAACAAATATATATATAGACAAAATAGAACAAAACATTAACCCTTCCCCCTTAAAAGGCTCTCGTCCAACCCACTAGTTCCATTAGGTGAGAACAAATCAAAACAAACACAAACCTGCAATAAAAGAAACACAAACCTGCAATAAAGATACTGCAGACAATAAAACAAGATTGAAGGATATAAAGCAAGGTAGTACAGACAATAAAACAAGGTTGAAGGATACAAAGCAAAGAATTAACCCTTTCGAATACCATGTCACTTTAGTTTTCCTTATTTTGCTTTTGCTTTTATACATTTAGGTGTTCATTATATTGTTTATTTATTTATTCATATTTTTGTTGTTTCCAATCTGTGGCTGTTATTGGACGATTGCGTTACGTCTAGAAAGAATCTGCGAGTCAAATGGATACTTGAGATATATTTTACTTCTATGATTGCTAGAGCTCCTTTGCTAGATATGTAAACTCGTTTATTGTTAGCAGGCATTCAGTGGAAAGAGGCGTTTTGTTACTGAATGGGTTAAATAAAAGTAATGGGACATGGGAAACAAATATATAGATAAATTAGAAGCAAGAGAATAGACAAGTGTGAATATTATTCTGAACGCAGATATGTGCCCCTGAAACATGTCGTTATAGAACAAGCAAAACAGTAATGAAATAGAGATACAAGTACTAGAAACAACATGGGAAAACACGTATATGAAATGAAAGACTAAAGAAAATGGAGGAGGAGGAGGAGAGAGAGAGAGAGAGAGAGAGAGAGAGAGAGAGAGAGAGAGAGAGAGAGAGAGTGAGAGAGAGAGAGAGAGAACGATAATGTCAGAGAGAGAGACAGAGAAACAGACAGAAAGAGAGTGAGAGTGTATTGTATGACCAGATCGTGAGCATCATACCAGTGGGTGGCACGGCTACTTCACACACAGACTATTGGGTTACCTCTATATAACAGGGTACCTCTAACTCGACACTGGACCGCCAGCTTGATTCCACTGTCGGCACTATTCTGAAACCTTACGATGGTGAATTAGAACGCCCAGATAAACTGATTTTAAGTATGAGTATTGAGTAAACTTCATATTTTAGGAATCTCAATCAAATCACTTATTCTTCCTATAAATCATCATTAATTGTTCGAGCTCGTCCAATAAGATTATGAATATAGACGTGTATCCCATACCGTACCACTGTTTCTATGCTTTATTATTAACCTTTTTTCTTGCAAGATGTCTACGCTCTCCTATGATCGTGGTTATCGTTGGACGACTGTGTTAAGGGGAGGTTTTTAGTGTGTTTCCTAGACTTCCATCAAGCTTGAACTTACACGCCTTTGACCCCCTTTCAAGATAAATTTGTACATTTTTCGGTAGAAAAATGTCCCGGCCGAAGGCCGGTTCCTCTTATATTACAGGCTCGCTTACGCTCGCCAGGAAAAAATCGACACCTAAATGGCACTAAAGGTCTTAAAAATGACATAAATGGGGTGAAAGTTCTTAAAATCGCCAAACTAATGGGGCGAACGTCTTAAAATCTCAAAAGCAATGGGGCTAAACATGAGGGAGAAAGGGGTAAAGAAAAAAATCCCTTAAGTGGAAATCTCCCATTAAGCTTACAGTAGGGAGATGACCTTTAGGAGTCAAAGTTTTAAATTATATAGTTGTTTCCCAATCGATTACTAGAGACCATTCCTAGGTTGTGTTATAACGTTATCCAAAATATGATGAAAATGACACCAGAGCAATAAAGGGGTTACGGGAGTAGTGTTTGTTTGTTTGGTCTATATATTTATTAAATAACGTATTTATGAGTTTCCTCGCTTGACCTCCATCTAGCTTTTGAAAATACCCCCTAGACCCCCTTTCAAGATAGATTTGTACATTTTTCGGTAGAAAAATGTTTCAGCTGAAGGCCAGTTCCTTAGAATATTACAGGCTCGTTATCGCTCGCCAGGAAAAATCGACACCTAAATGGCACGAAATGTCTCCAAAATGCCAAACTAACTGAACGGACGTCTTACAATCTCAAAGCGATTATGCTAAACATGAGGGAGAAGGGGGTCCAGAAAAAGCGACTACCTCCCCTTAAGCTAATAATGAAAATATTAATCTATTCAAACCTATTTCTAGATCATTATAGTTCATTTTTTTTCCAGCTGATGGTAAATTGCTATCTTGCCCTCCTGATTCCTCGGCTATTACTAAGATTTTATGCCGAAATATGTTGCTAATTGTGAAAACTTGGCAATAATATGATGCAGAGACATAGTAGTTTCATATTTTTTCCTTAAGTATGGAAAAATGAGCTGCTAAAGGATTCAATTTGCCATCAGCTGGAAATGTACCGACTATATCCACCAGTAGTCTAAGTGATCGGACATCTTGATTACTCAGCTAATATGAAACTTTAATATGAAAATGTGATGTCAATTTTGAAAATCTGGGATTAATATGATTAATATATAGATTAATATGATTAAGGGGAGATGGGCTTATAAATATTTGCTTAGAGTTTGGAGTATTTAAATATTTTTTAGTTTCCTCCGTAGACCTCCATCAACCTGTAAAAAACACCCCTTAGACCCCCCTTTAAGATAAATGTTTACATTTTTCGTCAGCCCCACTCTTAAAATTACAGGTTCGCTATCGCTCACCAGGAAAAATCGACACCTAAATGGCACGAAAGGTCTTAATATTGACAAAGAAATGGGACGTAAAGTCTTAAATCACCAAACTAATTGGCTGGACGTTTTCTATCTATCTATCTATATGCTCAGGCCCAATCCCCATTATGGGGGTAGCCGACTCAAGACAGAGCAAGAACAAGGAAAAACACAAAAACAACATAAAACAACGAATAACACCGATAAAAACATAAATTCACACACATCTAGGTCACCCAGGAGAAGACCCAGAGACCAGGGTCACCAAGGTCGCTCCAGCACTCCCCCGGCCCCCGACCACCCAGAGAGGTTCCGATCTCGGCAGGCAGACATGCAGCGGAGCTAAAGCCACAAGCCCTCCCACCACAATTCCAGGCGCACCCTTCATATTAATCGTCTCCCCGGGCCAGGCGCCTGATGGACTATTATCTAGTCCAACTTGCACCCGACCCCTTACTCCAAATGACCACGTGTTCACTCAACTATTCACAAGCATTCTCCATTCACTCCTGTCCACCACCACTTCCCCTGCCTGATCTATAGTCATTCCTCTATCATCCAAAGCTTTTCTTACACAGTCTCTCCATCTCAATGGGGGTCTTCCTGCCCTTCTATCTCCCCTTGTACCTAACTCACATATTCTCTTTGTAAGCCTTTCATCTCCCATTCGTTCAACATGACCATACCAGCTCAGCACCCTTCTGTCCACTCTGGCTGACAAATGTTCCTGCTGCCCCACTCTCCTACGTATCTCTTCATTCCTCAATCCGTCTCTATGAGTAACTCCACACATACTCCTCAAGCAGCTCATCTCCATCACATCCAGCCCTCTTTTCTCCTTTTTCTTCAGAGCCCATGTCTCAGCCCCATACATCACTGTTGGCACAACAATTCCTTGATACAGTGCACTTTTTAATTTCACTCTGAGATTTCTCGTCTTCCACATACTTCCCATTGCTCCGAAAACCTTCCTTCCTTCACACACTCTCTGTTTTACGTCCATCCATACCTCCACTCCTGCTTATCGTTCCTCCTAAATATTTAAAACACTCTACTTGTTCCAATATTTCCCCATCCAGCCTCACATCTAGATTCGCCCTATGCTCTCCCCTATTACACACCATTACTTTACTTTTATTGACGTTCACCTTCAGTTTCCTCCTTCCACAAACCACACCAAACTCTTTGACTACCCGCTGCAGTTTCTCATCAGAATCCGCCACCAATGCTGTGTCATCAGCGAACAGCAACTGATTCAACTCCCAATCTCTACCATTCTTTCCTACTAAACCCAATCCTTTTCCCATAGTTCTCCTTTTCACCTCCCTCACCACACCATCCATAAACATATTAAACAGCCATGGTGACATTACACAACCCTGTCGCAAACCTACCTTTACCTCAAACCATTCACTCAACTCACCATTTCCTACTCTCACACATGCTCTGCTCCCTTCATAAAAACTCTTAACTGCTTCTAACAAATTTCCTCTTATTTCATAAATCCTTAACACCTTCCACATTGCTTCACGGTCCACACGATCATACGCTTTTTCCAAGTCCATAAAAGCCCAAAATATCTCCTTATGCTTCTCTAAATACTTCTCGCATAATTGTCTTACTGCAAACATCCGATCCACGCACCCTCTTCCCCTCCTAAAACCGCACTGTTCTTCTCCTATTGCAATTTCCGTACACTTTATTATCCTCTCTATCAACACCCTGCCATACAGCTTTCCAACCACTGACAATAAACTAATACCTCTATAACTTGAACACTCCTGCCGATCTCCCTTCCCCTTGTACAACGGCACAATACATGCACTCTTCCAGTCTATTGGTACCATTGACACAGCAAAGCACAGATTGAAAAGTCTCACCAACCAATCTATTATCACATCTCCACCCTTCTTTATACACTCCACAGCAATACCATCCAAACCTTCTGCTTTTCCCGCTCTCATATGTTTCACTGCTTCTTTCACCTCATTTTACTCAATCCTTTCATTCATTCCCTGCCACCTGGGTGGCCTGGGTAATCTATCTCCATCCACCTCTGCTTTAATCACTGCTTCTCTTCCATCTCTTGCATTTAACACAGATTCAAAATACTCGGCATATCTTTTCCTCACTTCAACTGGTTCCACTAGTAATTCTCCATTTGCATCTTTCACTGACTCTTCCTTCTTTTGTCCTCCTTTCCTTACTTTATTTACCTCCTTCCAGAACATCTTCTTTCGTTGGGCTGGACGTTTTAAAATCTAAAAACTAATTAGGCTAAACACGAGGAAGAAGGGGGCCACAAAAACCTACCCATCTCCCCTTAAGAGGCCTAGTAATTTCATACTGTGGCATAATGTCTTGAGAATTCAGTTGCTAAGGAAGTAAATTTACCGTCAGCTGAAATAAAACCGACTTTATATCTAACTACTCTGACTGTAGCGAATGCCTGACCGAAGGAAACTTGGAAACAAAATGGCAGCCAGTAACCTAACTCCCGGTACCCTCTATATCACTGCTGGACTCTATTAATCTGGGTACTCTAACACAGGGGACCACGAACACCGCATGACATCATAGCCGCTTGTAGGGAGAGTTCTGACACCTTGGTTTTGTATAAAGGACATGTTGGACACCTCGCCTCATAGCACCACACATCACGATTTTACAAAGACGGATTCTGATACATGAACTACTATTTCCATGACCCTCAACATTTGTGATAATAATAAGCGGTTCACAATTAATAACTAGAAGGAAACCAGATCATTATTTATTAGATTACCGAAAACCAATTAATTTGCTCGATACAAGATATTCCTGCTTACTACTTATTAAATAGTGTCAATAATGCAGATCTTATTACCCAGGGATTGTGTAAACATTACGAAGCTCTAACCTAAAAAAAAACTCCCTTAGAATTTGTTTTTGTTTTCAAAGTCTCCAACTAACTGCCATTGTACCTACTGTATCTTCTTTATCTGCGGTCTAGCTCCACAAGTCACACCAAGAGTATACGAGGTCAGATCGGCTGCCTTCCAGCACTGCATTGGCATTATCCCTGATGCAATTCAATATATACCGTAAGTGATCTTAGTATAAGAAAAGCTTAACAATGTCCGATGTTTATAAAAGCAAGGCATAGATTCATAGAACTTGGCGGTATGCAACTGTTAACGAATTTAGTATATCCTCCCCATAGAAGGCTTAACATTTCAACCCATAGCATCACAAACTCGCAGAAATGTAACTAGTATTTGCAACATCACAGAAATATAACAGCGGCATCACAATACAGTATCAGGGTCGTACTTCCTCTACTATATTGCCATGATTATATTTCGGTTAATGTTCAGTTTGGGAGGGATCTTCTATATCTCCACTAACTCCATAACTTAATCAACTTCCACGGGTTCCTTTCTTAAAGAGGGATGGGCGTATTTATTTGCTCATTTATGTATTTTTTGACATTGTTAATATTGTCTCGGCCGAAGGCCGGTTCCTCTTAAAATACAGGCTCGCTATCGCTCGCCAGGAAAAAATAGACACCTAAATGACACTAAAAGTCTTAATATTGACAACGAAATGGGGCAAAACATTATAAAATCGCCAAACTAATGAGCCAAACGTCTAAATACATTAAAACTAATGAGACTAAACATGAGGGAGAAAGGGGACCAGAAAAACGACCCATATCCCCTTAAACTGGATTAAATCGTCCATCGTCAGCAGAATATAAGATAAATGGCACACACACACACACACACACACACACCCACACGCACGCACGCACGCACGCGCGCACACACACACACACACACACACACACACACACACACACACACACACACACACACACACACACACACACACTTTGTTCTAGCTCGTCTTCTCTGGCATCCTTATAATTTTGACCGGTTGCAATTTGTTCTTAACGAGATGGGTCAGCCTGTACAATCGCCTACAGTGACAGGTGATATATACTGTATACTATTAGGCAATTCTGACACACGGGCGAAATATTTTGAAACAATCGCCTTATATTAGTTTTCGAGTAAGGGCATCGAAGGCATTCAATATCTAGATAAATTCAATTAATAAATCTCGCAATCCTCTATTCTTACGTGAAAACAAAATATTTTGTTTTTTTATTTTCGTGATATGATTTAATTTAATTATGAGTGAAGCTATCAACTGTCGCTCTACATGCACTGACTCCAATTTTTCAATGTCCTTGTTCAGATAAGTAGACCAAAATTGCACACCATTATTCAAGATGGGGCATCAGTATGCTTTTATATCCCCTGACGACCCCACACAATTACCTGGACCTCGGCCTGTTACTCTTTCTATTAATTTCTGCAACATTCGCGGACTTTCCTCTAACTTTCACTCTGTTGAGCACCATCTCTCCTCCTACAAACCTGATCTTCTCTTCCTCACCGAAACTCAGGTGTCTGTAGCAACATCCAGCAGCCCCTTCTCTGTATCCTCCTACTTTCTCTATCCTAGTTTCAAAGCCAAAGGCGGATGTTGTGCATATGTGCACAACAAACTCACTTGCTCTCGTGTTCCCGATTTCGACTCCTCTGAATTCTCAACTTTATTTTATAGCTCAAACTTTCCTGTCAATCTCTTACTAAATATTTCTGTGCTGTCTATCTTTCCCCTAACTCTACCAACTTTCCCAAATTCTTTGACTATCTAAACTCTACAGTGGAACACATTCTATCCATTTCTCCTTTCTCAGAAATCTCCATCTTAGGAGATTTCAACGTTCACCACCGCCAATGGCTCTCCTCTCACACTACTGATCCACCTGGTGAACAAGCCTACGTCTTTTCTATCATAAATGACCTAGAGCAGTTAGTTCAGCAAACCACCCGTATCCCGGATCGCATCGGAGATCGGCCCAACATTCTTGACTTGTTTCTAACTTCTAACCCTTCTTCTTATACTGTCGATCTTTTTCTCTCCTCTGGGCTCCTCCGACCATAAACTTATCTCTGTCACCTGTCCTATCTCTCCAGTACGGCCACCCGATCCTCCTAGCCGGCGGCGCTTGTGGCACTTTGGCGCTGCCGACTGGGAGGCTCTCCGGCAGTACTTCTTTGATTTCCCATGGAATGATTTCTGCTTCCGTGGCCGGGGACCCTCGGAGAGTGCTGAACGCATTACCGAGGTAATCCTATCGGGCATGGAAGCATACATTCCATTCTCCTTCTCTCAGACTAATGCTAAAAAATCTTGGTTTACTCACGCCTGTTCTACTGCTGTCCGCAATAAGGAGGAAGCATTCAAATGGTACCGACGCCTTAAAACTCAAGACTCTCATTCTTCCTATGTTTCTGCCCGGAATCAAGCCAAATCTGTTCTTCGACTTGCCAAACACTCTTTCATCAATAATAAATGCACTGAACTATCCAACTCTAGCTCTTCCCAAGCTTTCTGGCATCTAGCCAAAAACCTCTCCAACAATTTCTCTTCCTCGTCTTTCCCTCCCCTTTCCCACTCTGATGGCACAACCATCACTTCTTCCTCTGACAAAGCTAAACTCTTCGCTCAAACTTTTGCTAGAAACTCCACCTTGGATGATTCCGGTGTTATTCCTCCCTCTCCGCCCTCCTCTCTCTTACTTATGCCTAATATCCTAATCTCTTCTAAAGATGTACTTTCTACCATCTCTGGGCTTAACACTAATAAGGCGTACGGTCCGGACGGTGTTCCTCCTGTTGTTCTCAAAAACTGTGCTTCCGTGCTGACTCCCTGCCTAGGCAAACTCTTTCGTCTCTGTCTATCCTCTAACGTCTTCCCTTCATGCTGGAAGTTTGCTCACATTCAACCTGTCCCAAAGAAGGGTGACCACTCTCAACCCTCCAACTATCGTCCAATTGCTCTCATCTCTTGTCTTTCTAAAGTTTTTGAAACTATTCTTGCTTCCAAATTTCTTAAGCATTTCTCTTCTCATAATCTGCTCTCAGATCGCCAGTATGGCTTCCTTAAGGGTCGCTCTACTGGTGATCTTCTTTCATATCTTACTAACTCTTGGTCATCCTCCTTTCGGGATTTCGGTGAGACTTTTTCTATTGCACTAGACATATCGAAAGCCTTCGATAGAGTCTGGCATAAATCTTTAATTTCTAAACTACCCTCCTTCGGTTTCTATCCCTCCATCTGTGCCTTTGTCTCTAATTTCCTTTCCGGCCGTTCCATAGCCGCGGTTGTGGACGGCCATTGTTCACTTCCTCACCCTATAAACTCCGGCGTTCCTCAGGGCTCTGTCCTATCTCCTATTCTCTTTCTAATTTTTATAAATGATCTCCTTAACTGTACCTTAATTCCCATCCATTCATACGCAGACGACTCAACCTTACACTACTCCATTAGTTTTTCAGAACGCCCCAGCCAGCAATTCCTCAATGACAAACGTAATAAAGCCATAGAACTCTTAAATTCTGATCTAAATACTATTTCCAATTGGGGCAGAGAAAACCTTGTTAACTTTAATGCTTCCAAAACCCAATTTCTCCATCTATCTACCCGTCAGGATCTCCCAGCGGACTATCCCTTATTCTTCAACAATACAAAAATCAACCCTTCATCTTCTCTCAATATTCTTGGTGTCTCTTTTTCTTCTACTCTCATTTGGAAGGACCATATTACCAGTCTTGCTAAGGCAGCCTCCCAGAAGCTCGGTGTGCTCAACCGCCTTAGGGGGTTCTTTTCCCCTGCACAGCTTCTTGCTCTGTACAGGGGCATAGTGCGCCCTTGTATTGAGTATTGTTCACATGTGTGGGGAGGTTCCTCTCACACCGCTCTCCTAGACAAAGTTGAAAGGAAGGCCTTTCGTATCATTAACTCCCGTCCACTCACCAACTCTCTGCAATCTCTCTCTCTCCGCCGCAATGTTGCATCTCTCTCGCTATTCTATCTCTACTATAATAATCAGTGTTCCTCAGAGCTATCCCAGTGCATACCACCTCCTTTACGTAGGGCACGTGGTACCCGTCTTGCAACTCAATCCCACCCCTACTCTGTGCAACTCTCCAACCCAAGAGTGAAACGTTGCTCTCAAACTTTCTTCTACTCAACAGCTGAGCTCTGGAACTCTCTCCCAGAATCAGTCTTTCCCTCTTCCTATGACTTAAATTGCTTTAAACTCCGTGTGTCCAGGCAATTTGGCTCGAACGGCCCTTGATTTTGGCCCTGTCACTCTTTCAACTATGGGGGAGGCACTCGCTATAGGCAGTAATGCCTTTTGCCTCCCTCAATCACATAGACAAAACTAAAAATATATATAACGGTACCATAATGTTCAAATAGATTTTTTTTTTTTTTTAATAATTCCCAATGCTCTATTGACCTTGTTCGCAGCTCCTGCATATTGATCTGAGGTGTTCAAGTTTTCAGTTATTAGAAGTTTAGAACCTTATGTTTTTTAACTAATGCACCTGTGTTTATTGGTTGGCCTTTCATCCTGTAATCATATTTTTGTATTACATATTTGTAAGAATGAAAATAAACACCATATGAGGAGGAGCACTTTATTGACAACGTGTCGCATATAGCTTCATCAGGCCAACGTTGTCCGTAAAGTGCTCTTCCTCACATGGTGTTTATTCATCAGGCCAACGTTGTCAGTAAAGTGCTCTTCCTCACATGGTGTTTATTCATTAGGCCAACGTTGTCCGTAAAGTGCTCTTCCTCACATGGTGTTTATTCATCAGGCCAACGTTGTCAGTAAAGTGCTCTTCCTCACATGGTGTTTATTTCCATATTTGTAAGACCTGAAGTTTGGCAACATTGAATAGTATCTCCCATCTTTCTGACCACTCCAGAGAGAGAGATACGAATGAAAATTAAAAACATTATAGCATCAGTTTATAGCTACAAAATCCGCCTCTCACCAGGTAATCCCCTTGCTTAGTCGTTATATCCAACTGGGTCCCTAGAACAAGTGTGCAGGTAGTGTCCATCTATATGTAAAGGCGGTATCACACAAGAGCTTTTATTGTCAACATTCGATGATCAACTTTTTTCTGGCAACATTTCTGAATATTTTGCACTGGTATCGGAAACTAGACTGATGATAGATGAATTAAGGTAACCGAAATACTTAAAATGTTGACCTCCTAAGCTGCCAGACCAGTGTTAAGGATAAAAGTTGACTATAAAAGCTCTCGTGTGATACCGGTTTAACCCAACCACTTGACCATAGGCAGGCTGTTAACCTCCCTCACCAGGGCTTTAAGGGAGAATGGGCCGGTTTTCTGGCCCCCTTCTCCCTCATGTTTAGCCCCATTAGTTTTCAGATTTTAAGATGTTTGCCCCATTAGTTTGTTGATTTTAAGACCTTTCGCTCCATTTATTTGTCAATATTAAGACCTTTCGTGCTATTTAGGTGTCAATTTTTTCCTGGCGAAAGATAGTGAGCCTGTAATTTTTGAAGAATCGGCCTTCGGCAGATTCAAATTAATCTAGAAGTGGGATCTAATAGATGTTTTGTATTTAAAGTTTGATGGAGGTCTAGCGAGGAAACTAAAGAAATAATATATATATACAGTATATAAATAAACTGACCCAAAATATATACCGTACCCCCTTAACCCCCCTCACCATGGCTTCAATATCCACCTTGCTCCAGCCCAGCCACCCTATATCTACCACCATGTACAGTCAAGCTCAAAAGTTTCGTATTTTTTGCTATATAACCTGGTCGTTTTTAAGATTGAATGAGGAGTATCTGTTAACTATGAAAACTTAATAATTGAATGTAACGTATTGGTATGTGCAGGTCGTTTGATTGATAACAGAGAGACCAGAGAGACAGAGAGAGAGAGAGAGAGATATAGAGATTTACATAGATGCACAGCTGGCTCCATAGATGCCGACAGATATGAATGAAGAGATGAGAATTGAGTACAAAGGCAGGCGAACATAAACAAGTTTTGTTGATCTTCACGAGCCTAGACTAAGTAGAACTAAGCATTGTGCAAAAGAAAACGGATTGCACAGCACGATGGTTCCCATTGATCCTTCGAGCACCTTGCAACATGGCATATTTGCATGGAATGTGTAGGATATATTGAAAGGAATAGTATTCAAGCGAGAGAGAGAGAGAGAGAGAGAGAGAGAGAGAGAGAGAGAGAGAGAGAGAGAGAGAGAGAGAGAGAGAGAGAGAGAGAGAGACTGAGAAAGAGACTGATATGAGATTGTTCTGGGGTCCATCGCACAGAACACCCCGGCTGTAAATTATTGGTTGTGATCTGACAGGCAAGAGGTGTGGCTGGGGGATGAACAGCTGATGCATGGGAAGAGGAAGAGGGGAAGGGAAAGAGGAGGAATAGCAGGTGAAGGACGAATGAGATGTACAGGAGAAAGAGGAATATAAGGAAGAGGTGGAGATAGGAGAAGATGGAGGAATGGGATGTAAAGGAGGAGGAGGAGGAGGAATAGGAGATGAAGGAAGAATATGTGCAGGAGGAAGAGGAATGGAAGAAGGAAGGTGGGGAAGAAGAGGAGGACTAGGAGATGAAGGAGGAATGGGATGTACAAGAGGAAGGAGACTGGAGGAAAGAGGAGGAGGAATAGGAGATGAAGTAAGGATGGGATGTGTAGGAGGAAGACAAGTGGAAGGAATAGAGGAGGAATAGCAGATGAAGGGGGAATGAGGTGTGCAGGAGGAAGAAGAAAGAGGAGAAAGCAGAGTAGAAAGAATTGAAGAGGAATAGCAGATGAAGTGTGCAGGGGAGGTGTGGCAGAGTGGTCTTGCCACTGGACTGGTAATCCAATGGACCCGGGTTCGAATCCCAATATGTCAATGGGAAGATATTATTGGGATGGAATTTGTGCTGTACCTAGTTTCAGTGCATTACCACAGCACACCGAAATGCCAAAAACAAAAATTGTTCCCTGATAAAATAGCATTGTATGAATATTCCCATATTCAAAATATGTTACAGGGGGGCAATGCCTTGTGAGTTAATTTCTCAATAGGTGGCGTTCTGAGAGTGAGGGTCCAAGTGTGGGGGATGAGACGGTGAAGCGCAGAGGCGGAGTGGTTTCAGAGGTGGAGTTGCTTCGAGCCGGGGTGCTTCGCATGTCTCACTCCCTAGACTGGAACAAGACCCCACGGGCCTCACCGTGTTCAGCGGTGTAGTGTAAAGGCTCTCAGCCTATGCCCGAGAGGGAGTAGTTGGAATATAGAAAAATAAAGGAGGAAGAAGACTGGAAGAAGACAGAGGAGAAAGAAGAGTGGAATGAATAAAAGAAAAAATAGGAGATGAAGGAGGAAAGAGATGTACAGGAGGATGAAGACTGGAAGAAAGGGGAGGCAAATGAATGACAGGGAGAAGATAAGTGGAATTTAAATGTATTTTGTTTTTAGTTTTGACGATTTGTATGTAATTAGTTGACATAAGTGTCTGACCGAGCCTCTTGAGAGTAAGTATTAATAACAAAGTATATTTAAGACAAAGTATCAACAACAAAGTACAGTATAAAACAAATGAACGTCGCATAGTACCTCGTTTATTGCTATATACTGGTAGGTTACATGTTTTAAGCCGGTGTCACACTTTAGCGGTAGATGTATCTGAGTTACATTATCCGAGTCATAAAGCAGCAAAACTAGTCTACTATCCGACAATTTTTTCTTTCATTATAACTATTTTGTATCGTGTACAGTCCATTATATTATACGAGTAATCACCAAAATCAATCATAATAATATAAGTGTATTCAAGACTCCAATACATGTAGCCAATACTCTTGCTCGTGTGAAGCCGGCTTTAACCCTTCCTACCCGGGCTGTCTTATCCAATGACGGTCGCCCCTACCCGGGCGAAATGGCTGAAAAACGTCTAGGCCTAGGCTACCGTATTTATGTTTATTTTCACTGCTAGAACTTTCCCACTCATCTATAATCGTAGTCCAGTTTTCAATCTGTATTTTGGCGTTGAGTAGAGCTCTGTAAGTCAACTGGTTCAGTTGTGATGACGATTTCAGTGGAGCAAATATTGCAGAGATGTTGCCAATATGGGGGCTTTTTAGACACTAATTTCGTCGTGACGTCAGAACAATAACATTGAAGAGTCTTCTCCTTCTTGTTTTCGGAGGTGCGGTGACGAACGCTTGGGTTTGTTGACATACGTCGTACGCACGGCGTTCAGACCAAGCTTAATTAGGCTATTAAGCTGCTGCCTTAGGTAAGGCATACCGGGTAGCGGCCCTTCTTTCGAGCTGTCCTTACCTAAGGCAGACCGGGTAGGAAGGGTTAAGGGAACCCACCTTGCTTGTTTTCTTTTTCTCTCCTTCTCTCTTTGGCTTGTATCCATTCGACCCCACTCAACCTACTGTTTTAAGACGTTTACCCCCATCCAGGTGTCAATATTTTCCTGGCGAGTGGTAGCGAGCCAGCATATTTATATATTTTTTTGACAGCAAGCTAAATTTGTACATTTTTCGATAGAAAAATTGATTTTTCCATACAATGCTGGCTCGCTATCGCTCGCCAGGAAGAAATCGACACCTGGATGTGGATCTCTTGTCTTTCTAAAGTTTTTTAAACTATTCTTGCTTCCAAATTGCTTAAGCATTTCTCTTCTCATAATCTGCTTTCAGACTGCCAGTATGGCTTCCTTAATGATCTTCTTTCATATCTTACTAACTCTTGGTCATCCTCCTTTCGGGAATTCGGTGAGACTTTTTCTATTGCACTAGACATATCGAAAGCCTTCGATAGAGTCTGGCACAAATCTTTAATTTCTAAACTACCCTCCTTCGGTTTCTATCCCTCCATCTGTGCCTTTGTCTCTAATTTCCTTTCCGGCCGTTCCATAGCCGCGGTTGTGGACGGCCATTGTTCACTTCCTCACCCTATAAGCTCCGGTGTTCCTCAGGGCTCTCTCATATCTCCTATTCTCTTTCTAATTTTTATAAATGATCTCCTCAACTGTACCTCAATTCATACGCAGACGACTCAACCTTACACTACTCCATTAGTTTTTCAGAACGCCCCAGCCAGCAATCCCTCAACGACAAACGTAATGAAGCCATAGAACTCTTAAATTCTGATCTAAATACTATCTCCAATTGGGGCAGAGAAAACCTTGTTACCTTTAATGCTTCCAAAACCCAATTTCTCCATCTATCTACCCGTAAGGAACTCCCAGCGGACTATCCCTTATTCTTCAACAATACAAACATCAATCCTTCATCTTCTCTAAATATTCTTGGTGTCACTTTTTCTTCTGCTCTCAGTTGGAAGGACCATATTAACAGTCTTGCTAAGGCAGCCTCCCAGAAGCTGGGTGTGCTCAACCGCCTTAGGGGGTTCTTTTTCCCTGCACAGCTTCTTGCTCTGTACAGGGGCAAAGTACATCCTTGTATTGAGTATTGTTCACTTGAGTATTGTTCACATGTGTGGGGAGGTTCCTCTCACACCGCTCTCCTAGACAAAGTTGAAAGGAAGGCCTTTCGTATCATTAACTCCCGTCCACTCACCAACTCTCTGCAATCTCTCTCTCTCCGCCGCAATGGTGCATCTCTCTCGCTATTCTATCGCTACTATAATAATCAGTGTTCCTCAGAGCTTTCCCATTGTATACCACCTCCTTTACGTAGGGCACGTGGTACCCGTCTTGCAACTCAATCCCACCCGTACTCTGTGCAACTCTCCAACCCATGAGTGAAACGTTACTCTCAAACTTTCTTCTACTCAACAGCTGAGCTCTGGAACTCTCTCCCAGAATCAGTCTTTCCCTCTTCCTATGACTTAATTGCTTCAAACTCCGTGTGTACAGGCATTTTGGCTCGAACGTCCCTTGATTTTGGCCCTGTCACTCTTTCAACTATGGGGGAGGCACTCGCTATAGGCAGTTATGCATTTTGCCTCCCTCAATCACATAGAAAAAAAAAAAATAAATAAATAAAATCTTAAAACAGTTGGCTGAATGGGTCCGAATGGATACAAGCCAGGGAAAGAGAGACAAAGAGAGCAAGATAAAAAAAAACGGTGACCCCCCTTAATTAAGATGTAGTACGTAAGACAATATATATAACAAGCGACAACTAGTGAATATCAAGGCCAAGAAAATCAATGGGGGATAGGAAGAAAGATGAGAATGCTAAAATGATAACAAGTTGGAGGTGAATGGGAAGATTAATTAGAATAAAGAGGAGGGGTAGAAGGAAGATTATAATAATATGGAGGAGGAGGAGGAGGAGGAGGTGGAGGAAGAGGAAGATTTATTATAATAAGGAGAAGATGAGAAAGCTTAGAATGAAGAGGAGGAAGAGGATTAATTAGAATAAAGAGGAGGGGTAGAAGGAAGATTATAATAATATGGAGGAGGAGGAGGTGGAGGAAGAGGAAGATTTATTATAATAAGGAGAAGATGAGAAAGCTTAGAATGAAGAGGAGGAAGAGGATTAATTAGAATAAAGAGGAGGTGGAAGAGGAAGAAGATTAATTTATTATGTGGAGAAGGAGGAGGAGGAGAAGATTGATTAGAATGTGGAGCAGGAAGAGAATAGTAATTATAATGTACAGGAGGAGAAAAGAATAGTATTATAATGTGAAGGAGGAGGAAACCTAATGAAGATCAAACATAATGAGAAGGGGGAGGAGAAAGAAGAACAATAATTAGAATGAGGAGCAGGAAGAAAATACAAAAGAAAATAACTAGCATGTGGAGGAGGAGGAAGATGAAGATTAATTAGGAGGAGGAGGAGGAGGAAGAGAAAGAGAGGTTTTGTTCTGATAAGCAAGAGGTGTGGCGGAAAGAAGACCACTCCATGAAGGGTCTTGATTAGTGTGTGGAGGAGGAGTTAATAGGAGTTACAAGGAGAGTTAGCATCTCAAAGACCTTATGACTCACTCAAGGGAGGTACAACAAATAATATAAAGAATGTATAGTACTGTACACTCTGCAAAATACTATCCACTCTCTTTCTATACTGCTCTACTAACAAGTGAGAGGAGCTGATCTGTCTGGGAGAGAAGAAAAGAATGAAGAGTAGAACCGATATCACACGAGCGCTTTTTCCCTCAACAATTGTTCTTGATGTTAGGAGGAATATATATGTAAAGGATAGGACTATGTGTGTGGCATTTGAATTGAAATGTTGAATAAAATGTCAATTCATAGAAGGAAATTCAAATTTGAGTAGGAGCTTGTAAATGCAAAGTTAGCATGCAGAAGTCGATTTTATGAAATTAAAGCAGCTACTAAGAGTATCTCAAGGAAATTAAAGAAGCTACTAAGAGTATCTCAAGGAAATTAAAGAAGCTACTAAGAGTATCTCAAGGAAATTAAAGAAGCTACTAAGAGTATCTCAAGGAAATTAAAGAGGCTACTAAGAGTATCTCAAGGAAATTAAAGAAGCTACTAAGAGTATCTCAAGGAAATTAAAGAAGCTACTAAGAGTATCTCAATGAAAAAGAAGTACACCTTGTGAGGAAACACAATTAAAAATTAACCCTTTCAGTTTATGATGGCACGTTACTTCCTTTTATGGTGGCTATCATTAGATGATTGTATTAAGTTGAAGACAGAATTTTGGAAGTCGGAGGGTTAATTACGAACATTCTTACCTCTTTGATTCTTAGAGATCCTTCCTTAACTGCATAACATCACTTAATAAATAGCCATAGTAGGATGAAAAAACTCGTCATCGCATCCAGAAGGGGTTAACGTCGACGAATCTCTGTATATGGAGAAGTGAATGCCAGGTTGTGGAGTATATCTAGGTAGGCGATCTGTTGGGCTGTGATGGGGCCTTGATATGATCCAGGTAAAGGGGCAGTGCTTGTTTTTGGGTCTACGTATATATTTATTTAATATTTTTTTTTTTTTGCGTTTCCTCCCCAGACCTCCAGCAAGCTTTTAAAAATACCCCCTAGACCCCCTTTCAAGATAAATTTGTACATTTTTCGGTAGAAAAATGTCCCAGCCGAAGGCCGATTCCTTATAAAATTACAGGCTCACTATCGCTCGCCAGGAAAAAATCGACACCTAAATGGCACGAAAGGTCTTAAAATCGACAATCTAACGGAACGAACGTCTTAAAATCTCAAACTATTCTACTAAACATGAGGGAGAAAGGGGTCCATAAGAAGCACCTACCTCCCCCCTCAAGGAGTGTGCTGTTACTGATGGCGGTAGTTGATGCTAGATACCTTGCCACCGTGGCATTGCAAACAGGAGGCTTGCAGAGGCATGCAGAATGAAAGAAGGGGGGTGTGGGTGGGAGATTTTTCAGTTTGAAGGAAGTTTGGGAAGGCGTTTTTGTTAGCCTAAGGGACACACTGAAGCCCATTGCTCGAAAATGACAACAACAAGCACAATCCTGAATAATAACCATACAAAATACCAAAATAACCCACAAGACGTCGGACCAGATAGTCTTAAGGGGAGATGGGTTGTTTTTCTGGGCAACTTTCTCCCTCGTGTTTAGCCCCATTAGTTTTCACATTTTAAAATGCTTGTTCCATTATTTTGGCGATTTTAACATTTTTAGCTCCATTTCGTTGTCAATTGTTGTCAAAATATACAAATTTATCTAGGGGGCGTTTTTCTAAGTTTGAGGGAGGTCTAGCGAGGAAACTAAAAAACAAATTAATAAATGAATCAATGAATCAATAGACCAAAGAAACACCCACTAGCCCCTTAACCCGTTCACTACCAGGGACATCCTTTTACTCATGTTCTGGCAACTATTAGACGATTTTATTCAGCTTGGGAAGGAACTCTAGCAATAATAAGTATTCAAACTATCTCAACCAACCCTCTCAACTATCACAGATCCTTCCTAAGCTGCATAATATCGACTGGATATAGCTAGAATACAATATAACGCACGTCGCTGGTACTCTAAGGGTTAAAGGCAGACATTAATGCGCTCGTTTAACATTATCCGGTCCGACGTGTTGTGGGTTATTATCATATTTTGTTCAATTATTGTTGAGAATTTTGCTTGCATTTTGCCATGTTCTAGCAATGTACTTTAGTCTCCTCCCTAAGCTAACATAAATGCCTTCCCTGACTTGTTTCAAACTAATTAATGTCCACCCAGATCCCTTTCAAGCTATTATATTTATTATTATATATATTTTTTAAATTTGTTATACTTTTTGATAGACATTTTCCTGACCGTCGTCCGATTTATTCTAGGTTGAGGCTTGCTACCGCTCGCCAAGAATAAAAGTTGAAACCTGAAAGATATGGAGCGTTTTATGATCGCCAAACTAATGGTGTGAAACGTCATATAATCTTCAAACTAATGGTGCGAAACAGGGAAGATCCAAAAAGCACCCCTCGGCTCAAATAGTGTTAAACCACGATCCCTAGAGCTACGTTCATGATGTATTTGGACTCTCGTAAACCTTTGGCAGGAATTAATGATCTCGTTTGAGGGGGTAGTGGTTAGTTTTTGGTATTTTTATTTATGTATGAAAAAAAAATATATATGTATATATACCGTACACACCCATATACTGTATATATATATATATATATATATATATATATATATATATATATATATATATATATATATATATATATATATAACAAAGCTTGGAAAAGAGTTACACAGTGTGATTTAGATGGAGTTATAGATATTTAGTAACTCCTCCTAAATCTCACACAATGTATCTATCTATCTATCTATCTATATGCTCAGGCCCAATCCCTGTATCTATCTGCATAATAATGTACCTATCTATTTATCTACCCATCTATCAATATAGCCTATGTGTGTCTGTTTATGTATCTTATCATTATCTATCTCTTATCAAAATCAAACTACAAACAAATCAGAATTATACGCTATGATTTATTGATGAGCGTCGTGAGAGATCATAAGGAGGCCCTTCAGTCAAAATACACAGGATTATCGCTCTTGTGTATTTGGTACAGTACATATAGCCCTCTGCTAAAACCGAAGCGAGTTGATGGAAATTTCCATAGTTAGATTATTTGTGTTCAATGTTGCTGGTTTAAAATGCAAGCAGATAGCAGGAAACTGCTGACGATCTGATTTTCTGCAACTTAGTCCTCAACTGTTGAAAGTACTGTTGATTAGAATTATTATTGAGCAATCCCTAAAGGCCCATCGACCTATACTAAGTTATTTACGAATTCTACTTTACTTCATTGTAAATTCTAATGATAAGACCTTTTTCAGCGATTCAAGTGTTTTATTGTCTAATCAAGTCTTGCACATGCTATACTGTGTAATGTACACTCGGATACCATACTGCAGTCTCTAGCCCACTCATACAAATTCGTGGACTTCACCTATTTCTAATTATGGAAGTATGTCTCCGGAAACAAATTTATGAAAATATTTGTTTATAAATCAACTACAAAACGATATATAGTATTTATTGAAAAGCTAGTGTTATCCAAAAAAAAAAAAAAAATCCAAACAGTTATAATTGCATACAGAAAAACACAGGGGGTCCACGAATTCTTATGCGTGGGGCTAAAGACTATGGTGTCCGACTGTATTGGCATCTTTATAAGAACGTCGTCTGTGGAAATATAATGACGATACTGATATAATATCTACAGTATAGCAATATGATAAATGGTAAATTGAAACCCCAAATATCTATTTTAATTCAGAAGGTCAATGTGCAGGACATTTCCATCCATAACTAATTGATTGGTTAATTGCGTTGGTCATTATGTATCTTAATCAATATCCTGACTTACGTTAATAATACTGGCGTGTTTCCACTGAGGAGTCATTAATATATTATTAATTCAATTAATTAAGGTAGCTATAATATAATGAGGTTGAATTTCAATGTATATTCCGTAAGCATCATACTGTACCAAATCGATTTATGTAAGAAAATAAAGCGTGAAATTACCTGCCAATGGGCAATGGACTACAGTAGAGAGGCCTGCCTATCATAGCCAAAGAGTTAGATGTGTGTGTGTGTGTGTGTGCGTGTGTGTGTGTGTGTGTGTGTGTGTGTGTGTGTGTGTGTGTGTGTGTGTGTGTGTGTGTGTGTGTGTGTGTGTGTGTGTGTGTGTGTGTGTGTGTGTGTGTGTGTGTGTGTGTGTGTGTGTGTGTGTGTGTGTGTATTCAGTTGCTTGTTCGTCAAGGGGAATCCACGCAATGCGAGCTAAGCTCATTAATATAGCGCCTCCTTAACTGGGGAATGTATTGTTCGTGAAATGCATGTTAAGTGTTTTATGTACTGTTGAATGGCTGTGGATGTGTGTGTAGTCTGTATTTAGCCAATTGGCGACATCGGAAACGAAGGCTTAGGGGGGATCTGTATGGTACCATTCTCACTATAGACGGTACCGTCTCGCCCGAAGGCTTAGGTAGCCATCAGCTTAGGTGAACCATATGGTACCCCATCTCTCGCCTTGTACCATTTTTGCCAACCCCAGATGGGACGTCACAACGTCGTCCACTTAATCCAGGTACCTATTTACAGCTAGGTGAACTGAGGCTAACACATGAAAGGAGACGAGCCCAATTTGTCTCCGCCCGGCCGGGATTGAACCCCCGACCCCTCGTGTGTGAGACGAGAGCTCTACCTACTAGGCTACGGGCTGTGTGTGTGTGTGTGTGTGTGTGTGTGTGTGTGTGTGTGTGTGTGTGTGTGTGTGTGTGTGTGTGTGTGTGTGTGTTACTGTGTGTGTGTGTGTGTGTTACTGTGTGTGTGTGTGTGTGTTACTGTGTGTGTGTGTTACTGTGTGTGTGTGTTACTGTGTGTGTGTTACTGTGTGTGTGTTACTGTGTGTTACTGTGTGTTACTGTGTGTTACTGTGTGTTACTGTGTGTTACTGTGTGTTTATGTGTACGTGTGTGTCCGAAAGACTAACCAACCCGCGGCAATATAACATACGCTTCTCTAGCTCAGAACGACTAGCCATTGCGACCAGTGATTGCCAAAGTGAAAAATGCGCAGGAGTTGCGGGGAAGAAAACCTTATGTGGTGGTTTTAACCCCTCCAATATTATAACACCACTTCTATCGTTTTTATTGATGGCATTACACGATCTCACCCAGCCAAGAAATAACCTCTGGGAATCAAATTACTCTGTTCTTACACTCCAAAAATTGTGTTCGAATGTAAGAAAAAGATATACATAATACTTCACATAATTCAGTCGTAAAATTAGCATACACCAACGACTGGCACAGTTTTTATGTGTATCATTTTTATTACAATAAATCGTTAAAAATGTTACAGTAAACTTAACTGCAGACTCGTTTCTAGTCACTGAATAAAAATTAACGTTTAGTTAACACACATGGTACACAGTTTTCTTGGATTATGTAATCAAATTAGCCTTTTTAAGTCCGGGGGTTGCCGTTTATTATTCAAAACAGAATTATCTTACTCTCATAATTACTTCTCCAAAATTTGTTTTCTGTCCACAACTCGCTCAAAGAAAACTGCAAAGGTTAAAATAATTAAACTAAAGGTTTCTAAACACCCCTGATGGTCACAAAGGTTTAAAGTATCCCTTAAGGGAGCGATCGCGTCCTGAAGTTCGCGAAAGGGTTAAACACGTAAACGATTGAAACCCTTATGTGCATCTCTTTTGTTACAATCGAATACCAATCGATCAGGGCAGTAACCTGGGGACGCCACAAAGGCATATGATAGGAGTTGCTGGAACTCCTATTTCATTTGCCTTTCTGGTTCTGTTGAGCCTCACCTACACAGGGAATAATTCAGCTAACTCTAACAAACACCTCTTCCTCCTCCAATTCATTTCACTACACTTTACAAGCACACCACACTTCTTTCCCACACACTTAAATTACCTATAATGTACCTTGATTTTAGCGCTCTATCACTCTTTCAACCTTGGGGGGGACACTTGTTACAGGCAGCTTTGCCTTTTGTCTCCTTCATACACGTAGACAAAAAGAAAAACAATAATACAAATAAAGCGTTCAATGTATACAGTGTAGCGCTAGCCAAGATAGTAGTACACAAAGCTATGAGGAAGAAGGAAGGATTTATTTTTGGGTCGATTACTTCATATATGTATTATTTTTTTAGTTTCCTCCCTAGACCTCCATCAAACTTTAAAAAAAAAATCCTCCTAGACTCCCCTGCAAGATAAATTTATACATTTTTCGGTAGATAAATGTCCGGCCGAAGGCCGATCACTATTAAAATTACAGGCTAGCTATCGCTCGCCAGGAAAACATCGACACCTAAATGGCACGAAAGGTCTTAATATTGACAAAGAAATGGGGCGTAAAGTCTTAAAATCGCCTAACTAATGGGTCGACCGTCATAAAATCTGAAATATAATAGGGCTAAGCATGAGGGAGAAGAGGGGCCAGAAAACGACCCATCTCCCCTTTAAGCCCGGTAGCCGGAGGGTGGGTGGGGCCGAGGCTACTGTATGCTGTACCTTCACTCGTATTATTTATTACCCGATCATATATAGCTATCTCTACTAGACCCAAACCAGATCATATAGCTATCTCTACTAGACCCAAACCAGATCATATATAGCCATCTCTACTAGACCCAAACCAGATCATATAGCCATCTCTACTAGACCCAAACCAGATCATATAGCCATCTCTACTACACTCAAACCAGATCATATAGCTATCTCTACTAGACCCAAACCAGATCATATAGCTATCTCTACTAGACCCAAACCAGATCATATAGCTATCTCTACTAGACCCAAACCAGATCATATAGCTATCTCTACTAGACCCAAACCAGATCATATAGCCATCTCTACTACACTCAAACCAGATCATATAGCTATCTCTACTAGACCCAAACCAGATCATATAGCTATCTCTACTAGACCCAAACCAGATCATATAGCTATCTCTACTAGACCCAAACCAGATCATATAGCTATCTCTACTAGACCCAAACCAGATCATATAGCTATCTCTACTAGACCCAAACCAGATCATATAGCTATCTCTACTAGACCCAAACCAGATCATATAGCTATCTCTACTAGACTCTAAACAGATCATATAGCTTATCTCTACTAGACCCAAACCAGATCATATAGCTATCTCTACTAGACCCAAACCAGATCATATAGCTATCTCTACTAGACCCAAACCAGATCATATAGCCATCTCTACTAGACCCAAACCAGATCATATAGCTATCTCTACTAGACCCAAACCAGATCATATAGCCATCTCTACTAGACCCAAACCAGATCATATAGCTATCTCTACTAGACCCAAACCAGATCATATAGCTATCTCTACTAGATCCAAACCAGATTATATAGCTATCTCTACTAGACCCAAACCAGATCATATAGCTATCTCTACTAGACCCAAACCAGATCATATAGCCATCTCTACTAGACCCAAACCAGATCATATAGCTATCTCTACTAGACCCAAACCAGATCATATAGCTATCTCTACTAGACCCAAACCAGATCATATAGCTATCTCTACTACACTCAAACCAGATCATATAGCTAGCTCTACTACACTCAAACCAGATCATATAGCTATCTCTACTAGACCCAAACCAGATCATATATAGCCATCTCTACTAGACCCAAACCAGATCATATATAGCCATCTCTACTAGACCCAAACCAGATCATATAGCTATCTCTACTAGACCCAAACCAGATCATATATAGCCATCTCTACTAGACCCAAACCAGATCATATATAGCCATCTCTACTAGACCCAAACCAGATCATATAGCTATCTCTACTAGACTCAAACCAGATCATATAGCCATCTCTACTAGACCCAAACCAGATCATATAGCTATCTCTACTAGACCCAAACCAGATCATATAGCTATCTCTACTAGACCCAAACCAGATCATATAGCTATCTCTACTAGACCCAAACCAGATCATATAGCTATCTCTACTAGACCCAAACCAGATCATATAGCTATCTCTACTAGACCCAAACCAGATCATATAGCTATCTCTACTACACTCAAACCAGATCATATAGCTATCTCTACTACACTCAAACCAGATCATATAGCTATCTCTACTAGACCCAAACCAGATCATATAGCTATCTCTACTAGACCCAAACCAGATCATATAGCTATCTCTACTACACTCAAGCCAGATCATATAGCTATCTCTACTACACTCAAACCAGATCATATAGCTATCTCTACTAGACCCAAACCAGATCATATAGCTATCTCTACTACACTCAAGCCAGATCATATAGCTATCTCTACTACACTCAAACCAGATCATATAGCTATCTCTACTAGACTCAAACCAGATCATATAGCTATCTCTACTAGACCCAAACCAGATCATATAGCTATCTCTACTAGACCCAAACCAGATCATATAGCTATCTCTACTAGACCCAAACCAGATCATATAGCTATCTCTACTACACTCAAACCAGATCATATAGCTATCTCTACTACACTCAAACCAGATCATATAGCTATCACTACTAGACCCAACCCAGATCATATAGCTATCTCTACTAGACCCAAACCAGATCATATAGCTATCTACTAGACCCAAACCAGATCATATAGCTATCTCTACTACACTCAAGCCAGATCATATAGCTATCTCTACTACACTCAAACCAGATCATATAGCTATCTCTACTAGACTCAAACCAGGTCATATAGCTATCTCTACTACACTCAAACCAGATCATATAGCTATCTCTACTAGACTCAAGCCAGATCATATAGCTATCTCTACTCCACTCAAACCAGATCATATAGCTATCTCTACTAGACCCAAACCAGATCATATAGCTATCTCTACTACACTCAAGCCAGATCATATAGCTATCTCTACTACACTCAAACCAGATCATATAGCTATCTCTACTAGACTCAAGCCAGATCATATAGCTATCTCTACTACACTCAAACCAGATCATATAGCTATCTCTACTAGACTCAAGCCAGATCATATAGCTATCTCTACTAGACTCAAACCAGATCATATAGCTATCTCTACTAGACTCAAACCAGATCATATAGCTATCTCTACTAGACTCAAGCCAGATCATATAGCTATCTCTACTACACTCAAACCAGATCATATAGCTATCTCTACTAGACTCAAACCAGATCATATAGCTATCTCTACTAGACCCAAACCAGATTATATAGCTATCTCTACTAGACTCAAACCAGATCATATAGCTATCTCTACTACACTCAAGCCAGATCATATAGCTATCTCTACTAGACTCAAACCAGATCATATAGCTATCTCTACTAAACTCAAACCAGATCATATAGCTATCTCTACTACACTCAAGCCAGATCATATAGCTATCTCTACTACATCCAAACCATATCATATAGCTATCTCTACTAGACCTAAACCAGATCATATAGCTATCTCTACTACACTCAAACCAGATCATATAGCTATCTCTACTAGACCCAAACCATATCATATAGCTATCTCTACTACACCCAAACCAGATCATGCACTCTTATTTATTTCCCAATCATATATAGCCATCTCTACTACAACCAAACCCGATCATACACTCATTTAGGGCATATTAACGCTCGGAATTCTTTAGCACAGTTATTATCCTACATGGGACTCCACAAAAGGTAGATAACCCCGGGGTTTACTATTAGGTTAACAATGGCACTTGTATTGGGAGTATTAACAGCCTGTCTCGTCTTGCCCGGGAATCGAACCTTGATCATCTCGTAAGCCGAGAGGTGCGGCTAATTCACCACATGATAACATATGTAATTATGTGTAATCCCCTTGGCATATGTTTCCCCACCAATTATTGACCACCTGCGAGTTTCAAGCTATAAGGAAGTTAGAACTGTATATATCGAAACCTAGCAGAAATAGAGCAATAATGCGAACTTTATATGATTTAGTGATTTTATGTATTTTACAGGTTTTCCCGAGATGGACGTGCCAAATTTCGGGATATGATTATATAGATAATTCTAAGTATACATTTTTCTATATATATTTTGTTTAAATCTCAACTGTTTAAAAGGTATTGCAGGTTATATATACAGTAGTGTCCTGTAATCGCTGTAATTAACTCTTCCATGTTAAATAGTTTCCAGCAGGTCCAAAGTTAGCTATTATGTCTATAATCATTTTGCAATTACACAGAACTATAATATCTTGATAATACCATGGTAAAATAATTGCAGTCAGATGGGGGTGTGGTAGGCTCCAGGACAGCTAGACCAGCCTTATGGGGACATAGTTAATACAATGCTATTTTAAACAGGCAATAGCTCTGTAACGAGTAATATTTGGAATCTTGCTTATAGAACATTTTAAGCTTAGAATATATTTCCTAACCTAATTCTGGAGTTTGGCATGTCTATTTTGGAACACCCTGTATATGCACATCCATCGTATTTTGGCCAGTAATTCGGCTAAATATCGTTGTTTACAGGTCCAACTTCCTTGTCTTGCAAGGGTCAATTATAGTAAGTGCGATAAGTGTAAAGTATTAAACTGCGCTTGGCCGTGGTGCTCATCTCACTAACATTACCGTTTGGAGGCTGTGATAAATAACTGGTGTGAGTTATCCATGCAGGTACATTAGAATCAGGTTTTGAATCAATTACGAGTCGAACGTGCAACTATTACGCCAAAGGTCACCCATGATAATAACATAAGAATTGTGTAAATACTCCTTAAAACAAACTTTACTTTAAGATGGCCAAGACGTTCAAGTGTAAGTTACAATACATTTGTTGTTATTATTATGTTATACTTTACAAGGAAATATGTGCTGAGGATGTTGAATAAGGTGTTGCAATGGAGAATACTAGATACATTTCTGGTAAAAATCAATTATAGCTTGATACAGTAAGGGCTGAATGATATTTATATAGACATGTACAAAACTAGGTACTATTATATCACATATTAAACAAACAATCTTAGATTTTCCTCCATCAGGTTAGACCTAGAGTACTTTCATTTTGACTTTCGTGCGCATAAAGTATATTAACCTGTCAGATTTATATTACAGCACACAACTGCAACATGTTCTAAGAGATTTAGATGGTATGCTTCAGCTCAACTCCTTCGCTAACATTTACTGATCAAATCTCCAAATTTGTACCATCATCATTTGCTCTCCCTGCTTCGTGTTTATACATTTGTTCTCTCACCCTCCCCCACTCCCCCCTCCCCCCCCCCCACACACACCTGGTTTCTTCTGTTAACCCTTTCAGTACGATGGTTGCTCTCGGGCTATCAGTAGACGATTTTACTCAGCTTTGGAAGGAACCTTTAGGAATCTGAGACGTGAAATAACCCTCCCACAGTTCGGACTTATTTTGAATTAAATCGTACAACGGTAACCAGAAATAAATTAAGAAAAACTTTAACCCTTTCACGAACAGGACGCGATTTGCGCCCTTTTTGGGATACTTAAAAGCCTTTGTGACCATCAGGGGTGTTTAGACACCTTTAGTTTAGTTACTTCAACCTCTGCAGTTGTCTTTGGGTGAGCTGTGGGCAGAAAACTAATTTTGGAGAGGTAATTATGAGATTGAGATAACTCTATTTCTGAATGATAAAAGGCAACCACCGAGTCCACAGGATAGCGAGAGGGTTAAGTGGAGGCAGACCGTTTTTCTGGACCCCCTTCTCTCTAATGTTTAGCCCCACTAGTTTTGAGATTATAAGACGTCCATTAGTTTGGCGATTTTAACACCTTTCGCCCCATTTCGTTGTCAATTTTAAGACCTTTCGTGCCATTTAGGTGTCGATTATTCCTGGCGAGCGATAGCGAGCCTGTAATTTTAAGAGGAACCGGCCTTCGTCCGGGAAATTTTTCTACCGAAAAATGTAAAAATTTATCTTGAAGGGGGGTCTAGGGGGTGTTTTTCTAAGCTTGATGGGGGTCTAAGGAAGAAACTAATATAATATATAAATACATGAATTAATAGACCAAAACAAACGGCCAGTCTCCCCTTAACGTACTGGCATTACTGGAAGCATATGATGACCCTTTTACATTGGTAGCGAGAAATAATTTACTGTTGATCATTTACTTTTTCAACCCTTAATTTAACAGGTCTTTCCAATACTGAATATTATCGTCTGTAGTTAGCCAGACTGAGAGAGAGAGAGAGAGACAGAAAGAAAGAGACAGACAGAATGACAAAAAGAAAGAAAGAGAGAGAGAGAGAGAGAGCCAGAAAGAAAGAGACAGACAGAAAGACAAAAAGAAAGGAAGAGCAAAAGAGAGAGAGAGAGAGAGAGAGAGAGAGAGAGAGAGAGAGAGAGAGAGAGAGCATCATCATACTAAAAGAGTTAACCATCACAAAAGCCAGGTAACTATGGACCTTCCTTAAGGTACTCCAGGTAGACTATTGGTTCAGTGTTCCATGTGTGATGTTATCCTACTGTTGATGACTGGCTACTCTGGTGTGTGTGTGTGATCGTGCGTGTGTGTGTGTGTGTGTGTGTGTACGATTGCGTGCCGTCGTATATTTGGTACGTGAGGCTGTATATTCGCGTGGCAGTCTGTGATGTGTGTGTGTGTGCGTGTGTTTGTGGGGTGGGGGGGGGGGGGAGTGTGAGAGTCGGCAGTGAGATTGTTGTGTTGAAATAAAGTTGATCTACAGTCCTTTACAAAAATCGCCTATATTTCCTCAACTTTGTTTGTTACCATCAAGTAAGGAAATTATGTTCCTTAACAAAACTAAATAGTTACAATTTAAAGTTTTGATTATTAGTGTTAAAAATTTCTTTTTGTTTTGACATGCAAGCTATTGTAAATATTATTGAGTCTTTGGAGGTAGAATACGACCTTTGAACATGACTCCACAGTGGATAGTTCCAGTTATGTGTGTGTGTGTGTGTGTGTGTGTGTGTGTGTGTGTGTGTGTGTGTGTGTGTGTGTGTGTGTGTGTGTGTGTGTGTCTGTGTGTCTGTGTGTTTGTGTTGTGTGAGGTGTGAGGGAGTGTGTGTGTGTGTGTGTGTGTGTGAGAGCGAGCGTGGTGTGTGTGTGTTTGTGTTTGTGTGTATTGCTATATAGGTTACATTAGTGTGGCAACATAATTATGTGTGAGTATATGTAAGGGTTGGTATAACTGTGTGTAGATATGTAAGGTATGCGCGATAATGGCAACAGGTGATGTGATAATAGTTGTGTTGATAACCACATTGTGTTGGTTGATATTGCTATTGAATAGACTTCATCACCCAGGCCAGTTTATTTGTACTTATTGCGACAGCAGGCTAAATTTGTACATTTTTCGATAGGAAAATGTCTCCGGCGAAGGTGGATTTCTCCATACATGCAGGCTCGCTCTCGCTCGCCAGGAAGTAATCGACGCCTGGATGGTGATAAACGTCTTAAAACAGTAGGCTGAATGGGGCTGAATGGATGCAAGCCAGAAAAAGAGAGATAAGGAGAGAAAAAAGAGGGTCACCCCCCTTAACGCTCACCGTCATGTTTTTATCATCATAGGAAATGTTCAAATTTCTGACCACGACTCTAAAGCCTTTATCACAAGAGAGCTTTTATAGTCAACATTTTATGATCAACATTTTTCTGGCAACATTTCTGGAATATTTTGCACTGGTATCAGCAACTAGACGGGTGATGGATGAATTTAGGTAACCGAACTCATTTAAAAGTTGACCTCACAAGCTGCCAGACCAGTGTTGAGGATAGATGTTGAGTGAAAAAGTGCTCGTGTGATACCGGCTTAAGTGAGCAGGTAGGATGTGATGTGAAGGGGTTGCTGTGAGTGAAGGAAACACGGTTGGGGGTAGACAGAAGGAGATTAACATTTCAACCGTATCATTTGTGTTGCATTCATATTACTTCCATACAATTGTATTCAGACTATGGAGATCGTCAGCTCTTTTAAGTATCTGGGCAGTGTGTTGAGTAAAGATGGGACTATGGATGAAGAAGTGCGGGAGAGGGTGCAACAGGGGAAGAGGGTTGTAGGAACGTTGAAAGCAGTAACAAGAAATAGAGTGGTCAGTATGGAAGTGAAGAAGTCCTTGCATGATAGTGTGGTAATCCCGACACTAACTTACGGAAGCGAAGCATGGACGTTCGGGAAGATACTCAGACCAAGAGTGAGAGCGGTGGAAATGAGTTACTTGAGAAGTGCGTGCGGAGTTATATGGAGGGATAGACAGACGAATGAGGAAGTAAGAAGGAGGTGTGGTGTGGAGGTAGATGTGCTGGAAAGTGTGAAAAGGAACAACTTGAGATGGTTCGGCCATATGGAACGTATGGGAAGCGAGAGAATGACTAAGAGGGTGTACGAGAGGGAGAGGTAGACCGAGGGAGAGGTGGAAGGATGGAGTGAGGAAGTATATGAATGAAGGCGGTGCTGGTTGGGAGGAGGGGCGTCGACTGACTGGGGACAGAGATGCATGGGGCCGGTTCGTTCGTGGCCACCCCGTCGGGGATCACGGCGTCAGGCAATAGATAGATAGATAGACTCCAACCCCAAACACCTCCCAAAGAAATTAATGAAAGTAAGCATGTTATCCACCGGGATTCGAACCTGGGTTACTACATACAGATGTTAAACACTCTAACCATTACACCATCAATGTAGTTACAATACAGTATATTGTTTGCTATTTTCAGTTCATTAAGTAGAGAAAAGTAATGTGATATAAGTAATACTTCGAAAACGTATCGGGTTTATTGGATTAAGGAATATTTCAAATTTAACGTGGAAAAAACATATACAAAATCTCATTGAAATGGGGGCTGAAGGGGATTGGGGTGATGGTGGTGGATTGCGAGTTTGATAGTGGGAGGTGGAAGGAGGGTAGATTGGTGGGATAGTGGTCGGTAGAAGGAAGTAGTTGAGGGCGTACAGGGGTGGTGGGGATGGAGGAGATAGGAGGGTTGGGGTGGGTGGAGGCGATAGAAGGAGGGATAGGGTTAGTTCAGGCTGGGTGGGGATAGAGGGTCGTAGAAGGGTAGGATAGTTTGGGGATGGAGGGTGTAGATGGGTGGGTGGAGAAGGAGGGTGGGGGTGGTAGAGGAAGGAGGGATAAGGCTAGTTAGAGACCCTATAGTAACAGAGATCGGCCAACCTCCATGCACCACCTTATTGCCACTGGTATAAATGAATGCTGGTTGTAAATGAATAACTTTATCCTCCCCTCAGTTACTAACCCATATGTCCCCTACTAACTTCCTAGTCCTGCCACGTTAGTGGCAGGGCAGTAGTTCCCTTTTCAATGTTCCCTTACCCACTCTAAACCACTGTTTGGACACTTGATCCTCAGTGTTTTGGAGGACAAGCAGCCTAGAAGGGTCACTAGATATGTTGTTGCTTGATTTCCTTTGTACTCCTTTGTATCCTCACCTTCTCTTAACCCGTACAGTACCAGTAACATCCTTTTATCATATTCTGGCAACTATTAGACGATTTTGCTCAGCTTAGGAAAGACATCTACCAATTAAAATGCAACAGACTGACTCCATTAATCCATTTAGTTACTACATATCCTTCTTAAGCTTCATAAAATCGTCTAAATACAGCTGAAAAAATAATAACAAGACGTCGCTGGTACAGAAGGGGTTAACACTCAAATATGTCCATACCTATAACAAACCTTCGGCAAAACTGGTTCAAAATACATATATTAGTCTCTGGCTATACGTTATATATTATCACAAATATATTCTCAGCCAGTCGTTTGATCATTAACCCCTTCCGTACCGGCGACGTCTTTTCATTATAATCTGGCAAATATTAGACGATTTTATTCAGCTCAGGAATGACGTGTAGCTATTAAAAGACTGCAGACTATTACAATTAATCCTTTTAGATACCACATATCATTCCTAAGCTTCATAAAATCGTCTAACTATAGCTAGAATATAACTAAAATAACGTCGCCGGTACAGAAGGGGTTAAGGCACCAAAATGGCATCCACAGGACAAAATTACTGTTCTTTCTTACTATACGATCTCTGGGGTAGTGGGCGGGGATAGAGACGGGCAGGTAGGTGGGGGAGTAGTGGGCGGGGATGGTGACGGGCGGGTAGGTGGGTGGGTGCAGGCGTGGGGGTAGTGGGAGGGGTGGGTGGGGATAGGTACGGGCGCTCTGGTGGGTGCAGGTGAAGGGGTTGTGGGCGGGGTGAGTGGGGATAGGTACGGGCGGGTTGGTGGGTGCAGGTGTGGGGGTAGTGGGCGGTTTAGGGACGGGTGGGTAGGTGCAGGCGTAGTGGATGGGGGTAGGTGCAGGTGTGGGTGGGGATAGGTATGGGTTGGTTGGTGGGTGCAGATATGGGAGTAGTGGGTGGGGATAGGTACGGGTAGGTGGGTGGGTGCAGGTGGGGGTAGGTACGGGCGGGGTGCGAGACTTGATGGTTAGAAAGGACGGGGAGGAATGTAGTTGGATAAATCAAGGGGTCTGGAATTGTTGAGTGGGTTGGGAGCTGGGGGAATAGGGGTATAATTTAAAGAACGAGTCTGGCTATTTATTTCTTTACCGATCCATTGACCCATGTCTTTATCTATCAAATTTATGTTTATAGTCTCATTCTGTCCGTCTGTTCTGTATGTGTCTGTCTGTGTGTTTCTATATTGTTTTTCTCTTATAAATCATCTCTCTATTTTTTTCATAGGGAGGAATGTAGGTGAATAACATTTATCAAGGGGTCTGGAAATGATAATTGGACTGGATGCAGGGGATATGTGTAGAATTTAAAGAACATGTTTGGCTATAAAGTTGTATACCTATCCAGCTAACCTGTCTGTCAATTTATCTGCATTTATTTATCAAATATATTTATATAATCTCATGCTGTCGTTTCTCTGTATAGCTGTGTTACCTGTGGCGCAGTGGGAGCGCGTTGGACCAGCAATCATAAGGTCCTGGGACGAGACAGATTGGTAAGTCACCTTACGCCTTATATGCCTCTGTTCACCTAGCAGTAAATAGAACCTGTAGTTAGTGGACAATTATGGCGTCCCATTCGGGGAAGTAAACTGTGGTAACCCACAAAACTGCAGTAGCCCCTGTCTTGGGTTAATAACCACAGGCTGTGGGCAATGAGACTGAGATGAGTGCTGTGGCTACGCGCTGTTTCAGAGTATGCACCTGAACTTTGCTTTCTCTCTCTCTCTCTCTCTCTCTCTCTCTCTCTCTCTTTCTCTCTCTCTCTCTCTCTCTCTCTCTCTCTTCCTCTTCTCTTCTCTTCTTTTCTCTCTTTTCTCTCTCTCTCTCTCTCTCTCTCTCTCTCTCTCTCTCTCTCTCTCTCTCTCTCTCTCATCTATCATGTAGAAAAGCTCAGATTCAGCATTATATTTACAATTATTCCTAGATGTTTTGTTCAGAGTGCAAATTGTTGTGATATATTTTATCCATGTGTATACTATTTAGCATGGCCTATATCATTTGATACATTTAACCCTGTAGGGGAACAAACATGGTTAAAGTGGCACATGTTTGGGTTAATGGACAGGTGGGTTGGTGAATAGGTGGTTGGGTAGGTGGATAGTAAATGCTGTAGTGGGTATATGGTTAGGTAGGTGGGTGGGTGCATAAGTTGGTATTTGAGCATATAGTGATCTGGTGGTTAGGGACGTGTTGGATAGGTTGGTAGTTGAAGTTGTAGTGATCAGGGGGTTTAGGGACGTGGTTGTATAGGAGGGTAGTAGAAGTTGTATTGATAAGGTGGTTAGGGACGTGGTTGGATAGGTTGGTAGTTTAGGTTGTAGTGATCAAGTGGTTAGGGACGTGGTTGTATAGGTGGGTAGCATAGGTTGTAGTGATAAGGTGGTTAGGGACGTGGTTTGTTAGGTGGGTAGTTGAGGTTGTAGTGGATAGGTGGTTAGGGACGTGGTTTGTTAGGTGGGTAGTTGAGGTTGTAGTGGACAGGTGGTTAGGGATGTGGTTTGTTAGGTGGGTAGTTGAGGTTGTAGTGATAAGGTGGTTAGGGACGTGGTTTGTTAGGGGGGTAGTTGAGGTTGTAGTGATAAGGTGGTTAGGGACGTGGTGGGATAGGTGAGTAGCATAGGTTGTAGTGGACATGTGGTTAGGGACGTGGTGGGATAGGGGATAGTTGAGGATATAGTGATCAGGTGGTTAGGGACGTGGTTAGATAGGTGAGTAGTAGAGGTTGTAGTGGACAGGTAGTTAGGGACTTGGTTGGATAGGTGAGTAGTAGAGGTTGTAGTGGACAGGTAGTTAGGGACGTGGTTGGATAGGTAGAGGGCGAGTTGGTGGGTGGGTAGGATGGTATGTAGGATAGAAAGGTGGATATATGGGCAGGTACATAGGTTGGTGGTTAGTTTAGTAAAAGTGGGAGAGTTGGTGGCCTTCGGCCAGGAAATGTTTCTACCGAAAACTGTACAAATGCATCTCGAAGGAGGGTCTTGGGGGTGTATGGTATGTAGAAGAGGAAGGTGGATAGGGTATAGGTGGGCAGATGGATAGGTTAGTAGTCAGGTTACATATTGTAGATGGGAGGGTTGGTGACCTGGCAGATCTACGAGAGGGGAGGGAGGCGGGGGCAGTCTATTGTCTCTCAAAATATTGGCTAGAATAGTTGGGTGGATAGAATACGTGGGTTGTTAGTAGGCTAGGAGGTGGATAGGTGAGTTTAGTAGCTGGGTAGGATAGGTAGGTGGGTGGATAGGTTGGGATAGTGGGTAGGTCAGTGGTCAGTCTACTATTGGTGAGAGGGTTAAGTGGGCAGATGGGTAGGAAAGGAGGGCTCGTGGATATTTTAGTGGTCACTCTGCTCTAGGTGGGTTAAGGGTAAGTGGATAGGAAAGGAGGGCTAGTGGATATCTTTGTGGTCAGTCTGCTTTAGGTGGGTGATAAAGTGGGTAGGTGGATAGGATAGAAGTGCTAGTGGATATCCTAGTGGTCCGTCTGCTTTAGGTGTGTGATTAAGTGGGTAAGTGGATAGGATAGAAGTGCTAGTGGATATCTTTGTGGTCAGTCTGCTTTAGGTGGGTGATTAAGTGGGTAGGTGGATAGGATAGAAGTGCTAGTGGATATCCTAGTGGTCCGTCTGCTTTAGGTGTGTGATTAAGTGGGTAAGTGGATAGGATAGAAGTGCTAGTGGATATCTTTGTGGTCAGTCTGCTTTAGGTGGGTGATTAAGTGGATAGGATAGAAGTGCTAGTGGATATCCTAGTGGTCAGTCTGCTTTAGGTGTGTAATTAAGTGGGTAGGTGGATAGGATAGGAGGGCTAGTGGATATTTTAGTGGTCAGTCTGCTACAGGTGGGTGATTAAGGTGGGTGACCTGTTTTTGTTTCTCTCCTTTCCTCTCTCTGTCTCTCTGGCTTGTATCCATTCAGCCCCATTCAGTCTCCTTTTTAAAGACGTTTCTTCCCATCCAGGTTTCGATTTCTTCCTGGCGAGCGATAGCAAGCCAGCATTTTATGGAGAAATCCGGCTTCGCCGGAGAAATTTTTCTATCGAAAAATGTACAAATTTAGCCTGCTGTCAAAATTTGCTTTTAAATATGCTGGCTCGCTACCGCTCGCCAGGAAAAAATCGTCACCTGGATGGGGATAAACGTCTTAAAACAGTAGGCTGAATGGGGCCCAATGGATACGAACTAGAGAAAGAGAGAAAGGGAGAGAAGAAAAGCAGTGTTCAGGTGGATAGGATAGAAGAGCTAGTGGATACTCTAGCGGTCATTCTGGTAACAGGTGGGAGGGTTTGGTGACCTGGCAGATCTACGAGAGGGGAGGGAGGAGTGGGCAGGCTATTGTCTCTCAAAATATGCAGATTACATATTAAATACATGAGGCCCGGTCTGTAGCGGGGGCAGACAGCGGGAAAAAGCCGCTAGTACACGGAGAGGGACAACTCCACACATTTTGAGACTTTGTATATATATATATATATATATACTGTATCTACTGTATATATAATGTATGTATGTATTATGTTTTATGTATGTATTATGTTTTATGTATGTATTATGTTTTATGTATGTATTATGTTTTATGTATGTTTTATGTATGTATTATGTTTTATGTATGTATTATGTTTTATGTATGTATTATGTTTTATGTATGTATTATGTTTTATGTATGTATTATGTTTTTTTTTCTTCTCTATAAGACAGACTGGCTAACTCGTATGCGTGTTTGTAATTCGTAGGTGATATCGATAAACAAATACTCAACACAATACGAGTAGAGTTAGATTAGTAAGTTAGCAGCAAACTGGAAATTAATTTATCGTATATCTGACACTGCAATTGGCTGTATTATGGATATGGGTGTTATGGGTATATTTATGTCGATTATTCATACTAATTAGACTACCGTATACGAAATTACTAGTCTACCTTAAGCCACACCTATTGTTATGTTAAGGGAGGGGGGTTTACTTTCTGGTCGTTTTTTTTTTTTTTTTTTTTTTTTTTTTTTTTTTTTTTTTTTTCCGTAGACCTCCATCACACTTAAATATACAACCCTAGGATCCCCTTTTTAGATATATTTGTACATTTTTCGGTAGAAAAAATATCCCGGCCGAATACCTGTTCCTTCTAAATTATTGGCTCGCTATCGCTCGCCAGGAAAAAAGTCGACACCTAAATGACACGAAGTCTAAATATTGACAAATCAAAGGGGTGAAAGGTCTTAAAATCGCCAAACTAATGGGCTGAACGTCTTTAAATCTGAAAACTAAAGGGGCTAATTAAGCATGAGGGAGAAGAAGGTCCAGAACAGCGACATATATCCCCTAAAATATATTAGTACTGTATAGTCACAGTGCATAGACTAACACATAATTTGAGTCAGTAATAACGACATAACACCTTTCGTAATTGGAGTCTCTTCTAAAGGGAATCAACTGCTCTATTTCCAGCTAGGCTAAACAAGGAAGGCGTTATATACATGAAGTCCTTTCTAAGCTGACTAAAACTGCCTAGATGAGGAATGTGTTATTACTAAATAATTTACTAGTTATATATGTTCACGACTACATGATAGTTTACTGTATAAAGATAATTGTCCATTGGAAAAAAAGGTTACGGTGTTCTTTCACTTTATGGAAATGTGATGATATACCAACATCTTGACGACTATTGTCATTACAAAGATGTGCAAAGGAATGAGAGTATAACAGATAAATCAGTCCCAACGGGGCTGGGTGAGATATAAGTAAAGTATGAATTTGCACATATCTATTTATTAAATGAATTAGATGAGGAATTGATTGCATACATTTGTCTAGGCGTATTTTTTGAAGTTTGATACGATCTTTCAAAACTTGGACTAGATCAAAATAGCGCCTTAGTTAGAATGCGTCCAAATCTGGTTGTTGGTGTGAATGAAGTGTATACTGTATACCAGGTGTTACATAACTGACCCTGCTAGCTGCTACCTCTACCTATACTGCTACTGCCAGCCGGTCATCACTAGAGACACTATATAGTAACAGAGACTGATCAACCTCAGCCATTTTGATTCCACTGGTGACAGTAGCCTACCTTAACACTCAAATACATCCATACCCATAATACATCCATACCCATAATACATCCATACCCATAATACATCCATACCCATAATACACAATTAGCAATACTGGTACAGGATGTAGCATTTGGTCTGTTTATACAATTATACAAGCTGAAAAATATATGTATTCATTTTATGTCAAAATTCTTTAATATGATAAATAGTTTGATCGTTGGATATCATTTAACATTATGATAAATTCATATTTGTTTTCACCAACCCACCAATTGCATTACAAATAAACCTAACTAATGAAATCAATGATAGTAATAAATACATGTGGTACTCCAAGGACTACATTTCAACACATCTCAACCCATTGTTTGCTAATAGACTAATATAGGATATATAGTTTGGTCTTTGGATACACTACTACCTATAAGATAAAGAATATACCAACTCATTATTTAGCTAATTACCGCAACATAATGGCGTCCAAAAAATAGAGGTGACCGATCTCTCCTACTAAATGGTCTCTAGTCACCCCCTCAATGACTCTTGTTATCTCTGTCAATACCTGTGGTCGAAGGAGGTAATGTGATCGTACTTGTTTGTTTGTTTGAAAGCAGGTGTACTCAAATTGAATTTCTAGAAATTATTATAAATTGTTTGTCAGATTTGCGTTGCTCTGTCTGAGGTAGATACGGGTTATTCAAAGTTCTCTTAAATTACGAATCATATACTATATGATAGATTAATATCTTCATCTCCCGAAAATTGAGAATGGAGTTTGTGAACATGTTCTACAAAACTTAATTATAGAATTGGACGAAAACATAGTTACTACGTGATACTGTGTTTATTGGCCTGACACTCCTCCTCCCCCCATCCCCATCTCCAATTCCCTCACATCGCTTTATAAAATCATTATATCTCCATCCTAAAATGTTACCTAACTTTCAAGATATTCACTTTGGTACGTACAGGGTATTTAACCACTTGATGCACAATATAAGTCAATATTTAATGATGATCAAATTAACTTAATGGGGAATAAGGGCAATGAACAACACACTTTAAACCCTCTCTATTATTGTGCATCCCAATCTAATTTATAACTGTAATATTTGGAACTGTCAGAAGCTATAGTTATCGTCTCTACCTACCTTACACTGGCTTCATATATCCTGTCCATCCACAACAGTTTTCAGGGGAGTTATGTCGTTTTTCTAGAACCCCTTTTCCCTTCTGTTTAGCCCCATTAATACTGATATTTCAAGGCATTCGCCTCATTAGTTTGTTGATTTTATGACCTTTTACCCCACTTTATTGTCAATATTAAGATGTTTCGTGCCATTTAGGCTTCGATTTTTTTTCCTGGCGAGCGAAAGCGAGCCTGTAATTTTAGAGGCCGTTACAATTTTTTTACCGAAAAATTTACAAATTAATCTCGAAGGGGGATATTGAGGATTTTTTTAAAGCGTTACGGATGCCTACCAAGGAAACACAAATAATAACAAATAAACAAACTAATAAATAAATAAATAAATAAATAACACACACACACACCCTTACCACAATCAATGTAAAATGATATACATGCAAGACGCCACGTTGTTAATTGTTGAGTACTTATTAAATGTAACTTCTATTGTCTTGCGTAAAGTACTTATTAAATGTAACTTCTATTGTCTTGCGTAAAGGAAAATTCTTCTCTCCTTGTACTGTAGATGCAGATTAGCGTTCACATTAACCGGTGTGACGTTTGGGCTGTAAGGTACAGTCGTTCTCAGGAGTTGGTGGACATGGTTTTGATTGGCAATAATAAAACACTGCCAATCTATTTTGAGAAACTGCTCGAGTCACAACGGCTAAATTAATGGAGTTCACTAGTTATTACCCACCGCTTTGTTGATATCATTAAGAGTAGTCCAGTTATTCTACTAGAAATATGGGTTGAACCTGACACAAATTGCAACATATATTATTTTACCAGTATTGACTTGTGGAAACCCCCAAATATAACATTTCAAAAGGATTAAAAAACACGGATAGGGGAAAGTCAAAATATCATAACATCATAACTATGTTAATTAGTCCAGTAGTCAAAATGTAACTGGACCTGGAAATAAATGCAACTGAAATCATTCCACCTGTATTGGCTTCAGGAAACCCCCAAATCATTCCACCTGTATTGGCTTCAGGAAACCCCCAAATCATTCCACCTGTATTGGCTTCAGGAAACCACCAAATCATTCCACCTGTATTGGCTTCAGGAAACCCCCAAATCATTCCACCTGTATTGGCTTCAGGAAACCACCAAATCATTCCACCTGTATTGGCTTCAGGAAACCCCCAAATCATTCCACCTGTATTGGCTTCAGGAAACCCCCAAATCATTCCACCTGTATTGGCTTCAGGAAACCACCAAATCATTCCACCTGTATTGGCTTCAGGAAACCACCAAATCATTCCACCTGTATTGGCTTCAGGAAACCCAAATCATTCCACCTGTATTGGCTTCAGGAAACCCCCAAATCATTCCACCTGTATTGGCTTCAGGAAACCCCCAAATACAACATATCAAAAGTCCGCAAAAATCCTGATAAGGGAAAGTCATCAACATTACATAATTATGTTAATTGCTATCGCCATGAGCCGAACATTGAAATAAACAAGATAATCTTATAACCAAGTGTTCTAACATAACACAAGTGTTGTCTATACCCATGTTTTCATGACAAGGAATCCAATGATCATTGAATTTACCTCCCACACTCGATGATTGGTCTTACATTATGCACTGTGACACTAATACTGAACTAATAATCATCGAAGGTATAATAAACTGACTCCAAACTCATTAATTAACATTAACTTCTGCTACGAACAAAATACCTGTCAAGATGCGAATGTGAATCGCCTCTCGCCTCCGTTCACCCTTAACGGGAGATTATTTGTCCTGGACCCCCTTCTCCATCATGTCCTGGACCCCCTTCTCCATCATGTTTAGTCCCATATGTTTTGAAATGTTAAGATATTTGCATTTTTAGTTTGGCGATGTTAAGACCTTTGTCCCCATTTTTTTTATTAATATTAAGAACATTCGTGCCATTAGGTTGTCTATTTTTTCTTTGCGAACAAATAGCGAGTCTGTAATTTAGGAGGAACCGGCCTTTGGCCAGGACAGCTTACTACCGTAAATTGTACAAGTTGATCTCAAAGTGGGGTCTTGGGGGTATTCTTTGTTACGCTTTGTTTAAGGGGAGGTATTTAGTTTGTTCCCTAGACCTCCATCAAGCTTAAAATTACACCCCCTTGAGTCCCTTTCAAGATAAATTTGTACATTTTTCGGTAGAAAAATTTCCCGGCCAAAGGCCGGTTCCTCTTAAATTACAGGCTCGCTATCGCTCGCCAGGATAAAATCGACACCTGAATTGCACGAAAGGTCTTAATATGGGGTGAAAGTTCTTAAAATCGCTAAACTAATGGGGCAAACGTTTTATAATATCAAAAGCAATGGGGCTAAACATGAGGGAGAAAGGGGTCTAGCAAAAAATCCCTCAAGTGGAGACCTCCCCTTAAGTGGAGCCCTAGGGATGAAACTAATGAATGAATAAATAAATAGATAAATAAATATATACATATATAATTACAAATAAATAGATATAAACCTTCCCTTAATTAACATGGACATCAGCTACGAACAAAATAGCTGTCAAGATGTGAATGAGCCTGTATTCTAGGCTCCGTTCACCCTTAACCCCCCCCCCCCCACACATTCTATATACCGGTACCTCTTATCTTCATCATTGGCACGGCTCATTAGGTGGTCAATATCGTGTCTGTGAGCTTAAGGGGAAATGGGTCACTTTTCTGGACCACCTTATCCCTCATGATTAGCCCCATTAGTTTTGAGATTTTAAGACGTTCGTTCCATTAGTTTGGCGATTTTCAGACCTTTCATCCCATTTCTTTGTCAACATTAAGACCTTTCGTGCCATTTAGGTGTCGATGTTTTTCTGGCGAGCGATAGCAAGCCTGTAGTTTTAGGAGAGGCCGGGAAATGTTTCTACCGAAAAATGTACAAATTGTTCTTAAACGGGGGTCTAGGATTTTTTTTTTTTTTTTTTTTTTTTTTTTTTAGCGTGATGGAGGTCATAAATAAATGAAAAAATCGACCAAAAAGTGAACCATCCCCCCCTTGTGTAATATCTCCGTAATTTAAAATACTCACCCCGAACGTTATAGAATAAAAGTCTTATTATTGCCTGAAGAATACGTCCTGTCATTTATGAAAACGTCAACTGAAACACCCTGTGTATATATATATATATTGACATGTTCCCATCTTAATGACTCAGATACTACAATGTTTTTATACTCATGTTGTTAAGGGGAGACTGGACGTGTGTTTGGTCTTTTAATTCACATATTCATATATTTTTTTTTAAAGTTTCCTCCCTAGACCTCCATCAAGCTTAGAAAAACACCCCCTAGACCCCCCTTCAAGAGAATTGTGTAAATTTTTCGGTAGAAAAATGTCCCGGCCGAAGGCCGGTTCCTCTTAAAATTGCAGCTCGCTATCGCTCGCCAGGAAATATTCGACATCTAAATGGCACGAAAGGTCTTAAAATTGACAACGAAATGGGGCGAAAGGTGTTAACATCGCCAAACTAATGGGCCGAACGTCTTATAATCTCAAAACTAATGGGGCTAAACATTAGGGAGAAGGATTGTCCAGCAAAACGGTCTGCCTCCCGTTAATAATAAAACAAATTGTCAATGGTAGTCACTTAGCGTTCCATTAGTTAAGAAATCAGCTGATAAAGGAATACAATTTTCGCCATATTAATCAAATTTGAATATAAATAAATAAATAAATAATTAAAGATAAATAAATATAAAGCTCCCCTTAATTAACATAATAATATAATTCTGGATATTATTATATGATTTTCTTCAGCTTAGGAAGACCCACTGGGCGTTAGTGGGATCGCTGAGATTGGTTTTGCCTCATTGATTCCTACTGTATGTCTAATTGTCTAAGCTGTACTGATCCTAAGCTGTACTGATCCTAAGCTGTACTGAACCTAAGCTGTACTGAACCTAACTGTACTGAACCCAAGCTGTACTGAACCTAAGCTGTACTGAACCTAACTGTACTGAACCCAAGCTGTACTGATCCTAAGCTGTACTGATCCTAAGCTGTACTGAACCTAACTGTACTGAACCCAAGCTGTACTGATCCTAAGCTGTACTGATCCTAAGCTGTACTGAACCTAACTGTACTGAACCCAAGCTGTACTGATCCTAAGCTGTACTGATCCTAAGCTGTACTGAACCCAAGCTGTACTGAACCTAACTGTACTGAACCCAAGCTGTACTGAACCCAAGCTGTACTGAACCTAAGCTGTACTGAACCTAAGTGTACTGAACCTAAGTGTACTGAACCCAAGCTGTACTGAATCCAAGCTGTACTGAACCCAAGCTGTACTGAACCTAACTGTACTGAACCCAAGCTGTACTGAACCCAAGCTGTACTGAACCTAACTGTACTGAACCCAAGCTGTACTGAACCCAAGCTGTACTGAACCTAAGCTGTACTGAACCTAAGTGTACTGAACCTAAGTGTACTGAACCCAAGCTGTACTGAACCCAAGCTGTACTGAACCCAAGCAGTACTGAACTCAAACTGTACTGAACCCAAACTGTACTGAACCCAAACTGTGATGAATGAAACCAAATTTTAATACTCAATAGAGTATTGTAGTGTTTTTCTCAATCAATGGTCAGTGTTACAAGTTCATCGTAATGGCGTGTAACAGCTACGTGTACAAGCGATAGTACAGTTGCCCACATTAATTTGTATCCACTCAATGATTGTATGTATTAAGCCTAATATAATGTAAAAGTTGTGTGATTGACAAACTAGATTTTTATTTATAAAACCCTTAAATAATCACACGAATTAACTACTGCCCAAAAAACTGCACCACTACTAACATCTCCTACTTCTGCCACGGGTATTTGTCCCAGGGCAATCTTCCCTTTCCATTTTGCTCTTACCCACTCTAAACTACTGTTTGGACACTTGACCATCAGTGTTTTGGAGGGCAAGCAGCCTTGAGGGCTCGCTGGATCTGTTGTTGCTTGCTTTCCTTTGTACCCCTTTGTACTCCTATGTACACATTCTATCATACTGCTATTCGGTTCATACATATTAATATTATAATGAAGTGTATGCAAATTCATGTGGACAACTGTACCTTATCTGACAACAATCTCCATTTGATTCAGAACTGTTTCATTGTTCCAAGGCATCACTCTGGCATAGGGTAAACCACCATATTGCCCAAGAGAATCCCAGTTGAATGGAAACCTGTATAACCGTTGCTGCAAAACAAGGCAAGTTTACAAGCATCCTTGATTGACTTTCCACTCTCTCTTAGCAACCCGCCTGACTTATAGCTCCAGTTGGGAGATCAAATTCAATGATCGAGCCAGGGTAGGCCTACATGAATCTCACCAATAGAGTAGTGGTTAGAATAGGTAAGCTTTTATACAGTTCGGAAAATGTGGCTCGGTTACTATTTTCCTTTTAGATATCCTAAGAAAAGCGATTATAAAATAATACAAGATACAAACATTGAAATGTTCTCAACTGCATTTAAACCATCGCCTCCACCCACCACTCTGCCCTCAAACACATATATAAATGCCAGGGTAATACACAAACAAGAACACTGAAGTATCTCTCAGTGTATGCGTATATTTGTACAGTCGTGGTCAGATATACTTGAACACCTATCTATTTATCTATTGCCGGACGCCTTACTCCCCTTTATGAGGATGGCCATACACAAAATGCCCCCAAGCGGACCCATACCCTGTGAGGATAACCCACCTCCTCATCATAAAAACGAGACAGTGTGTATTGACTGATGAAACCCAATGAATATTTTTTTTTGGCTTCATCAAATGTTCATAATACTTCCTTACTGTAACGTTATTGTTCTTCCAAATTGAGTATATAAATTCCTGTGCGCGATTGTCCACCTACCTTCATCTCATAAATATTGATGGACAAAATATAGCCATATTACATAGAACAGCGGAGACACGAACACGGTGTGAATAAGTTATTTGCCGACATGTTGATAAAAAATACCTAGAACGTATTCACTATAAGTTGGCCAGATAGCTTGACCACTAACCTCTTATGACACAAATAGGATTAGAGCATACAAGCTAGCATATCTACCATCTGGGAAGAGTCAACAAGGGAATACGTGTGGACATTTAACCCTTTCTCTGCGGGGTGTTTTGGGCTATTTAGGGCATATTCAGGCACTCCTGAATGCTAAATCAAGCATCTGCATTAAATGAACTGTATTCTGCCGAAAACTAGGCGAAAATAGTTTCAAAATGAGACCAGAACGGTCCTCGTAGGTGGCCTGGTTCACCCGCAGCAGTGCCATAGAAACACGGGAAACCCGCTATTTGTTAGCACTCGCTCGCTTGGCAACAGTGTTGTGAGAGGCAGTGAGAGACCCGCACGAGACACAGTCTACCTCAGTGGGCCGCTGGCTGCTCTGAGGATCGGAGGTGGGCCCCTCACGCTCCCGCCCACTGACACTCGATTTTTACGGTTTTTACAGGCTTTTAAAGCCTGGAAATTGCTGCAAATTGCCAGGACGTTCCAGAACGTCACCTGCAGCGAAAGGGTTAAAGTCCATTTGTTCTAGTCGTTTTCGAGTTACAAGATGATTTATTAGTCAACGTTCATTCGCATATGTGAAACATCGAATACTGTTCAGTTTTAATCAGTAGTACGCAGAAATCCTCTGATAAATAGTTTTGAATTGTTGTGCATATTTTGTACTAGTCAGGTTTTATCAAGCGTCGCTAATAATATATTTGGCCAATTACTTTGATTTGTCTTGATTTCGCCTAATACAATTTTCATTATAGGCCTATATCGTATCTATTTGTTTCGAATAATTAATTCCTTTTAACTTTGTTTAATTAATCCTGTATATTAAACATTTATAGATAAACATTTATAGTTAAACATAAATACTGTATAATACTGTATATATATATAATATTTATCAGTCTGTACTTCTCTGTTTTTTACTCAACCTACACTGTAAAATAAAAACATTGTTTGTAACACAAATTATACACACAGCATACAGTATGTTTAATCGTGTATGTGTGCTAATATGTACACGTAAACATATTAGGTGTACTAATTTTGTTACAATTAAACGTAAGTTTCTTGTGTAGGATTTGGTAAAGATAATATACCTCAAGTCGTTCTGTTAAAACAAATAATGATAGATAAATAAATACATTATTAAATACAATAGCGCGAAGGTATAAATTCATTCAATCTTCTACAGTATGAGAGCCGGCCAAACCAACAAGTAATCTAGGAAGAACTACATCTCATCCCGCTGTTAACAAGACTGGTAATTAAGACTGGCTAGCATGAAGATTACCTGAGGAACCAGACTATAACACACGCATGTACACACATACACAAACACACACGCGCTCACACACACACGGCCTAGCAACAAGACTAGCTTAAATGGAGAGAAGCAGTGGAACCAGATTTAAATGCACACACACACACACACACACACACACACACACGCACGCACGCACGCACGCACGCACGCACGCACGCACGCACGCACGCACGCACGCACGCACGCACGCACGCACGCACGCACGCACGCACGCACGCACGCACGCACGCACGCACGCACGCACGCACGCACGCACGCACGCACGCACGCACGCACGCACGCACGCACACACACACACACACACACACACACACACACACACACACACACACACACACACACACACACACCACACACACCACACACACACACACACACACACACACACACACACACCACACACACACACACACACACACACACACACACACACACACACACACACACACACACAACACACACACACACACACACACACACACACACACACACACACACACACACACACACACACACACACACACACACACACACACACACACACACACACACACACACACACACACACACACACACACACACACACACACACCATGGGAAAGAATCATGGAAGAAAGCTTAAACCATTCCATGGGATGCAGTTATCTTGCAGTTAATGTGGCCCCCACTATCATTAGACGATTAAGGGGGTAGTGCTTGGTTTTTGGTATATATATTAATGTATTCATTTAGTTTTTAGTTTCCTCGCTCGACCTCCAGTAAACTTTAAAAAACACCCCCTAGACCCCCTTTCAAGATAAATTTGTAATTTTTCGGAAGAAAAATTTCCTGGGTCCTACTAAAATTACAGGCTCGCTATCGCTCGCCAGGATAACATCGACACTAAATGGCACGAAAGGTTTTAATATTGACAAATAAATTAGGCGAAAGGTCTCAAAATCGCCAAACTAACGGAACAAACGTCTGAAAATATCAAAACTACTATGCTAAACATAAGGGAGAAGGGGTCCAGAAAAAGCAAGCCCTACCCCCTTAAACACGGACTGGGTGCTGAGTCATGTTGGCAATTGTACATGTTTCTTCACCTATAATCTATTTACCCCCATCTGGCGGTAAATTGAAGCCCTTAACCCTTTGAGTACCAGCGACGTGTGTTATATTGTATTCTAGCTATATAGAGATGCTATTATGCAGCTAAGGAAGGATCTGTGGTAGTTAAATGGGTTGATGGAGATAACCTGAAGCCTTATTATTGCTAGAAGGTCCTTCCTAAGCTAAATAAAATTGTCTAACAGTTGCCAGAATGGGATAATAAGGACGTCCCTGGTACTGTATGGGTTAATTAGTACTTCCTAATACTTTATCGATACTCATTGACACAACTATTATTTATCGTCACCATGTATATACAACATTTTAATCATTAGCACCACGGTAAATTGAATCCTTTAGTACTTGAATTATTGATACTCATTGCCAAAACTATTTTTTCTATGCATTATGTAAATGCAAAGTTTTCATAATTAGTAACTCATTTCGCTTCAAAAATTTCTTAATAGCTGAGTATTCGTGTTGAGATCATGTCACAATATCGTCAGCTGGACAAAAAAAAGAAAAAAGAAGGAAAAGTGAGGATTAGGCCTGAGCATATTGATAGATAGATAGATAGGAAACAAAAAGACTTGCCCTGTTCATTATTAGCAGGCCAGAAATACCTACTCCAACCTCTCTTAACCCTCGTCTAGCGGGGAGTTTTGGGCTATTTTGGGCATATTCAGGGCCTCCTGAATGATCAATCAAGTATCTGCATGAAAAGAAATGTATTCAGCAAACAGCTAGGCGCTACACGCTTCAAAATGAGACCAGAACGAGCTACGTAGCACTCGTCGTTTTTATGTAGTGGTACCTCTAACATGGGAGTTTAACGTATAGCGGTATATTTTTTCCAGCTACGCTCACTACTGGCTACACTGCCGGCCTCTCGAGAACAGAGGGAGTGTGAGTCAGTGGGCGGCGGTAAGCCCTGGGTGTTGGACGTGTGGCCTTCTGCGCTCCCGGCCATTTGCACTCGATTTTAACCCTTTAAAAGCCTTAATAATGCTCCTAACTTGCTGCTTTTTAGATACAGACTTAAGTCGGGCCCCGCTCTTTAAGTGTTAAGGGGGCCCATCTCGTTTCTCTCTCTCTCTCGGGCGAAGCTGGATTTCTCCATACAATGCAGGCTCGCTATCGCTCGCCAGGAAGAAATCAACACCTGGATGAGGATAGACGTCTTAAAACAGTAGGCTGAATGGGAACGAATGGATACAAGCCAGAGAAAGAGAGAAAAGGACAGACAAAAAGCAGGTCATCACCGTTAACTCAAAAAGGATTTCAGTAATTGAGCTGTTGTGTCTACCATTTGGAAAGAACCTGGTAAATAGGTGTGGATAATTACAGCCCATTTGCTCCAGCCCTTTATGAGTTACAAGAGGTTAGAGTTAAGATTGTTGTCTTTCTTATAATGAATAGATTTTAGTCATTGGGACCATAAGATAAAGCAAATGACGGCGATGACTAGCGACTTGATGGGTGATAGTAATCTAGATGACGCGATCAGTGCGAGCTAAAGGCCTCTATAGGAAACGGCTATAGTGAAGTAGGCGAGAAAGCATGATCTCTAGCCTCTGTAACTAAAAAAATACTAGAGTAATCGAGCTAATATTTCTACCATTTGTGGAATTTGTGGAGCCAGTCAAGGAATAGATGTGGAAATTTACAGCCAATTTGCTCTAGCCCATTTTGAGGTACAGAGGATAGAGGTCATGATATTCACGCCTACTTGCACTGAATGGACTATAGGAGGTGTTCACTGGGATAAAACACTGCACAATGGCAAGGGTAATAGAAAGGCTAGGTATGTGTAATAATTGTGTATATTGATGTTGACTTACCTTTCTAGTTTTGTCTAGAATAAGTTGATTACCTCTAATATACATTTATATGGATAGACTATTATGAACACTTTAGTTACCCTCTTCATACCCCTTATTTTTAGTGTACTGTCACTTCACCTACAAGTCCTGCACCCACAAATCACCTTATTCACATGTTAAATCGCCCACAAGTCACATGACCCACGGATTACATTGCCCACAAACCACCTTACCCACAAGTCAAATCACCCACAAGTAGCTTCGACCATAAATAAGTTAGCTTATGACTCCCCCTGCCCACGCCACCCCTGCCAGCCAATCTTGCATATCACTGTGTAATTAACCTGTCCAATAACAGATGGAGCCACTATAGTCTCGGCCAAATATGATGATCAATCAATCTGTAGAGCTCGAGCTGTAGGTTCGACGGTCCGTTGTTATACTTTACTTTCGATTCAACTTCCTCTGAGCAAGGCAACAACCCGAATTCCTACCACCCCAAGTAGATTTCAAAACGATTTATTGATTTGCTTTAACCATGAGACATTTGATGTTTCCCTAGGTCTCCTCCAATAAAGGTTGCCATTCACTAAGCCACCGGTTGAACAGGATATAATTTAATGAGACGTATCATATGCCCATGTAACCGAAGTTAGAGTTCATAAATTATAATACACCCAATACGTCTCCAGTTCTTATCAGAGAGTGTGATACACCAATATATTTTTCGTGCTAACAATACAGCCAGGTCTATATAACATTTGTTTATTACAAGGTGCTACAAAATCCGAGGTAGCACAATTCTCCCCTTAGAAATTCCCGACCTATCCATTTGGCCTCTTCTGCTAATGACTTACGAGGCTGACAAATGGCCGGTGTCTTCGCTGGTTTCGTGTTTCGGATAGTCCACTCATGTGTCTCGCGGCTTCGGTCCAGTCGTGTACTTGTTCTTATTCAGTCGGGGTTAGCAAATAGATCAGAGGCCGGTTACATGCAATATAGTTAGGGCACTTTCAGTTTCTAATGTATGTGAAATTACGTTTTCGCATGCAGTTTCGACAATCCAGAGAGTTTGTTGACGTTTATTACGGAATTCTTATGTTGACTCTACTCATTTGAATATGGAATTTAGAAATATATATTTACTGATCATAAATGCCTTTCTCAAATGAGTAGAATTTTGAAAATCAATGAGAAACATCCATTAACATTCTGGTTTGTCAACACTGAATGCGAAAGCATAATTTCGGACAGTCAATAGATATATCTATAGCTTTCACAGGACGTGTAATGAAACATGTTGTAGTCTTTCCAGAATATAATAAACTAACAGAGTTAAAGTTTCATTGATATCAACTATGTGCCTTTGCAAATAATACCTAATTTGTTCTTATGTGAATGCGGGAAACAAAAGGCATAACTGCCTGCAGCGAGTGCCTCCCCCAGATTTCAAAGAGTGACAGGGCCGAAATCAAGGGACGTTCAAGCTAAAATGCCTGGACACACGGAGTTTGAAGCAATTTAAGTCATAGGAAGAGGGAAAGACTGATTCTGGGAGGGAGTTCCAGAGCTCAGCAGTTGAATAGAAGAAAGTCTGTGAATAGCATTTCACTCTTGGGTTGGATAGTTCCACAGAGTAGGGGTGGGATTGTGTTGCAAGACAGGTACTACGTAGAGGAGGTGTGGTGGAGTGGTCTTGCCACTGGCCTGGTAATCCAAAGGTCCCGGGTTCAAATCCCGATGTATCAATGGGAAGATATTATTGGGATGGAATTTGTGCTGTACCTGGTATCAGTGCATTACCACAAGCCCACCGAAACGTCAATAAAATACCCTCATTGTTCCCTGATTAAATAGCACTGTATGAATATTCCCATATTCAAAATATGCTATAGGGGTGCAATGCCTGGTGAGTTATCTGCTCAACAGGTGGCGTTGTGTGTGTGTAAGTGTGAGAGTCCGAGTGTAGGGGGTGAGACAGTGAAGCACGGGAATGAGGTGGCTTCAGAGATGGGGTCGTTTCGGGCCATGAGTGAGCACCGTGCCTCATGTGAAGGCAAGATGGCAGGTGCTCGTTGTACTCTACGTGCTTCACATGTTTCACTCCCTAGACTGGAACAAGACCTCACGGGCTTCACTGTTCATTGTAAAGCGGTGAATGTTAAGGCTCTGAGCCTATGCCCGAGAGGAAGTAAGTTGGAATATAGAAAAAACAAAAAAATAATAAAAAAAATACACTGGGAAAGCTCCGAGGAACACTGATTATTGTAGTAGCGATAGAATAGCGAGAGTGATTCAACATTGCGACGAAGAGAGAGAGATTGCAGAGAGTTAGTGAGTGGACGGGAGTTAATGATACGAAAGGCTTTCCTTTCTACTTTATCTAGGAGTGCGGTGTGAGAGGATCCTCCCCACACATGGGAACAATACTCAATACAAGGACGTACTGTGCCCCTGTACAGAGCAAGAAGCTGGGGTAAAGAACCCCTTGAGGCGGTCGAGCACACCCAGCTTCTGGGAGGCTGCCTTAACGAGACTGGTAATATAGTCTTTCCAAGTGAGAGCAGAAGAAAAAGAGACACGGAGAACATTGAGAGAAGATGAAGGGTTGATTTTTGTATTGTTGAAGAATAAGGGAGGTTTCTGACAGGTAGTAAGATGGATACATTGAGTTTTGGAAGCATTAGATGCAACAAGGTTTTCTCTACCCCAATTGGAAATAGTAGCTAGATTAGAAGATAAGTAGTTTATGGCTTCATTACGTTTACTTTTGAGGGATTGCTGGCTGGGGCGTTCTGGAAAACTAATTGAGTGGTGTAAAGTAGAGTCGTCTGCATATGAATGGATGGGACTGGATGTACAGTTGAGAAGATCATTTATGAAAATTGGAAAGAGAATAGGAGATAGGACAGAACCCTGAGGAACACCGGAGTTGATAGGATGAGGAAATGAGCGATGGCCGTCCACAACCGCAGCTATGGAACGGCCGGAAAGGAAATTAGAGACAAAGGCACAGATGGAGGGGCAGAAACTGAAGGATGGCAGTTTGGAGATTAAAGATTTGTGCCAGACTCTATCGAAGGCCTTCGATATGTCTAGTGCAACAGAAAAAGGTTATAAGTTATACAAAATTCCCACCTGCGTGTTTGATATACCGGTATATATATATATACACACAGTATAACATTGTTGATATTTAGAAAAATCTATGTAGAAAGGCTTAGTTTTATAAGCTGGGTGAGATGTGGTAGTTGTAGGTGCTGGACAATATTCCAGGGGAGGTATTAGATAACATAAGTATGGACGTGAATGAGGTGTGGTGTTCTTGTTCTACACTCTAAGAAGATTGATATGAAAAAGATAATTAAGTGTTCATGATAACGTACCCATTTAAGATACGGTATATTGGCGGTAATAAACCATTGTATATGAGGATAGAAAGGTGAATCAGCATCAATGTACCCAATTATCTAATATACCTTTTTCTTACCCTGTTTATACTCTTGATTTTTGACAGTGTACATTGTGGCTCGATGAGAAGGTTGAGGAAAGTAATGAGTAAAAGAAACTGTCTCATGTGAGCCAGTAGACCTGTAGGAGTAAGTTTTGTTTTCCTATGTTCTTTTACTGTAATAATCCCGGTAATAGAGAAAGGGTAATTTGAAGCTCCCGTGGTGCACTTATAATTTTGTCAATTATTGGTTTGCTGGAAAGCTACTTGCAAAATTTCTTTAATTGGGTAGATTATTAGGGAACTTTAATTACCTCTTTCGTACCTATAACTATTAAGAGTGTAGATTGAATAGGTTGAAGAGTGTGGGGAATGGTGAAAGGATTTTATTCCCTGATTATACATACAGATCACCTAGAGTACCTAGATTTTTGTAGTAGGGACATACTGTAGGGGGTCTAGGATTCCATTATCAAAAAGTACAAAATAATATATATATATATATATATAATAGCTGGCTCTCGGGGTAGCCAGCAGTGATATTTATAAGCGGAGATGTATCGTGTTCATTCTTCACAAGTCCTGCTAACACATATTGTCGTAAAAATCCTTCCTCGGGCGTTGGTGGGCTATAAGGGCTCACATGCTTGGTCATCTGGGCCCGATATGTCTCTTACCCACCTTAGTCATGCCTAAAATGCGTATCCAAACTGCACTGTAAACATTTTATGGTAAATTGTAAACAAATCATACACAATGAATGTTTCAATTACGCAGGTATTCAAATTGGCATACAAACGATGAAGCACTTTTAATGCATGTAATTTTCGTCACAATTGAGTGTACAGCTTCACTGTATTATAGTTTTAATCTTCTTGATATGGGAAGTTAAGTATTTCGTAGCAAAACAAAACAAAATTGAAAGACATGAAAGGCTGTGCATTGCTGCAGCGCACATCTTTATGTCTTTACCCGATGGAGCCTGTAGTTGGTGAGTTATCCAGACTGGTTGCGTTACTTTACATAAACCCGGTGGAACTTCACAACTATCCATTTATCCAGGTTTCTAAATGTTGGTAGGTGAACAATGCCATCCGGTATAAAGGCCGGTCCTCACGATCATCTTCCTGGTGTGGTGTCCAAGCACACTACTCATCAGTCTTTCAGCTTGGTGACGAAGCACCCTAGTCAGGATACCTATCTCCTAAGAATGGTACTTTAGGTTTTCGATCCCACAAAGTCAGTCTCCAAACATTCTTCGTGTCCTTCCTTACACATCACACTCTTAGCCCTTTAGAGATCCAATTAACAAAAAAACTCTGATTTCTGACTACTATTAGACGATTATATTCAGATTATAAATGATATATGGAAGTTAGAGGGTTAATTGAGATAGATTTTACCGCTACAATGCACACAGATCTTTCCTAAGCTGTACAAACAAGTCTAATTAAAACAAGACAAACTTTAAAAATGCAGCATAATCTTCAAAGGGGTAAACTGATCGTGAGGACAGACCTAAATAAAGCTGCTCATCACGTTCATTAGCATCAGTCAAGGGTCACTAAAAACACTAAGTAGCCTATTGTCCTAATAATATCACGCCAATTATAAGTCCAAACAATAGTGCGTATCACGGTCGTTAAATATGGACGCTTTCATACGGATGTCCGCTCACTCGAAAAAGCTATGTCGTATATCCGTCATTTCAGTTGTTTGAAAGTAAATACCACGACACATTTATATACGCCTCTCTCTCTCTCTCTCTCTCTCTCTCTCTCTCTCTCTCTCTCTCTCTCTCTCTCGCTCGCTCTCTCGCTCTCGCTCTCTCGCTCTCGCTCTCTCGCTCTCGCTCTCTCGCTCTCTCTCTCTCGCTCTCGCTCTCTCGCTCTCTCGCTCTCTCTCTCTCGCTCTCGCTCTCTCTCTCTCGCTCTCTCGCTCTCTCTCTCTCTCTCTCTCTCTCTCTCTCTCTCTCTCTCTCTCTTTTGGAAGGTCAGAAATTCACGTGAGTACATATGACAAATAATATGCCCCATATCTTATTCCTAAGGTCGTGGGTTCGATTCCCGTTCCCAAAAAGATAAAACAAGTAAATTGAATAATATATGTGGGACACGACTTATAATGGCGACTGTACCAGACCTTAGTAACCAACCTGCCCTCCACATTCTCTTCCCGTCTCTCCATTAAACATAACACAGAACAACAAATCACCTCCTACACAGTCAATCGTCTGTATCTCATCAGAGGTATTCATGTGCTTGCCAACTTAAGGGGGCTCACCTGCCTTTTTTTATCTTTATCTCCTTTTCCCTCTTTCTCTGACTTGTATCCATTTGGCCCCATTCAGCCAACTGTTTTAAGACGTTTATCCCCATCCAGGTGTCGATTTCTTCCTGGCGAGCGATAGCAAGCCAGCATTGTATGGAGAAATCCGGCTTCGCCGGAGAGATTTTTCTATCGAAAAATTTACAAATTTAACTTGCTGTAAAACAACAAAATATATATGCTGTCTCGCTCCCGCTCGCCGGGAAAATATTGACACCTGGATGGGGGTAAACGTCTTAAAACAGTAGGCTGAATGAGGCCGAATTAATACAAGCCAAAGAGAGAGGGAGAGAAAGAAAAAGAAAAGCGAGGTGGGCTCCCTTAAAAGTATCTAATCTTTACATGTTTTTTTTCTACTCCCATTCTCGCCCTATTCATTTAGTGATCATGAGAAGTTTCGCCCCATTCAGGTGGCGATAATTTCCTGGCGAGCGATAGCAAAGCTGCAATTTAAGAATAGAAGTTCATTCGACCGTATATTTGTCTACAAAATAAATTCCAAAATAACTTTGAAGTGCGTTCGATGGGAGTGGGGTGGGTGCGTGGGGAAGGGTCTTTGATTTGAATTGGTTTTGAAAGCGATTTTGTTAGTTTGATACGTTCTAGGGAGCAATACATTAAAACAAAACAACAAAACAATACTCGAAAATTCCCAAACCCTCAAACCCCGATTCCTACTACTACTAATATCAGGAACCCATAGTAACTCCCTGGTAAGATTGTTCATACATCTCCTCCTACACCGCCAACCATCTGTGTCTCCTGTGGTATGTATGTGCTTGCTAACTTTACTATGTAGCACACGGGGGATTATTCTTTTAACTTTATTCGGCAGTGATATGGTCAGGCCGTTAATAACTTAAGGGGAGTTTTTTCTGGTCCCGGCGAGCGATAGCGAACCTGTACTTTACGAGGAACAGGCCTTCGATCGGGATATTTTCTACCAATAATTGTAAACATTGTTCTCGAAAGAGGGATTTGGTAGGGGGTGGGGGTTGCGGGTCTTTGGGGGGTGTGTTTTGAGCTGGATCGACGTCTAGAGAGCAACCTAAATATAAAAAATCCTTAACGTTGTCTATGCAATTACCAAATAATCTGCTTTCAGCTTAGTTTACGAAACCAATGCAAATTATCAACATTTGAGGGTAAAGACTCTCATGTGATGACAAGCTTTAGTCACCAAGATTATATTGGTGAGTGATGCATTTCTAAACCTAAATTAAAACAACAAAATATAAAATAATACATAGAAATATTCACTATTAGCTATACTTCACTTTGCTGCATGTTGATCGGCTTTCAATCTGATAATAAAACATTTGATTATGATTACAAATATATCTATTCAACTGTTTGCGGTACATTACTCTGCTGGATCGTGCCCTGCCATCATAATATCAACTTAAGTCATCTCTCTAGTTATAAGTTAAAAGTATGTTAACATATCTAAGAAAATCATTAATATTAAGAAAGGAAAACGAGCTAGAGAATCGAATGGATTCCCTCGATGGAGACGGTTCATTCGTCACCACACACCCCCTCCGGCCCTCTGGCGTCTGGCAATGTATAGATAGATCGATTAATATGAAATTTGTGTTAATTGTAGCTCGGAAGTGTTTTGTGTTAAATCAATTCACGAAAATGTATTTGAAGTTACGAAGGTAGGACATCACTTTTATCCGTGGGTGTACCATGGTTCTAGAAAATAAAACATAAAATCCTGCTGAAGCTGTTTGTTTTGCTTGAGTGAGGGACACCAGCTAGTTTGATAGGAGCTACAAGGGAAAGTTATGGCATGTTGATTGACTGGTGATAAACTGTAAAGTAAGCAAAAGGATCAAAGAGGTATGCAAAAATCATATAAAATAATTTGTTATACTGAGAGTGATTTACATTTTTATCTGTATATTGAATGGGTTAAGTCAAGGATCGTATATACGGTCTTTGGTTAAGTACTACCAAATATTCCCTTTGAAGGGTATATTTTAACGGACACTTCTATTATTTTTTGTCATATTTGTTTGAAAACCAATAATATATGAGTGTACAGTGAATGAGATAGGTTGATTACTATCAATATACCTTTCCAAAGGTATATTATTATAGACACTTTGATATTACCACTGTCTTACTTTTTTGTTCAACAGATATATCTGTGTAGTATACAGTGCAGCAGAATCCTCTCCCTGGATATACTGGGAATCGTGCCCATATACTCAACCCTTTCAGTATAAAACAGTGTCATTCTATTTTGATTGTGGTTAATGTTAAACATTAGACGTTTTTATGGAGCTTTATTAGGACAACTTGGAATCAAAAGAGGTAACATTAAATGTATATAATCCTTTGATTTTCATAGTTTTGTTTTTCTATAAAACTTAATGTAATCGTCTACTTATAGCAAATACAACATGGGGATAAGCGTCGCATCCATTTGGTAGCGCCTCTTCAACAACCTACAGTAACCTATCCTAACCAATAATTTGTGGGTGGTACAACCAGAGCGTGGACAATAATACTTTACGGTACGAGGGAACTGTCACATGAACAAAATTAGAGGTACCTCGACATTCAGTACTTTGGTGTATTTTGGCCTTCTTGCTAGCACATAAACGATAATATTCAGCTAAGTTATCAAAGTGGTTGAATCGATCTCAGTTATCTATTTACCTGGCCACAAATTTAACCTATCAAAATCGTCAAATTATAAGCAGATAATGGAGACAAAGATTATATAACATTGAAAGCGTTAACCTTGATACAATAAGAGTGTTTATCGCAGCCATTGTGCACGGGTGGTTAACTGTCAAGTGGCATACCTCAGGACGTGTCATGGGGCGTCTACTTGTCAACAGAATGCTAGGTTTACTCGTGTGTGTGTGTGTGTGTGTGTGTGTCTGTGTGTGTGTGTGAGGGTGTTTGTGTGGGTGTGTGTGTTTGTGTGTGTTGAGGGAGGAGGATACTGTGAAGTGGGATACCCATGTCTGTCACAGGCCATCTCCTGTCACCAGTCTGCCAGGTCTAATGTGGGTGTATTTCCGTATGTAAATGTGTGTGTGCGAGTGTTCCTGTATGTCTGTGTTAGTGCGTAGTGTGTGTGTGTGTGTGTGATTGTGTGTGTGTGTGTGTGTGTGTGTGAGTGAGTGAGTGAGTGTCCTGAGTGAGTGGTGAGTGAGTGAGTGTGTGCGTGAGTGAGCGATTGTGTGTGTGAGTGATGTGTGGGTGAGTGAGTTGTGAGTGTGTGAGTGAGTGAGTGCGTGATGTGAGTGTGTGGTGTGAGGTGTGTGACTGAGTGAGTGTGAGTGTGTGATTGGTGTGTCATGTGATGTGGAGCAGTGTCTATCTGGATGTGTGTGTGTGTCTGTGGGTGTGATTGTGTGTGTGTACATGTGTGTAATGTAGTGGGTGTGTGTGTGTGTCAGCCAGGGTGTGTCCGTGTGTCGCTGTGTGTGTGTGTGGTGTGTGTGTAAGTGTGTCTGTGTGTGTGTGGGGTTGTGTGTGTGTGTGTGGGTATGTGTGTGTGGTGGGGATTGTGGGGTGGGGGGTGGGGGTGGGGATGGGTGTGTGTGTGTGTTCTCCTTAAATGTATATACGACGCATTTAATTATTAACGTGGCCATAGTCTTTCCATAGGGTAAAGCAGTGAAATACAGCAATATTTACACATAGAATCAATCCATATGCAGGAGCTCAACACAAGGTGAGATATTGGACGAAATATCTTGAACAATGACGTTGCCTATAGACATGGAAATGGGTACTTCGTTTACTTTCTGAATCAACACTGAATCCCACAGTATTCGTTAGGTATCACACATTGCATAGGAAAGAAATGATTTAACCCCTTAACCCAGTGGTTCCCAACCTGTGGTACGCGTACCACTAGTGGTACGCTAGGGCCTTCCAGGTGGTACGTGAGCATTTTCGGGGTGATGTGCGATTTTTAATTGTCCATTGTTTCATACACAGATTCGCCCTTTCCGCTGTCTGTGCTCCCTCCGAAGTCTGTTATCATGCTTGAACCGAGTTATCAAAATCGTAAATTTCGTCAAAACATCTGCCCGAATACTCGGGCTGTTTCAACACTGCTCTGTGAAGATTTCGGCTCTAACCACATCTGTCTCCTGTACCACACTGAGGTTTCTGTCTGTCTCCCGTGGGAATACAACGAGACGTCTCTTTGAACTGAGGGATGACTCCTCGTATCTCTTCTGGCAACACGATTTTCAAAAAGATCTGGAGGACGAGGGGTTTATCTAAAGGTTGGCCTACCTTTCAGAATTTGTGGTTCCTCAAACACTTAAACCTGTTATTTCCAAGGGCCCAACTGCTCTGTCTCCAGACTTCATTCTCGAAGCTAGGAACATTTGTCCGGAAGTTGTGGACCTCTGGATCAAGAATGTGGAAAGTAAAACGCTACGGAATGTTCGAAACTCCTGGGCCTACCCTTGAGACCGAGCCCAATGATGAATTTTCAAGAAAATCGTCCATCATCTCTCACTGCTCAAGACTGTTGATGCATTACACTTCCCAGACGTGACATGTTGTGCCTACATGTGTCCGTTCTCCGTTGATCCAGGCCGATCTGCCTGTCGGGACCGGGAAACAAGAGGATCTCATAGATATCCAGGCTGATGAGGCAGCAAGTGAAGCACAAGGAATGCTCTCTCCTTAGAACTTCTGGGTAAGCAGTTGGCCTCCTCGTACCCCACACTAGCTCGTCACGCGGTTCCCCAGATACTGATTTTCCCCTCTACATGGGGAGTGCGAGCAGGGGTTCTCAGCCATGATGACCATTAAATGTCAAAGAGCCGGAACATCTGGCTTGCTGCGCCCCGGGCATGATTTCCGATAGGTGTGAGCAGTGAAGTTATGCCCCGCATCGACCAGCTGGTGGAGATAGAAGAAACAGATACAAGCTCAACACATTAAATTGTGTACGTTTTTAGTTAATTTTGTGTATATACATTGTGAATTAATTGGATCTTATCGTTTTCCTTGAACCAGGTGGTACGAGGCGACTGTATGGGACATCCAGGTGGTACTCAATCAGATAAAGGTTGGGAACCACTGCCTTAACCCCTTCAGGATAACAATGCCTTTCTTCATTATAGTCTAGCTATCATTAGACGATTTTTATTCAGTTTAGTAACTAATTGTGGGAATCAAAGGGTTAGATAAGATAAGTACTGTATTACACCTTTGATACTAAAAGGGCCATCCTACTCTGAAACAAATCGTCAAAATAATGGCAAAATGTAAGGAAGCTATGAATGCTCGAATATTTCAAGGGCTAAGAATGCAAGCGAAATAGCTATAGTCTGTTTCTTTTTAACTGACGGTAAATTGCAAAGCTCCCATCATGATTTCTCAGTTAATATGAAGATTTTGTGGTGATATATGGTGCTAATTATGCAAACTTGGTCTTATTATGATGCAAAGACATAGTAGTTTCATAGTTTTCCATGAAGTATCGTGATATTAGATGCCAAGGGATTCAATTTATCGTCAGCTGAAAAGAAACAGAGTATAGTGCTCCGAACAGACTCTCACTCTCATCCAAATCCTCTTCCTCCTCGTAGACATTCACTTCTTCACTTCCCATACTTCTTCTAGATCTCCTGGACCTCTCCCCGTTGTCCTCCCCCCCCCCCCACTACTCCTCTTCCTCTCCCCCTCTTCCCTTTTTTAGTTTTATTCCCTCCTCGACCTCTCCCCCCTTCCTCTTTCTCTCCCTCCTCCTACTCCTCTTCGATCTCTCCGCCCCTCTTCCTCACCTACTCCTCCTCAACCTCTCCCCCCCCCCCACCTCCTCCTCCTTCTCTCTCCCTCTTCCCCGTTCATCATATCCACCTTTGATCCTCTTCTCCTTATAAACAAGTATCGTCCTACCCGCTCTTGGCCAATTTGGAAGTTTATGTCCTAATCAACACCGTTTAATGATTGGTTACATCGTTGCCCTGTCTTACCTGACGTTAGTGTTGTCTTGTCTTGTCAAAATCTCTCTCTCTCTCTCTCTCTCTCTCTCTCTTTCTCTTTCTCTTTCTCTATATATGTGTATGTGTGTGCACTGTACAGTATGTATATATATGTATATATATACTGTATATATATGTATGTATGTGTATATAATTGTGTGTATATGTATATATTATATATATATATATATATATATATATAGTTTGTAAGGCCAGACTGCCTAGTAAGGACCTTGAGGCCTGTGTGGTCTGTGTATCTATGTAGCTCTATGTAGCTCTAGCTCTCTCTCTCTCTCTCTCTCTCTCTCTCTCTCTCTCTCTCTCTCTCTCTCTCTCTCTCTCTCTCTCTCTCTCTCTCTCTCTCTCTCTCTCTCTCTCTCTCTCTCTCTCTCTCTCTCTCTCTCTCTCTCTCTCTCTCTCTCTCTCTTAAAACATTTTAATATATTTTTATTAATATTTACTATTATTATCGTTTGTTATTGTATTATCATTATATATACTGTATAATATATCAAGTATATCTCACAAATACACATGATCTACCACATGTGTTTATATTTCCAGCCCGACTCGAACCACCGACAGTCAGGACGAGAGAGAGAGAGAGAGAGAGAGAGAGAGAGAGAGAGAGAGAGAGAGAGGACATTAATAAACTAATACATAGGTATGGCATTTATAGTGCTAATATTATCAAAGTAGAGTGTACATGAAAAGTTGATGAGGTATTGGTAAACTTCCTACAGTTCTCCTATTTATATATAACGCTACAGTTCATTAACTAATGGAAGTATATCATCCTGACAAATAATATACAAATATTCCCAAAGACCTTAACACCAACACTTCTCAGATAAGGCCACATTTATGAAGATATACAGTATAACCAGATTACTTATATTTTTGTTTACAATTTTCTAAGCAGGACATTTGATAAACAAAGCTTTAAGTGGAATATTACAATTGTGTGGGAGGCATAGACAATTTGCATGATTTAGTGTAGTAGTTTTTGCTTTGTATTAATCACAATGGTTGCTTATTAATGTTGCCACACAATAAATGTCGAGGGTATAAAAAGGGTATGTGAGATGTATATAATAGTATTGGGCATATTGATGATGATATCCATTTTTATCCCAATATCGAATGGGTTAATTACAATCCTTATACCTTTATACTGTAGGTAGATTATCATGGACACCTAAACCTTTGACGCTCATGAATGCGATTTGTGTGATTTGGAGATTTTGTTCCAAGTGGTCAGCCACGCGAATCGTGTTCCTAAGCTTGCGGAAGTTCTCTGAAATATACTTATGATGCGAACAGCGTGAAATTCTCACTACTATTAGCAATCGATGTACTTGAAAAAGGGAAACTATTGGCAATGCTGTGTAATGTCTTGTTATGTTACAAAATAAGCGAGAATGAGACATCTCATCACTTTGTAATGGACAGTTTGGGACTTTAAAGATGATGGACGTATTTCGTCTGGACAAAAGACCGTGAGTGTTTCGTGTATGTGAAATTATATATAATAATTATGTGTTTTATAGAAGCAATTAATTTTTCATAAATATATGTAATGCATCATAATAAGTGTGTATTGTATAAACAATTTAAAGTTTTAAACGGTTACGAGTGTTATTCGTACCTGAAGAATGCATGTATATGAATATTCATAGAAAATAACTGTTAGACCTAGGAGATTGCATGAATTTATCTGCCCCAATCAGGATTCGAACTTTAAACATCAGCTTCAATGTCCACCACACCATAAGGTTAAAAAAAACTTGAGACGCATCATTATTTGTAGATAATTAATATTTCCAGCATGAGAATATTATAAAAATCCGTCATCCATTTTTACACCTACCGGTATATGTTAGAGTGCATACAATATATATATTCCATTATAGCGCATATACTGTATATCCCTCCGGGACTCAAACCCCATACACTCAGGAAATAAATATCCTGTTAATTCACTCTCAGATACAGTTCAACGTGGAATTAATGTATTATGAGAATAACGACGCGTGGCTTAGCTTACACGTGTACAGGATTAGGCTCTACACTCTCAAAAATGATAGTGGTTAAAACAGTATTTAAAGTATCCGTAATAATATAGCCTTATGCAGAGGTATGAATATATACAGTATATCTCTTGTGTAACCCTTTCTACACCCTTGATTTTTACAATGTACTTCTCATTTTAAACCAGCTCCGTGTATTATTGAGGGTTTGGGTTGCTATTACCGTTTTCAAGCAGACCCTTTTCAAGCCAAATATGTATATTTTTCAGTAGATAGTTCGTACTGATATATCGTGTGATTTCAGGAGCAAAACCAATAAAACAAAATAATTTAATCGTCTGGATATACTGTACATAGAACAATTTGTCTGAACAGTGGCAGCAGGAAAAAAGCGTGTAGGTATCGACGTGTATATAATATATATATATATATATATATATATATATATATATATATATATATATATATATATATATATATATATATATACTGTATATATATATATATATATATATATATATATATATATATATATATATATATATATATATGTGTGTGTGTGTGTGTTTTTTTTTTCTTTCTTTCTATGTGGATGAGGGAGACAAAAGGCTTTCTTTTCTACTTTGTAAAGAAGTGCTGTGTGGGAGGATCCTCCCCACACATGCGAACAATACTCAATACATGAACGCACCGTGCCCCTGTACAAAGCAAGAAGCAAGAACAGATGGGGCAGGAAAGCATTGTAAGCGATCATCAAAAGGTGTAAAAGAGAGAGAGAGAGAGAGAGAGAGAGAGAGAGAGAATGTCGATTCTGCCTATACCTGTAAGTGGACAATATATGCTGGTATATAATATCTTTGCATGGACATATTTGCGTGTAAAGAGAGGCTTTTGGCATCAATATGGCAGAGGTTATAACCTATATATGTTACTGTAGGGTCTCTATTGATGTAATGAGCAGAATCGAGGGTGCGAAGGAGGAGAAGAACGAACAGGAGGAGGTAAACGCTTAAGAGGAAGAGGGGTAGTAAGATGAGGAGAAGGAGAACAAAAACGATAAAGAGGAGGAAGAGGAAGACGATGAGGAATAGGAGGAGGAAGATGAGGAAGACAAGGAGGAATGTGTACTATGAGAAGTGGACAAAATGTGGTGACATGGAGGGAGCGAAAGAAGATGAGGAGGAGAACAAACTAGCACGAGAAGGAAAAGACTCTGGAGGAAGGTGCATACAAGTAAAGAATATGGACGAGTAGGAGGATGTGGACGAGTAGGAGGATGTGGACGAGTAGGAGGATGTAGACGAGTAGGAGGATGTGGACGAGTAGGAGGGTGTGGACGAGTAGGAGGATGTGGACGAGTAGGAGGATGTGGACGAGTAGGAGGATGTGGACGAGTAGGAGGATGTGGACGAGTAGGAGGATGTGGACGAGTAGGAGGGTGTGGACCAGCAGGAGGGTGTGGACGAGTAGGAGGATGTGGACGAGTAGGAGGATGTGGACGAGTAGGAGGATGTGGACGAGTAGGAGGATGTGGACCAGTAGGAGGATGTGGACCAGTAGGAGGATGTGGACCAGTAGGAGGATGTGGACGAGTAGGAGGATGATGTGGACGAGTAGGAGGATGTGGACGAGTAGGAGGATGTGGACCAGTAGGAGGGTGTGGACGAGTAGGAGGATGTGGACGAGTAGGAGGATGTGGACGAGTAGGAGGATGTGGACGAGTAGGAGAGTCATTTCGATTGCGAACCATAATGGCCTAGGGTAAAATATAGTTACTCGGCCATTACCAATCAGATTATTTTGTCAGGCCCTTTTTACACCAAAAGGTCTATGCATTACACCAGAAGGTCTATGCATTACACCTAAAGGGCTATGCATTACACCAAAAGGGCTATGCATTACACCAAAAGGGCTATGCACTACCAACATGTTCACTCGACCAATACTGATTAAACTAAATCGTCCGCTTGGCTCTGCTAATAATGAACACGGTCTAAATCGGCCGCAAACCAAAATGTGCGTAGCCAGAATTTTTTTACTGTAAATATAACTTACACTGGTTTGTTCAATGGCAAGGGGCAGCTGTGCAGTGTGACATTATTCACCTTCTAAAGCCGGTATCACACGAGCACTTTTTCCCTCAATATTAATCCTCAACACTGGTCTGGCAGCTTATGAGGTCAACATTTTAAGTATTTCGGTTACCTAAATTAATCTATCATCAGCCTAGTTTCCGATACCGTTGCAAAATAGTCCAGAAATGTTGCCAGGAAAATTTTGATCATCGAATGTTGACTAAAACAGATCTGTGATACCGGCTTAACACGCTCTCTTGGCCTCAGGGTCCCATGATAGAAAACTGGACTAGAAAACCTTGTAATGGGGTGGAAACATATGAAAGAAAATAAAGTTACCTACTGATAGCTGAGTGTATTAAGGGGAGATTTCCACTTGAGGGATTTTTTTCTTGACTACTTTCTCCCTCATGTTTAGCCCCATTGTTTTTCTAATTTTAAGACGTTTGCCCCATTATTTTGACGATTTTAAGAACTTTCAACCCATTTCTGTCAATTTTAAAACCTTTCGTGCCATTTAGGTGTCCTGGCGAGCGATAGCGAGCCTGTAATTTAAGAGGAACCGGCTTTCAGCTGGGACGTTTTTCTACCGAAAAATTTACAAATTTATCTTGAAAGGGACTCAAGGGGGTGTAATCTTAAGCTTGAAGGATATCTAGGACCAAACTAAAATCCTCCCCTTAACCCTAACGTAATATAGATTTGCTTTCACCTGACTTATAGCCTTATCTTCAGTCGCCTCACAGCCCTATTGCTTGGGAACACTGTTGTATGCAGCCCTGGTCGTACGAGTGATTTCACCTGACTTATAGCCTTATCTTCAGTCGCCTCACAGCCCTATTGCTTGGGAACACTGTTGTATGCAGCCCTGGTCGTACGAGTGATTTCACCTGACTTATAGCCTTATCTTCAGTCGCCTCACAGCCCTATTGCTTGGGAACACTGTTGTATGCAGCCCTGGTCGTACGAGTGATTTCACATGCTTGGGAACACTGTTGTATGCAGCCCTGGTCGTACGAGTGATTTCACAACCACGTAATAGGTATCATGAATCTGTTTGTGACAGTCTTCCAATGTGTACATGTTGGCAGCCTTGCTGAGGGTAAATTGAATCCCTAAGAAGCTAATTTATCGATACTTAATGGACAAAATATGAAACCACTTGGTCTCTGCATCTTATTTAGACTAAGTATATATAATTAGCACCATATTTCACTACCAAATCTTCAAAATACCTGAGAAATCTTGATGGGAACTTTGCAATTTTCCGTCAGTTGAAAATAAACAGGGTATTGGAACTTCGCATCCCATCAATCAGAATGACACCCGTCCTTCATTATACCATGACTGAGAATACGGCCCTTAGTCCCACAGCAGCTGATTTATCGAAAAAGATCACCTTTTTTCGTAGCTGAAACTGATGGAATTACTGTATATCAAGATTCATGACATCCCCCTTACTTAACGATGAAGCCTCCTTAATGTCTATTTTGGCCATCATTAGACGATTTATGCATCTTAGTAAAGACCTCTAGTAATCAAAAGGGTACCCAGATCCTTTGTAAGCTCCATTTAAGGGGAGGTTTCTAGTTTGTTTCCTACTCCTCCAGCAATCTTAAAATTTCACCCCCTTGACCCCCTTTCAAGATAAATTTGTACATTTTTCGGTAGAAAAATGTCCCGGCCGAAGGCCGATTACTTTTAAATTACAGGCTCGCTATCGCTCGCCAGGATAAAATCCACACCTAAATGGCACGAAAGGTCTTAAAATTGACAGAATGGGGCGGAAATTCTTAAAAATCACCAAACTAATGGGGAAAACGTCTAAAAATCTCAAAAGCAATGGGGCTAGACATGAGGGAGAAAGGGGTCAAGAAAAAAGTCCCTCAAGTGGAAATCTCCCCTTAAACGTCTAATAATAGCCAACATAAAATGAAGAAAGGCAGCATCGTACTCTGAAAGGGTTAAGGGGGGATGATGGGCCGGTTTTCTGGACCACTTTCTCCCTCATGTTTAGCCCCATTAGTTTTCAGATGTTAAGATGCTTGCCCCATTAGTTAGTCGATTATAAGACCTTTCGCCCCATTTCTTCGTCAATATTTAGACCTTTCGTGCTATTTAGGTGTCGATTTTTTCCCTGGTGAACGATAGTGAGCCTGTAATGTTGGAAGAACCGGCCTTCAGTCGGAACATTTTTCTACCGAAAAATTTACAAATTATTTGAGTAGGGGGTTCTAATGGGTGTTTTTCTTTTAATTTGATGGAGGTCTAGGGAGGAAACTAGAACAATAATGAATACATGCAAAAATCGCCCAAAAAGTTAACCATCCCCCCATTAAAACGTCTTAAAACAGTTGGCTGAATGGGGCCGAATGGATACAAGCCAGGGAAAGAGAGAAAAGGAGAGAAAGATAAAACAAAAATAGCAAAGCCGTGTAACCTGAACGTAGCGATCCTAAGCCGAGGCCGCTCAACACCCTCTTATGAATGAAGCCCACTAATAAGAAGCCTGTTCGTGTCGTGTACGTATTTGTTCACGGGAATTACGATCATGTGCGCGGCTAACAGGTCTCCCCGCCCCTCTCGCTAACCCTTTCAATAACACGGAGGCTTTTCTATTTAGTTTTGTTTGTAGTAGACGATATAATGCAACTCAACCCCTTTTGTACCGGTGACGTATTAGTTTTGTTTGTAGTAGACGATATAATGCAACTCAACCCCTTTTGTACCGGTGACGTATTAGTTTTGTTTGTAGTAGACGATATAATGCAACTCTACCCCTTTTGTACCGGTGACGTATTAGTTTTGTTTGTAGTAGACGATATAATGCAACTCTACCCTTTTTGTACCGGTGACGTATTAGTTTTGTTTGTAGTAGACGATATAATGCAACTCTACCCCATTTGTACCGGTGACGTATTAGTTTTGTTTGTAGTAGACGATATAATGCAACTCTACCCCTTTTGTACCGGTGACGTATTAGTTTTGTTTGTAGTAGACGATATAATGCAACTCTACCCATTTTGTACCGGTGACGTATTAGTTTTGTTTGTAGTAGACGATATAATGCAACTCTACCCATTTTGTACCGGTGACGTATTAGTTTTGTTTGTAGTAGACGATATAATGCAACTCTACCCCTTTTGTACCGGTGACGTATTAGTTTTGTTTGTAGTAGACGATATAATGCAACTCTACCCATTTTGTACCGGTGACGTATTAGTTTTGTTTGTAGTAGACGATATAATGCAACTCTACCCCTTTTGTACCGGTGACGTATTAGTTTTGTTTGTAGTAGACGATATAATGCAACTCTACCCTTTTTGTACCGGTGACGTATTAGTTTTGTTTGTAGTAGACGATATAATGCAACTCTACCCCGTTTGTACCGGTGACGTCTTATTAATCGTATTCTTGCTATATTTAGACCATGTAGTTGAAGAAGGATCTAAAGTAGTAAAACAGGTTTAATGAGATAGCTTGAAGCCTGTTGAATGCTGGAGGCCCTTTTCAAACTGAATACAATCGTCTGATACTAGCCAGGATAAAGGTAAAAGGACGGCATCGGTACTGTAAAGGTTGGAAAACACCCTCGAGCAATCATAAGGATAAATTCAATATATCCTGTTTGTATTTTTGTATCTACTAATACTAGATAACATTGGAACGTGCTAGCTAGCGTTAATACTAGATAACATTGGAACGTGCTAGCTAGCGTTAATACTAGATAACATTGGAACGTGCTAGCTAGCGTTAATACTAGATAACATTGGAACGTGCTAGCTAGCGTTAATACTAGATAACATTGGAACGTGCTAGCTAGCGTTAATACTAGATAACATTGGAACGTGCTAGCTAGCGTTAATACTAGATAATATTGGAACGTGCTAGCTAGCGTTAATACTAGATAACATTGGAACGTGCTAGCTAGCGTTAATACTAGATAACATTGGAACGTGCTAGCTAGCGTTAATACTAGATAATATTGGAACGTGCTAGCTAGCGTTGATACTAGATAACATTGGAACGTGCTACCTAGCGTTAATACTAGATAACATTGGAACGTGCTAGCTAGCGTTAATACTAGATAACATTGGAACGTGCTAGCTAGCGTTAATACTAGATAACATTGGAACGTGCTAGCTAGCGTTAATACTAGATAACATTGGAACGTACTAGCTAGCGTTAATACTAGATAACATTGGAACGTGCTAGCTAGCGTTAATACTAGATAATATTGGAACGTGCTAGCTAGCGTTGATACTAGATAACATTGGAACGTGCTAGCTAGCGTTAATACTAGATAATATTGGAACGTGCTAGCTAGCGTTAATACTAGATAATATTGGAACGTGCTAGCTAGCGTTGATACTAGATAACATTGGAACGTGCTAGCTAGCGTTAATACTAGATAACATTGGAACGTGCTAGCTAGCGTTAATACTAGATAATATTGGAACGTGCTAGCTAGCGTTAATACTAGATAATATTGGAACGTGCTAGCTAGCGTTAATACTAGATAACATTGGAACGTGCTAGCTAGCGTTAATACTAGATAATATTGGAACGTGCTAGCTAGTGTTAATACTAGATAATATTGGAACGTGCTAGCTAGCGTTAATACTAGATAATATTGGAACGTGCTAGCTAGCGTTAATACTAGATAATATTGGAACGTGCTAGCTAGCGTTAATACTAGATAATATTGGAACGTGCTAGCTAGCGTTAATACTAGATACCAATGGAACGTGCTAGCTAGCGTTAATACTAGATACCATTGGAACGTGCTAGCTAGCGTTAATACTAGATAACATTGGAACGTGCTAGCTAGCGTTAATACTAGATACCATTGGAACGTGCTAGCTAGCGTTAATAACAAATCTTGTGCAATTTTAAAGGGGGGCCACCGGCTTTTTTTTTTATCTTTCTCTCCTTTTCTCTCTTTCCCTGGCTTGTATCCATTCGGCCCCATTCAGCCAACTGCTTTAAGACGTTTATCCCCGTACAGGTGTCGATTTCTTCCTGGCGAGCGATAGCGACCCAGCATTGTATGGAATACATAAATAAATAAATGTGGGATGGTGGGGTTGGGTGGTAGGTATGTGATGCTTGGGGTGGGAAATAGGTGTGGGAGTGAAGGGTTCTGTAAGTATACGGTGGATGATGAGGGGGTGGTAGGTGTGTGATAGTGAGGTAGGGGGGTAGGTGTGTGATAGTGGGATGAGGGGGGGGGGGGGTAGATGTGTGATGGTGGGACGAGGGGTAGGTGTGTGATAGTGAGGTATAAGGGTAGGTGTGTGATGGTGGGATGAGGGGGTTAGGTGTGTGATGGTTGGACGTTGGGTGGGTGTGTAATAGTGAGGTACAATGGAAATACAAAGGAGTACAAAGGAAATCAAGCAACAACAGATCTAGTGACCCTTCTAGGCTGCTTGTCCTCCAAAACACTGAGGATCAAGTGTCCAAACAGTGGTTTAGAGTGGCTAAGGGAACTACTGCCCTGGAACTAATGTCCGTGGCAGGATTAGGAAGTTAGTAGGGGACAGATGGGTTAGTAACTGAGGGGGGGATAAAATAAAGTTATTCATTTACAAACGCAGTCAGTCGCGGGTTTGATGCAAGATATTTGTCTAGGCGGAGTTTAAATGAATCAACGGTGCTGCAGTCTATAACGTCTCGGGGAAGCCCATTCCACAAGTTAACAACTCGATTGAAGAAGAAATTCTTAGATTCGTGTTGAGTTAAAAGATTTACCAATAATTTTGCAACCGTTTCCCAGCGTGTAATTAGATTGGTCGATAGTGAAGTACTTACTACAGTTCATATTGTCGATGCCTTTGATGATTTTGAACACTTGAATTAAGCCACCTCTTAATCTGCGCTGGGTTAAAGGAAATTATTTAATTCTCTAAGACGCTCGCTCTTCGTATGGTTTGTTCTTTAGGCTAGGTATCATTTTGGTAACTCTACGTTGAACTCGTTCTAGCTTGTTTATATCTTTTTGGTAATAAGGGCACCAGGATTGAACGCAGTATTCCAGAAAAGGGCGGACTAAGGAATTGTAAAGGGTTAGGATATACTTCTCTTGGATTTATGGCTCAAATGACCTGCCCTATAAAGCCAATTTATTTTGTTTGCCTTCTTAAACACTTCTACTTCATTCCTTGAACATTGTTGACACACCTCGTGTTTTAGGTTACTCGATATTGTTACTCCCAGATCGGTTTCTTTCTCTTTTTACATTCTTAAGCTGAGTGCCATTCATCAGAATAGTTTTGCTTTCTCATTTAGGTATCCGAGTATGTATACTTTTTACATTTATTCCGCATTGAAACTCATTTGCCAAATTTGGGCCCAACATAACAATTTAGCAGATTTGTGTTGCATATCGTCAAACTTTCTTTTGGAGCAGTACGCTATTGTGCAATTTTTGTATCGTCAGCAAATTTTGAGATTGTACAGGTGAGACCCTCAATCTATGTCCGTTGATGTAAATTAGAAAGAGAATTGGTCCTAGTACTCGATCCCTGGGGTACCCCACGACTTACATTGGTCCATTTAGATGCCTTACCGGTTTTATGACTACTCTTTTGCTTTCTGTCGCTGAGTCCAATTTTCTATCCATTTCAACACACCGTCTTGTATTCCCATAGGCGCTTTTAGTTTTAGCAGTAAACGTTTGTGGGGAACTTTGTCAAAGGCCTTTTGAAAATCAAGGTATATAATATCTACAGCTTTACTCTCATCGTAGAGGTTGAGGATATCGTGGAAGAAGTCTAAGAGGTTTGTTAAACAGGAACTTTTTTTACGAAAGCTGTGTTGAGTATCTTTAAGTAAGTTATTTGCCTCTAAGTGATTTACAAGTCTGTCTCTTATGACCGTTTCTAGCATTTTACATACAATTGATTAAAGCTAATCGGACGATAGGTATAAGGGTGTAGGTGTGTGATGGTGGGATGAGGGGGGTAGATGTGTGATGGTGGAATTATGGGGGAGGTGTGTGATGGTGGGATGAGGGGGTAGGTGTTGTACAATTCCTTAGTCCGCCCGCCACGTCTGGAATACGGCGTTTGTCAATCCTGTGTGCCCTTATTACCAAAAAGATATAAACCAAGCTAGAACGAGTTTCAACGTAGAGTTACCAAAATGATACCTAGCCTAAAAGAACAAACGCATACGATAGCGGCTTAGAGAATTAAATCTATTTCCTTTAACTAACCCCAGGCAACGAAAATCAGATCTAAGCAAGGTGACTTAATTCACGTGTTCAAAATCATCAAAGGCAATCGACAATATGAACTGTAGTAAGTACTTCGACTAGTCAACCAATCTAATGACACGGCGGGGAAACGGTTGCAAAATTATCGGTAAATCTTTTAACTCACACGACTCTAAGAATTTCTTCTTCAATCGAGTTTTGTCAACTTGTGGAATGGGCTTCCCCAGACGTTATAGACTGCAGCACCGTTTATATCATTTAAACTCTGCTTATACAAATATCGCGCATCAAACCCGCGACTGACTGCGTTTGTAAATGAATAACTTTATTTTAATATCTCCCCCCCGCAGTATACTAACTCCATCTGTCCCCTACTAACTTCCTAATCCTGCCACGGACATTAGTTCCAGGGCAGTAGTTTCCTTTCCAATGTTCCCTTACCCACCTCTAAACCACTGTTTGGACACTTGAAGTCCTCAGTGTTTGGGAGGACAAGCAACCTAGAAGGTTCACTAATCTGTTTTTTGCTTGATTTCCTTTGT
>CM064513.1:17344507-17394507 GCA_032716605.1 Paralithodes platypus
GGAGGTCTAGGGAGGAAACTAGAACCATCATGAATACATGCAAAAATCGCCCAAAAGTTAACCAACTCCCCACCACTGAAAAACGTCGTAAAACCACAGTTTGGCTGCTGGGGCCGAATGGAATACAAGCCGGGAAGAGAGAAAGGCAGAAAGATAAACAAAAATCGCAAAAGCCGTGTAACCCTGAACGTAGCGGGCATCCTACGCGGAGGCCGCTCAACACCCTCTTATTAATTAAAGCCCACTAATAAGAAGCCTGTTCGTCGTGTACGTATTGTTCACGGGGAATTTTACGATCAGGTGCGCGGCTAACAGGTCTCCCCGCCCCCTCTCGCTAACCCTTTCAATAACACGGAGGCTTTTCTATTTAAGTTTTGTTTGTAGTATACGATGTAATAATGCAACTCAACCCTTTTGTAACCGGTGACGTATTAGTTTTGTTTGTATTAGACGATACAAATAATGCAACTCAACCCCTTTTGTACCGGTTACGTTATTAGTTTTGTTGGTAGTAGACGAGATAAATGCACTACTCTACCCCTTTTGTACCGGTGACGTAATTAGTTTTGTTTGTAGTAAACGATATAATGCACATCGACCCAGGTTGGTCCCGGTGACGTATTAGGTTTGTTTGTAGTAGCTAAGATATAATGCAACTCTACCCATGTTGTACCGGTGACGTATTATTTTTGTTTGTAGTAGACGAATATAATTCAACTCTACCCATTTTTGTACCGGTGACGTCTTAGTTTTGGTTTGTAGTAGACGATATAATGCAACTCTACCCATTTTGTACACGGTGACGTATTCGTTTTTGTTTGTAGTCGACGATATAATGGCACTGCTACCCATTTTGTACCGTGACGTAATTAGTTTTGTTTGTAGTAGACGATATAATGCAACTCTACCCCCTTTTGTACCGGTGGACGTATTAGGTTTTTGTTTGTAGTAGACGAATATAAATGCAACTCCTACCCATTTTGTACCGGTGACGTATTAGTTTTGTTTGTAGTAGACGATATAATGCAACGTCGAACCCCTTTGTACCGGTGACGTACTTAGTTTTGTTTGTAGTTAACGATATAATGCAACGCCTACCCCTTTGTACCGGTGACGTATTAGGTTTTGTTTGTAGTAGAACCGATATAAACTAATGCAACTCTAACCCCCGTTTGGACCGGGGGTGACGCCTTATTTAATCTCGTATTCTTGCTATAGTTAGACCATGGAGTTGAAGAAGGAGCTAAAGTAGGAAAACAGGTTTAATGAGATAGCTTAAAGCCTGTTGAATGCCTTGGAGGCCCTTTTTCAACGGAATACAATCTCCTGATACTAGCCAGGATAAAAGGTAAAAGGACGGCATCGGTACTGTAAAGGTTGGAAAACACCCTCGAGCAATCATAAGGATAAATTCAATATATCCTGTTTGTATTTTTGTATCTACTAATACTAGATAACATTGTAACGTGCTATCTAGCGTTAATACTAGATAACATTGAGAACGTGCTAGCTAGCGTTTAATAACTAGATAACCTTTGAAAACGTGCTAGCTAGCGTTAATACTAGATAACATTGGGAAGTGCTAGCTAGCGTTAATACCAGATAACATTGGGACATGCTTGCTAGCCGTGATACCAGATAACATTGGGACCGGCTTGCTAGCCTTAATACTAGATAATATTGGAACGTGCTAGCTAGCGTTAATACTAGAATAACATTGGAACGTGCTAGCTAGCGTTAAGTACTAGATAACATTGGAACGTGCTACTAGCGTTAATACTAGATAATATTGGAAAGTGCTAGCTAGCGTGTGAACTAGATAACATTGGAAACGTGCTAGCTAGCGTTAATACTATATAAATATTGGAACGTGCTAGCTAGCAGTTAATACTCGATAACATTGGAACGTGCTAGCTATCGTTTAATACTAGATAACATTGGAACGTGCTAGCTAACGTTAATACTAGATAACATTGGAACGTGCTAGCTAGCGTTCATACTAGATAACATGGGAACGTGCTAGCTAGCGTTAATACTAGATAATATTTGGAACGTGCTAGCTAGCGTTAATACTAGATAACATTGGAACGTGCTAGCTTAGCGTTAATACTAGATAATATTGGAACGCAGTGCTAGCTAGTCGTTTATACTAGATAACATTGGAACGTGCTAGCTAGCGTTAATACAGATACACCAATGGAACGTGCGTAGCTAGCGTTAATCCTAGATAATATTGGAAAACGTGCTAGCTAGCGTTGAATACTAGATAACATTGGAACGTTGCTAGCTATCGTGTAATACTAGATAATCTTGGACACGATGCTAGCTAGCGGTAATACTAGATAATATTGGGAACGTGCTATCTAGCGTTAATACGAGCTAACATTGGAACGTGCTAGCGAGCGTTAATACGAGATAACATTGGAACGTTGGCTAGCTCGCGGTAATAACTAGATAATATTTGTGAACGTGCTAGCTAGCGTTAATCCTAGATAATATTGGAACTTGCTAGCTAGCGTTTAATACTAGATTAATATTGGAACGATGCTAGCTAGCGGTTAATACTAGATAATATTGGAACGTGCTAGCTTAGCGTTAATACTAGCTAATCTTGGAACGTGCTAGCTCGCATTTTAAGACTAGATACCAATACGTGCTAGCTAGCTTTTAATACTCGAATACCATTGAACGTGCTAGCTAGCGTTCATACTATATAACATTGGAACGTTGCTTTAGCTAGCGTTAAATACTAGAACCATTGGAACGTGGCTAGCTAACGTTAATAACAAATCCTTGTGCAATGTTAAAGGGGGGGCCACCGGCTTTTTTTTTTTATCTTTCTCTTCCTTTTCTCCTCTTTTCCCTGGGCTTGTAACCATTCGGCCCCCTTCAGCCAACTGCTTTTAATACGTTATATCCCCGTACAGGTGTCGATTTCTTCCTGTCGAGCGATAGCCGAGCCAGCCATGTGATGGAATACATAAAAAAAAAAAATAAATAACTGTGGGATGGTGGGGTTGGGGGTGTAGGTTATGTGAATGCTTGGGGTGGGAAATAGGTGTGGGAGTGGAAGGGGTTCCTGTAAGTAGAACGGTGGATGAATGAGGGGGTTTGGTAGGTTTGTGATAGTGAGGTTATGGGGGTAGTGTGTGTGATAGTGGGATGAGGGGGGGGGGGGGGGGGGGGTAGATGTGTGATGGTGGGACGAGGGGTAGTGTGGTGATAGTGAGGTATAATGGTAGGTTGGTGATGGTGGGAATGAGGGGGTTTTTAGGAGTGGTGTGATGTTGAGGACGTTGGGGTGGGTGTGTAATAGGGAGGTTACAATGGGGAAATACAAAGGAGTCCGAGGAAATCAAGCAACAACAGATCTAGTGACCCCCTTCCTAGGCTGCTTGTCCTTCCAAAACACTGGGTCAGTGTTTTCCAAACAGGGGTTTTTAGAGTGTCTAGGGAACTACTGCCCCTGGACTAAGGCCCGTGGCAGGATTAGGAAGTTAGTAGGGGACAGATGGGTTAGTAACTGAGGGGGGGATAAAATAAAGTTATTCATTTACAAACGCAGTCATTCGCGGGTTTGATGCAAGATATTTGTCTAGGCGGAGTTTCAAATGAAATCAACGGTGCTGCAAGTCTATAAACGTCTCGGGGAAGCCCATTCCACACGTGTTTTTTACAAACTCGATTGACGAAGAAATTCTTAGGATTCGTGGTTGAGTTAAAAGATTTACCAATAATTTTTGCAACCGTTTTTTCCCAGCGGTGGTAATTAGATTTGGTACGATAGTGAAGTACTTACTACAGTTCATAATTGTCGAATGCCCTTTGACTGATTTTGAACACGTTGAATTAAGGCCACCCTCTTTTAATCTGCGCTGGGTTAAAGGAAGTTTATTTAATTCTCTATAACGACGCTTCGCTCTCGTATGGTTTTTTTGTTCTTTAGGCTAGGTAATCAATTTTTGGGTAACTCTACGTTGAACTCCGTTCCCTACTAAGCTTGTTTTATATCTTGTTTGGTAATAAGGGCACCAGGATTGAACGCAGTATTCCCGAGAAGGGGGCGGACTAAAGGACTTGTAAAGGGGGTGTAGGATACTTCACTTCTTTGGATTTATGCTCAAATGACCTGCCCTATCAAAGCCAATTATTTTGTGGTTGGACCTTCTTAGACAACTTTCTGAACAGTGTTGACTCGGTTTTATGTTACTCGATATTGTAACTCTCCCAGATCTGTTTCTACCTTTTTGGGTATTACCATTCTTAAATCCTGAGTGCCATTCATCGAATAGTTTGCTTTTCCTCATTTAAGGTATCTCCGATATGTAGTACTTTACATTTATCCGCATTGAAAACCGTCATTTGCCAAAATTTTTGGGCCCAACATAACAATTTCTCTATATTGTGTTGCATATCGTTCAAACTTGTTTCTTTTTGAGAAGTAACGCTATTTTGCAATTTTTTGTATCGCGTCAGCAAAATTTTGAGAATTGTAAAGGTGAATACCCTCATCTATGTTCCGTTTGATTGTAAATTAGAAAGAGAATTGGTCCCTAGTTCCGATCCCATTTGGTACCCCACTCCTTACCTTGGTCCCCATTTTAGATGCCTTTAACCGTTTATGACTACTCGTTGGCTTTTTCTGTCGCTGAATCCAATTTTTCTATCCATTTCAACACACCGTCTTGTATTCCATGCGCCTTTTAGTTTTAGCAGTAAACGTTTGTGGGGAACTTTGTCAAAGGCCTTTTAAAAATCAAGGTATATAATATCTACAGCTTTACTCTAATCGTAGAGGTTGATGATATCGTGGAAGAAGTCTAAGAGGTTTGTTTAAAAAACAGGAACCTTTGTTTTACGAAAGCTTTGTTGAGTAATCTTTAAGGTAAGTTATTTGCCCTCTAAGTGGATTTACAAATCTGTCTCTTATTACGCCGTTTTTCTAGCAGTTTACATACAAATTGAATTAAAGCGTAATCTGACGATAGTTAGGGGTGTAGAAGGGGTGAGTTGTGATGTGTGGATGAGTTGGGTTCCAGATGTTGGCTGGGGAAGTTTAGTGGGGGAGGTGTTTGATGTGTGGGATTTAGGGTAGGTGTTAGTACCTCATTCCTTAGTCCGCCCTACTTCTTCCTGAATACTTACTGCGTTCAAATCCTGGTGCCCTTATTAACCAAAAAGATATAAACCAAGCTAGAACGAGTTCAACTTAGAGTTACCAAAATGAATACCTAGCCTAAAGCAACAAACAATATCGAGAGCGTCCCTTAGGAGAAGTTAAAATCTATTTCCTTTAACCCAGCGCAGATTAAGAGGGGACTATAATTCAAGTGTTTTCAAAATCATCAAAGGCATCGACAATATGAACCTGTAGTAAAGTACTTCACTATCCACCATTCTAACTTACACCGCGGGGAAACGGTTGGCAAAATTATCGGTAAATCTTGTTAACTCACACGACATACTAAGAATGTCTTCTTCTTAAATCGAGTTGTCCCCAACTTGTGGAATGGCTTCCCCGAGACGTTAATAGACTGCAGCACCTTTGATTCATGTTAAACTCTTCTGTAGACAAATATCTCGCCATACAAACCCGCCGACTGACCTGCGTTTGTAACTGAATAACTTTATTTTAATCCCCCCCTCAGTTACTAACCCATCCTGGTCCCCCTAGCTACAACTGGGTCCTAATCCCTGCCACGGACATTAGTTTCCAGGGGCCAGTAGTGTCCCTTTCCAATGTTCCCTTACCCACTCTAAAACCACTTGTTTGGAAACTTTAGAATTCCTCAGTGGTTTTGGAGGACAGCAGCCTAGAAGGGGTCACTAGATCTGTTGTTGCTTTGATTTCCTTTGTACTCCCTCTCGACATCTCTCCTCTCCTCTCTCCTCTCCTCCTCTCCTCGCCTCTCCTCTGCCTCTCCCCTCCCCTCCCTCCCTCGCCTCTCCTCCTCCTCTCCTCTTCCCTCCCCTCCCCTCCCCTACCCCTCCTCCTCCCCTCCCTCCCCTCCCTCCCCTCCCCTCTCCTCTCCCTCCCTCTCCTCTCCTCTCCTCCTCTCCTCTCCTCTCCTCTCCCGCCCTCCTCCTCTCCACCGTTCCTCCTCCTCTCTCGCCTCTCCCCTTCCCCTCCCCCCTCCTCTCCGTCTCCTCTCCTCTCCTCTCCCCCCCTCCCTCCCCCGCCCCGCCCTCCCCTCCCGCTCCCCTTCCCCCTCCCCTCCCCTCCCCTCTCCTCGCTCGCCCGCTCCTCGCTCCGCTCCTCTCGCCTCCTCTCCTCTCCTCGTCCTCGCCTCTCCGCCCGCTCCTCCAACTCGCCTCGCCGCTCCTCTGCCTCCTCTCCCTCCTCTCCCTCTCCTCCTCGCCGCTCCTCCTCTCTCTCCCTTCCCTCTCCTCCTCCGCTCTCTCTCTCTCAGCTTGTCTCTCTCTCATCAGCTGGGGTAATCATCAGCTTGCATAATATTGCCTCGCACTTGATTTACAGCATAACAAACAACTTTCAATTCGTCCATCTGTTGGGGGTTTGGCGTGTCGTATTGCCCACCGCGGAAATTTTTATAGCCTAGCCCTAGCCCAACTACTGTTTCAGGGGAGCCCCACCTCGCCGGGGTGGTTTTGGGGTTTGTTTCGTCTCTCTCTCCCTCCCTCTCTTGGATTGTATCCATTCGGCCCCATTTAGCCCTACCTGGTTTTGAAGACGTTTTACCCCCCATCCAGATGGTCCAATATTTTCCTGGGCGCCGGGTAGCGAGGCACATATATATACCCTGTACGTTTTGTTGTGTGACAGCAAGCTAAATTTGTACATTTTCGATAACAAAAATCTCCGGCAAAGCCGGATTTTCTCCTATACAACATGCTGGTCGCTCTAATCGCTCCGCCAGGCATAAATCGAGACCTGGATGGGTATAAACGTCTTAAAAACAGCTTGGCTGAATGGGGCCGAATGGGATACAAGAAGTGTTAAGAGAGAAAAGGAGAGAAAGATAAAAAAAAAAACCGGTGACCCCCCCTTAATCATCCAGACGAAAGGTCTGGCTGTAAAACATCTCTCAGTATCTCTTAATAGCCCTTGTTGCGTGTTCCAGTTAGTGTTGCTTAAAAAAAAACCAAAAAAAAAACCGCTTAATTGAGACGAAACTGGTACCTTCAATCTGTGTTTCTCGACGTATCTATTCAAATAATAACACGTAAACGATTATGGGTAGATGTTCGTTATAATTAAGCGTTCATCTTTACATTATAGAGACTCCATATAGTGACAGTGATCGGCAATCTTTCGCCATATTGGTGCCACTAATGTCATTAATCTCTCTTTACACTCATATACAGTATATCAATCCTCTAGATACATATTAGACAATACATGTACAGGATATATAGTTTGGTCTCTGCATATACATTCTACATCATGAAACATACAATATCACCCCGTTGTTAGATAATTCCGGCACCAAAATGGCGTTCAAAGACAAAGATGGCCGCTCTCTCTTATTACAGGATCTCTAGTGTTGCCCGTGACACATGGATAACTTATTCAGCTTAAGGGTAGGTTTTTAGTTTCGCTCTCTAGACCTCCACCAAGCTTAAAAACAATACCCCAAAGACCCCCATTCGCGATAAATTTGTACATTTTTAGGTAGAAAAAATTTCCTGGCCGAAAGCCGATTTATCTTAAATTGTAGGCTCGCTATCGCTCGTCAGGAAAACATCAACCCCTAAATCGCACGGAAAGTCTTAAAATTGTCAGAAATGGGGCGAATGGTCTTAAAATCACCAAACTAATGGAGGAAACTTCTTAAAATCCCAAAATTTAAGGGGCTAAGCACGAGGGAGAAGGAAATCCAGAATAATTCTATGTAATTAGAGGGAAGGGAATCAGACTGTACAATATCGATAAATACCTCGTAATCCTCCTTTCTACACTTTAGTTTGCTATTGCTTGTTCGCCTTCTCTACGTACCACTCTCTAGCAAAAACTCTCGTTCTTTACTTCTGACTCCAGTGCTTTCATATATTCCTCTATCGAACTTCAATTCTTCTATCTATTACGAGAGAGACTATAAAGACTATAAAGAATCCATAAATATTCTACCATTCTCCCATATGCTCAAGGGCAAGAGGAGTCCGACTGTAACATATCCATATGTGTCGGCTAATACCCCTTACTATACGTTTGATTTTGTATATTCTGTGTCTCATGTAGCACTTGTTCGCCCTCGCCACGCAACACCTTTTAGCTAACAACTCTCATTGTTTCATAAAATTTCAAATATATCATCCAACTAGCATTCTTCTATCAAGCATAAATGATTCTATCTAGCTTCATTCTTCGTCCATATACGATATAATGCCCCTGTCTAGCTTCTCAAATATATCATCCAACGAGCATTCTTCTATCAAGCATAAATGATTCTATCTAGCTTCATTCTTCCATATGACTATAATGCTCCTGTCTAGCTTCTCAAATATATCATCCAACGAGCATTCTTCTATCAAGCATAAATGATTCTATCGAGCTTCATTCTTCCCCCTGACTATCATGCTCCTATCTAACTTCTCAAATATATCATCCAACGAGCATTTTTCTATCAAGCATAAATGATTCTATGGAGCTTCATTCTTCCCCCTGACTATAATGCTCCTGTCTAGCTTCTCAAATATATCATCCAACGAGCATTCTTCTATCAAGCATAAATGATTCTATCGAGCTTCATTCTTCCCCCTGACTATCATGCTCCTATCTAACTTCTCAAATATATCATCCAACGAGCATTCTTCTATCAACCATAAATTCTTCTATCGAGCTTCATTCTTCCCCCTGCACATGCTCCTCAAATCCACCAACCAACACCCAATCCATTCTTCCCCCTGACTATCATGCTATCATTCTCAAATATATCATCCAACGAGCATTCTTCTACCAAACATAAATTCTTCTATCTATAAACATTCTTCAAGCTGAATATCATGCTCCTATCTAACTTCTCAAATATATCATCCAACGATACAAACATAATCTTCTATCATAAACTTCTTCACGCTGAACATGCTCTATCTACTCAAATATAAAACGAGCATTCTTCTATCAACCATAAATTCTTCTATCTATAAACATTCTTCCCCCTGACTATCATGCTCCTATCTAACTTCTCAAATATATCATCCAACGAGCATTCTTCTATCAACCATAAATTCTTCTATCGATAAACATTCTTCCAGCTGACTATCATGTAACTACCATTCACCCATGTGCTAGAGGGAGAGTGGGGTCGGGCAGTAGAGTATCCATAAATATCGGCGTTTTAGTTTTTGCTGACTCTAATCACACCATAAACCAGGTGTAGTAGTCTGTTGGTGGGGTGCGAATTGAATAGAGTGTATTATACCAGCGATATGTATCTCAACTATTATTTGCAACACTGGTATGACGGCTTATGAAGTGATTATTTTTAATAAGTTCTATATTCAGCTCTCTTAAGTTTAGTTTCCGATACCAGTACAAAAGATCCCGGATTTGTTGTCTGAAAGAAAGTTGACCCTGGAGAATTAGCGATGAGGTATATCCTCTTAAAGGGGCATGAACTTATTTATTTCCTCATTTATATATCTTCTTATCGTTTATTTTCAATTTCCTTCTTAGATCTCCATCAACAACAAAAAAAAAAAAAAAAAAAAATAAGACCTTCCTTCAAAATATATGTATAGGCCTACATTTTTCGATATAAAAATGTCCCGGCCAAAGGCCGGTTCCTCTTAAATTACAGGCTCGCTTTCGCTCGCCAGGAAAACATTGATACCTAAATGGCACGAAAAGTCTTAATATTGACAATGCAAAGGGGGCGAAAGGTCTTAAAATCGCTAAAATAATGGACCGAACGTCATGAAATCTGAACACTAATGGGGAAGAAGGGGGACCAGAAATACCCTATTCTCCCCCCCCCCCCTCCTCCTCCCCCTTAAGCTTGGTTAATCAAAGGGGTTTATTGTTCCTCCATTGGCATACGAGCTTGGGGTTAACAGATCGAAGGACTATATATGTGAATGTTCGTGTGTGTGTTTGTGAGTGTGATTTATGGTGTACTAAATATGTAGGTCTTGATTCTCTCTCTCTCTCTCTCTCTCTCTCTCTCTCTCTCTCTCTCTCTCTCCCTCTCTCTCTCTTTCTCCTCTCTCTCTCTCTCTCTCTCTCTCTCTCTCTCTCTCTCTCTCTCTCTCTCTCTCTCTCTCTCCCCCCACCCACCCACACGAATACACTATGCACGTGCAAACTTGCTTGCATAGACTTGAGATAAATAGACATGAAATATATCATATAGCGGGGCGTGTCAGGTGGAAGAACAAAGTTAGAAGTCATATCTATGCAGCGGAGGGCAATGATACTAGATGAAACTTAAGGAAACTAGATACAAAAGAAAACGTTACTGGTCGCCCCCCCCCAAAAAAAAAAATAAATAAATAAAAAAAAATATATAAAAACAAAATATATATATATTGCATGTATTTTTAGAGCCTTATGTGGTGTGTGGCAGTGGGAAGTGGGAAAAGTTTGTGAGGGAAATATGGGTGAGGAGGATGGCGAAAGTTGCTAGTTCGTACGAGCGGAAAGTGGAGATATTTTGAAGAAGAGATTTTGTTTTCTATCTATAATTCATCTATTTATTTATATATGTATTTATTTGTTTATGGCCTGGGTAAAATGTTAAGGTCCCACTGACACAGACTAACGCTTTGGATTCTATACTATTTGACGGTTCTATAATAATTGAGATAGAATATGTACCGGTACCTGCTGAATATTTCTATAATCAGCTGTTATAATAAAAGGTTCATTTAGTAGGATGGTGAATATTTAATGTCATTCAGGTTATCATTAGACGTATTTGCAATTTAGAAAGTATGTTTGAGTCAGAGGAGAGTTGAGAGTTACAATTTGTATTCCTCCAGATCTTTCCTGAGCTGTTGAGTTCTTTGAACTCGTTTTGAAGTGTTCTGAGAACTCGCTTCTCCCCCATAGTCAGCCCTATTATTTTTGAGATTTTAACATATTCGACCCTTTAGTTTGACGATTGTAAAACCTTACGTTTCATTTAGGTGCTGTTTTATTTTCCTGGCGAGCGAAAGCGAGCCCGCATTTTTCTACCGAAAATTACACACAGTTATCTCGAAGGGAGGTGTTGAGTGTATTTTTTTGTTTCTTTTTACTTGATGGAGGTCTAGATAGGAAACAATTAAACACATAATTTATAAATATAGATACAAACATAAATAAATACATAATTATATAATAAATATCCTCCCTTACTACTTACTCCTTCAGTGCATGGTGAAGCGTTACTCCCTTATATTCCAGCCATCATTCGTTGATTATATCATATTTTTAACTTGATTTATTCCGTTTATTTAGCAGAAAAGTACTAGACATAATTATATTGACAGTATCTGTATAAATATAGTCATGGTTGAGTCTTTTGAAAGCATAACATGTTCTCTTAAAACGCACATTTTATGTTTATTCTGTTTAAAGGGGATATGTAATGTATATAGGCTATATATTTGTTTAAAGGGGATATGTTTTTTTTTTTTTTTTTTTTTTTTTTTTTTTTTTTTTTTTTTCTATATTCCAACTTAATTCCTCTCGGGCATAGGCTGAGAGCCTTAACATTCACCGCTTTACAATGAACAGTGAAGCCCGTGAGGTCTTGTTCCAGTCTAGGGAGTGAGACATGTGAAGCACGTAGAGTACAACGAGCACCTGCCATCTTGCCTTCACATGAGGCACGGTGCTCACTCATGGCCCGAAACGACCCCATCTCTGAAGCCACCTCGTCCCCGTGCTTCACTGTCTCACCCCCTACACTCGGACTCTCACACTTACACACACACAACGCCACCTGTTGAGCAGATAACTCACCAGGCATTGCACCCCTATAGCATATTTTGAATATGGGAATATTCATACAGTGCTATTTAATCAGGGAACAATGAGGGTATTTTATTGACGTTTCGGTGGGCTTGTGGTAATGCACTGATACTAGGTACGGCACAAATTCAATCCCAATAATATCTTCCCATTGATACATCGGGATTTGAACCCGGGACCTTTGGATTACCAGGCCAGTGGCAAGACCACTCCACCAAACCTCCCCTAATGTATATAGGCTATATATTTGTTTTGTTTTTATTATTTATTATCTGTTTTTTATTTACTTCCTAGATTTTTTTTTTTCATATTTTACTATTGAAGAAAGTTCCAAGCGAAAGCCGATTTAATTATCTATATTAGCCGGCTGGTTATCGCTCGCCTAGGGAATTAAAAGACGAGTTTATCAGTTTAAGAAGGTCCTCTAGAAATTAAATGGCTTCGTACTATTTGCAGTAACTCTTTTTACTACCACAGACCCTTCTTAATTTAAGGTGCACAAAATCGTCTCAATATTGCTAGAATACAAAATAAAAGGCGTCGCTGGTACAGAAGGGGTTAATTTGTCGTATTCAATTTTATATGGCAAACTTCGCAGAACAATCGAAATCTCCATAATCCCTTGTGGCTCAACTGATTAATTTAACTCAGTTTCGCAGTTTCGTATATATATATATATATATATATATATATATATATATATAAATAGAGAGAGAGTGTGTGAGAGAGAGAGAGAGAAAGAGAGAGGGAGGTGATGAGAGTGAATGAGAGTGAGATGGTGACTGAGAGAGACGGATGGCAAGATAGTGATAGAGAGATAGTGTATATGTGTGGGTAGAATGAACGACAGATAATTAAACTTGCAAGGAAGGGTCTGAGCGTAGGAAGAACCCACCTCCCACTCCTCCCAACATTATCTCTCTCTCTCTCTCTCTCTCTCTCTCTCTCTCTCTCTCTCTATGTAGGTTATGTGCAGCATATGCATGGTGTAGTGGATTAAAGCATGGACACTCATCCTGACTGTCGGCGGTTCGAGTCCGGCTGGGAGTATGACACACATATATATATATATATATATATGATGTATAATCTAATGTGTATGTAATAATATTATACACAATGTTAAACAGTTTACAGTATGATTCGTATATCAAATGAGGAAAACAGAGATCAAAGTTGTCACGGTGAAACGTGAATTTCGACCTCGACTGTGCAACTGAGGCCTTTCAATATTAGAAGAGGACGTGAGAGCGTTGAGGTGGGAGGCAGTAAAAATAGTCGTGGGTCATGTGTTATATAAATGTGTCCGGGTACAAATCATTTATTATCAACACCTTCAGGATATGATGACGTGTTACTGCATTGTTATCTGGCTATTATTAAACGATTTCATGCAGCTTATTATAGGGCCCTCTAGGAATCAAAGGGATAACGTGTGTCTCAATTAAGGGGAGGTATTTAGTTTGTTCCATAGACCTCCATCAAGCTTATAATTACACCCCCTTGAGTCCCTTTCAAGATAAATTTGTAAATTTTTCGGTAGAAAAATGTCCCGGCCGAAGGCCGGTTCCTCTTAAATTACAGGCTCGCTATCGCTATCGCTCGCCAGGATAAAATCGACACCTGAATTGCACGAAAGGTCTTAATATGGGGTGAATGTTCTTAAAATCGCTAAACTAATGGGGCAAGCGTTTTATAATATCAAAAGCAATGGGGCTAAACATGAGGGAGAAAGGGGTCAAGAAAAAAATCCCTCAAGTGGAGATCTCCCCTTAACTCTCTGACTTCCAAAATTTATATAATAGTCTAATGATAGCCAACATTTCAAGAAAGAACGCGTCCTCGAATACTGAAAGGGTTAATCAGGGTCTGGATACTTGAATATACATACAAACTATTTAATTAAAAGAGCAAGAGACCAGCCTTTTACTCTTCTATGTCTTTCTTTATATCTGCAATTTTCCTCACTCTGCAATGTACAAAATAAGAAGCATGAAAAGGGTAATTAAGGGGAGGTTTTTAGTTTGGTCTCTAGATATCCATCAAGCTTAAGATTACACCCCCTTGAGCTCCTTTCAAGATAAATTTGTAAATTTTTCGGTAGAAAAATTTCCCGGCTGAAAGCCGGTTCCTCTTTTATTACAGGCTTGCTATCGCTCGCCAGGATAAAATCGACACCTAAATGGCACGAAAGGTCTTAAAATTGACAGCAATGGGTCGAAAGTTCTTAAAATCGTCAAAATAATGAGGCAAACGTCTTAAAATTAGAAAAGCAATGGGGCTAAACATGAGGGAGAAAGGAGTCAAGAAAAAAATCCCTCAAGCGGAAATCTCCCCTTAAAGCGTTCGTAATGATGAACACTATTTAATGGTATATCACTGGTAATAATCACGTCTAGTAAATCGATAGGAAGGTAAATCCCTGCCAGTATACCCAGTGGTCTTGTATATATACCATTGGTTCATACTCGTGTCATAGCCTTATTTCTGAGCCCATCCAGTACCGGTGACATCCTTTTCCTTAGATTCTAGCAACTATTAGATTCAGTTCCTCAAAGTTTATATAATGCTAAACTAGGTTGTCAATGTGGCTGCGATCAGATGCATTTGCCTTTACTATTAAGGGGAGGTATTTAGTTTGTTCCGTAGACCTCCATCAAGCTTAAATTTACACCCCCTTGAGTCCCTTTCAAGATAAATTTGTAAATTTTTCGGTAGAAAAATGTCCCGGCCAAAGGCTGGTTCCTCTTAAATTACAGGCTCGCTATCGCTCGCCAGGAAGAAATCGACACCTGAATTGCACGAAAGGTCTTAATATGGGGTGAAAGTTCTTAAAATCGCTAAAGTAATGGGGCAAACGTTTTATAATATCAAAAGCAATGGGGCTAAACATGAGGGAGAAAGGGGTCAAGCAAAAAATCCCTCAAGTGGAGACCTCCCCTTAATCCAACACGGGGATTGTAAATGTATAGTGATGGTCATACTTGAACAGTACCTGAACACCTCTTAATGATAATAACAGGACAGTGATCATTAACTAGTGAATTATTATGTTTGTTTTACACCAACCAACTTCACATCTAAACTCAATTAATGAAATCAACAAATACATGTGGCACTCCGAGGACTCGAACCCTTCCAGATCCTTAATCTTTGTAGCTCAAACAACTTCTCTAAATAGATCTCCAGTGTATCACAATAATTGAACTTCCCTAAAATGTTCAATATTTCTTGACCATGATTGTATACTCGATAGTATATAATATAGTTAAACCAGTTCGAATCCTTGAATCCTTGAACCCTTACGGTTATTATAGCACCTAAGCTAAAATAAACAATATTTTCCCGTCTCGTTAACCCCTTTTGTACCGGTGATGTCCTTTTAGTTCTATTCGAGCCTTGTTTAAACGATTGTATGCACTTTAAGAAGGATCTGTAATAGTAAAAATGGTTAATTGAGATAGTTCGAAGCCTGTTCATTGCTGGAGGCCCTTTATAAACTGAATAAAATCGCCTAATATTAGCCTGAATGAAGTTAAAACGACGGCACCGGTACATTTGTATACATTTCTTTCCCTGGATCAAACATTTGCGTGCTGCCAATAAGAAGTACACGGACAAAAATGAAAGAAAGTTGTACAAAGTGTTATGCTTACTCTGCAATCAGTTATACTTTTCAATATAATGATAGAAGTTTTATAATAAAGAGTTCCTCTGGAATGTACCGCGAGGTTTTTGAGATAATACCATTTTCATGTGTTTGTACCTCAGACTTAACCCCCCCCCCCCTCTCTCTCTCTCTCTCTCTCTTTCTCTCTCTTTCTCTCTCTCTCTCTCTCTCTCTCTCTCTCTCTCTCTCTCTCTCTCTCTCTCTCTCTCTCTCTCTCTCTCTCTCTCTCTCTCTCTCTCTCTCTCTCTCTGATAGTTTTGCAAGTGAAGTGGTCGATAGTAATTCAATTGATACGTTGAAGAAGAGACTGGACGATCATATGGAGATTGGATCATTATGAATGAATCAGTAGGAATGTAAGTGTAAATTCCCTTTCAGACTAACTTCTTTCTATAGGCTACTCTATCAAAGTTTCCCTTGTGGGCATTTCCTGACCCATAAAGTTACACTTCATCCTAATTTCCGGTATAGCTTTTTAGCTGGAGGGTTGGGAGAGAGCTGAGAGTGGGGAATAGAGCGGAAGGTAGGGAGAGAGCTTTCTACTTTGCTGTCCTATTTTTCTTTCATAAACTGTCCCTGTCTAGTAGCATTAAGGCCGGACCATCTAGTAGGGACCGCAAGGTCTGTGTGGTCTGAGTATCTGTTTGTAACTCACTCTCTCACACTCTCTCTCTCTCTCTCTCTCTCTCTCTATATATATATATATATATATATATATATATATATATATATATATATATATATATACTGTATATATACAGGTATATATATATTTCTTTGGTTTCTGAATTTTTATGAAAGAGTGGTCATTTAATTTTTAAGCTACTAATTCATTAGATTAATCTGGCAAAATCATTCCTTCATTCCTTGTGAGCTACTGGAATGGATGTATTCAACTTTTTTCATGCTAATGTAGTCGGAGGGTTTGGTGGGTGGGGAGAAAGCCTTCTTCTTTGCTATCCTGCTCTTCCACTAAGTAGTGCTAGGACATTTTAAAATTGTATCCTTATTTCCTCACTTGAAACACAAAGTATGTGTAGTCCGTGTGTCTATGTAACTCTATGTAACTCAGCCTTTCACCAAGCCTCCTCCACACTCATAACTCGTTCTGCAATATGACAAGTAATAGTCTTTGGTGTGTGTTTATTTTGTTAATAATTATATACCATCTGTCCGGTAAAGATCTACCACCTAGCTTATACTGTAAAATATCATGGGTATGAAATGGGTAGATATAAAGTGTCCATAATAGCATACCATTTCCAAGGTATATTGGTATTAATTATATATCTCGTGTAAGGATAGTAAAATATGTCGTTATCAATATATCGTTATCAATATGCCAAATGATTGTATATACTATGTCATACCCTTCGAACATTGTTGACAATGTGTACTCTGACTTTCTTTCTTTATGAAAATATAATATGTGTATGTATAAGAAGGAGACAAAACAAAAGACTATCTGTAGCTATTTGTTATGGTATCCAATCAAATTGAAAGAGTGATAGCCAGATTTACGATATAGTTGTGGGCAGGAATATATGAGCAAATATAGGAGGAACAATTATGATACACTAATGAACAATTTTGAGAAATTATTTGACCCATAAACCTCAAATTATTGGGGATAACTAGTTTACACTCATTGTGATTTTACCATTACCATTCGGAGGTGTTCAAGTTTTCCTGACCTCGACTGTACGTTGAAGGCAAAATCAAGGACGGGATTTGGTGGCACTAGTGTCGTGGGGCATACAACTAAATGACCTCGGTTGTTTCTCCTTATTAGATACTTTTTGATGCAGTGTCTGCAGTGTTAGGGAAACTTCCCAATAACGAGTGCAAGTTTGATGGGTGGACGTATTTTCGAGTAAATTGATATGGCTAAAACACTTGTGATAAATATAGACAAAAATTATACATAAAAGCAAAATAGGCTAGAAAGAAGTAAATATACTTACACACACATACACACACACACACGTCACACACACACATATATATATATATATATATATATATATATATATATATATATATATATATATATATATATATATATATATATATCATGATGGTAGGTGTAACTCCAAGCAATACATCAAGAATTAAAAGGTAATTACGGAATTATAATAATATTTGTTACATTGTATCATAAAACTTGACATAGGAGGGGAGTACGTATAGGTCCTTGTGCTAACCCTTAAGCACCCTTAACTCACACCAACAGACCATAAACAGGTTGTTTACAGGGCCACTGACACCGCATATCGAGTACCCTTTCCAATTCTCCTTTATTCACTCACAAACGTACCTCTATTGTTGCGATATAATAAGGCAACACTTTTAATTTATGCAGATATACAATCAAACCAGGGATGACAATTCTATGCAAAGTCTAATATATGTACGGTGAATATAAAAGTTTAACTGATGTATACACAAAGATGGGGGGCAAAAGTTGTACGTGAGAGAGTGCTTAAACAGCCGTCACACGACCACTTTAGTGACTGATGTTCTCGCAGTCATTATATTGGGAGTCAAAATATGACCGAGAAAGAAACTAATACACGACGAATTTCACTTCTGGTAGGAAATTATTATATGGACAATAATCTTCAAAAGTCTAATAGATACATGCATCAATAACGCAAATACTTCAAAATTGCAGGTTAACTTGTAGCAGATACCGAACTCTGATAGACTGTATATTTATATATGATAGTGACAGATAACTTGAATGTAAAGGCGATAGTAGGGTTGGGTTGTGGTTGATAACTACAGTGTTTGATGGAGGAGCAATAATGGTTTGGTGGTTTCCACAAGTACGACACGGTAGCCTTGTCCGTTTCTTAGTAATTCAGGTGTGGCTTTAACCTCATGACTAAGAGACAAGTGGCTTTATTCTCCACTTTTGGTAATGCACTATATTGACGAAAATTAGGGGATGGTGTGAAACAAGCTGTGGCAAAATATCATACTGATCCAACTGTTTGTTAATAAGGTAGTCTCGAAAAACGATGCCACATGGTCTCTGAAACCCATAGTAATAGCGTGAAACGTCCTAAAATCTCCAAACTATTGAAGTGAAACAGTGGGGTTCCTGCGAAACTCGATGGAAGAGACGCCAACCCTTGTGAGAGTGAAGGGGTATCATAGAGGACGGATTATCTCCTCGTGGTCACTGGTGGTTTATTGACTCGGACCTTTAATACGACATCCTGCACGCGACAAGAACGGAATGAAAGTTAAGGGGGCCCATGCACCTCGCTTTTTTTTCTCTGTCTCTCCCTCTCTCTTTGGCTTGTATCCATTCGGTCCCACTCAGCCTACTGTTTTAAGACGTTTACCCCCATCCAGGTGTCAATACTTTCCTGGCGAGCGGTAGCGAGCCAGCATATATATATTTTTGTTTCGACAGCAAGCTAGATTTGTATATTTTTTCGATAGAAAAATGTCACCGGCGAAGCCGGATTTCTCCATACAATGCTGGCTCGCTATCGCTCGCCAGGAAGAAATTGACACCTGGATGGGGATTAACGTCTTAAAACAGTTAGCTGAATGGGGCCGAATGGATACAAGCCAGAGAAGGAGAGAAAAGGAGAGAAAGATTTAAAAAAGCCGGTGACCCCCCCTTGGTGTAGAAGGTGGTAAAGGTTAACCCTTACAGTACCGGTGACGTCTTGTTTATTTGACTTCAGCTACATTTATGCGATTTCATGTAGCTTAGGAAGGATGTTTGGTAGCTAAAAGGATTCATTGAGATAGTCTGTAGCCATTTAATTGGTAAGTGTCCTTCCTAAGCTGAATATAATCGTCTGATAGTTGCCAGAATATAATGAAAAAGACGTTACCGGTACATAATGGGTTAAAAGACGTTACCGGTACATAATGGGTTAAAAGACGTTACCGGTACATTATGGGTTAAAAGACGTTACCGGTACATAATGGGTTAAAAGACGTTACCGGTACATTATGGGTTAAAAGACGTTACCGGTACATAATGGGTTAAAAGACATTACCGGTACATTATGGGTTAAAAGACGTTACCGGTACATAATGGGTTAAAAGACGTTACCGGTACATTATGCGTTAAAAGACGTTACCGGTACATAATGGGTTAAAAGACGTTACCGGTACATTATGGGTTAAAAGACGTTACCGGTACATAATGGGTTAAAAGACGTTACCGGTACATTATGGGTTAAAGACGTTACCGGTACATAATGGGTTAAAGACGTTACTGGTACATTATGGGTTAAAGACGTTACCGGTACATTATGGGTTGAAGACGTTACCGGTACATTATGGGTTGTTGTTGTTCCCCAAGCTGCCTGGCCGAACAGCCCCAAGGCCCCGAGCAAGGCCAAGGCCATAACCGAGTGCCCCCACAGAACCCTCCCCGCCGACCACAATAAAGCCTGGGTGACCGAAGCCACTCCATGGCGGGGAGCTGAGGAGGGTGCGGAAATGCCCAGGAAACCATAGCCCCACCCAGGGCCCTGTGTCCCTCAGCAATTATGAAGAGAAAGTTGAGGGCAAGGGAAAAATGTGACGCTTTGGCTTCCAATCTTGGTAGATTGGGAGGTCAATCCACGTTAGAGACGCCATCACTTGAGATCTAGAAAATATATAAGTAAAAGGAACAGTCAGAGTAAGCTATGGGTATGGCAGAGATTGCTCAGTTCTCACTCTGATAGACCAGCCCATCACCACATGACTAGAACCCAATCCTCTCAGCATCAGCTAGGAAAGGCCCTAGAAAGCCGCCTATGGCGGGGGGATAGCTCCCCTATTTCAACCCTTTTCGGGGTTGGGCACCCGCCCAAACATTATGGGTTAAAGACGTTACCGGTACATAATGGGTTAAAGACGTTACCGGTACATTATGGGTTAAAGATGTTACCGGTACATTATGGGTTAAAGACGTTACCGGTACATTATGGGTTAAAGACGTTACCGGTACATTATGGGTTAAAGACGTTACCGGTACATTATGGGTTAAAGACGTTACCGGTACATAATGGGTTAAAGACATTACCGGTACATAATGGGTTAAAGACGTTACCGGTACATTATGGGTTAAAGACGTTACCGGTACATTATGGGTTAAAAGACGTTACCGGTACATTATGGGTTAAAGACGTTACCGGTACATTATGGGTTAAAGACGTTACCAGTACATAATGGGTTAAAGACGTTACCAGTACATAATGGGTTAAAGACGTTACCGGTACATTATGGGTTAAAAGACGTTACCGGTAAATTATGGGTTAAAGACGTTACCGGTACATAATGGGTTAAAGACGTTACCGGTACATAATGGGTTAAAAGACGTTACCGGTACATTATGGGTTAAAAGACGTTACCGGTACATTATGGGTTAAAGACGTTACCGGTACATAATGGGTTAAAAGACGTTACCGGTACATTATGGGTTAAAAGACGTTACCGGCACATTATGGGTTAAAGACGTTAGCGGTACATTATGGGTTAAAAGACGTTACCGGTACATAATGGGTTAAAGACGTTACCGGTACATAATGGGTTAAAAGACGTTACCGGTACATTATGGGTTAAAGACGTTGCCGGTACATTATGGGTTAAAGACGTTACCGGTACATAATGGGTTAAAGACGTTACCGGTACATAATGGGTTAAAGGGACATACAGAAGATGGAAGGGATGAAACAAGTACTGAAATAAGCTTTATTATCGCCTGTACAGTTTAATTTTATCAGCTATGCCACGAATTAGATTTTAGTCTACGCGAGAGATACAGAGGTTCACAGAAACGCTGACTACACAGACCTTATAGACTCAGAGAGGTGGCTCGTACTTACTGCTAGTTGGCCATGCAAAACTCCAATAACAAAGTGGAAGAAAAGGACAACAAAGTACAAGACTTATTATTCCCTCCCACCACTTCCCTCGGAAAAAATATTTGTGCGATGAAGTTAGAAAATAGACCATTACAGGTAATTACGATATCTCCCGACGGAACTAATGCAAAGTTAGAAATGGATGAGAAAGTGCGTACAATTTGTTTGGCATGTGTGGGCGTGGGGATGTCCAAACTGTATTATAATGTATTCAGTGTTTCCCTATCTATTTATTTAGATTAATATATACACCATACAAAGAGGTGCAAATGAAGGAATGTGTGTGCATATCATAAATAGGGCTGTGTAACTAGCTAGACCCTGTACTGAGAGAGAGGAGAGCGAGAGAGAAAGTAAGAGTGAGTGTGTGTATGTGTGTGTGTGTGTGTGTGTGTGTGTGTGTGTGTGTATTATTAATGATGGTAATATGACCATCTGGACCCTAGACTGAAAGATATGAGTGGGAGATAGGGATCACCAAAGCTAATATTCCATTCTGGTGTAGGAGGTGTGTGTGTGTGTGTAACTGTGCGTGTGTGTATTTACCTAATTGTATTTACCTAATTATTATACAGGAGTTGAGCTTTTACTGTAGGCTCGTATTGTCCCGCTTTCTCAGTTACAATTGTCTAACTTTGCTATAAAAATATGGATATTTTTGGCACACACCACTTTATCTTCTAACTGATTCCATTTATTGATACTTCTGTAAGAGAACTATACTTTTACACATCTCCTTTCCATCTTCCTTTCACTAGTTTATATGTATCTCTCTCTCTCTCTCTCTCTCTCTCTCTCTCTCTCTCTCTCTCTCTCTCTCTCTCTCTCTCTCTCTCTCTCTCTCTCTCTCTCCCTCTCTCTCTCTCTCTCTCTCTCTCCTCTCTCTCTCTCTCTCTCTCTCTCTCTCTCTCTCTCTCTCTCTCTCTCTCTCTCTCTCTCTCTCTCTCTCTCTCTCTCTCTCTCTCTCTCTTTTTAAGATGGCAGTATAACCCTGGAGTGAAAGAGGTGAGTGGGAGACAGGGATCACCATGGCTAATATTCAAGTCTTGTGTAAGAGGGGGGTGACAGGGAGGTGTGTGTGTTGTTAAGATGGCAGTATAGCTACCTGGCCCCTAGACTGAAAGAGGCGAGTGGGAGACAGGGATCACCATGGCTAATATTCAAGTCTTGTGTAAGAGGTGGGTGACAGGGAGGTGTGTGTGTGTGCGTGCGTGCGTGCGTGCGTGCGTGCGTGCGTGCGTGCGTGCGTGCGTGTGCATTTTATTTCTATGTGAGTGAAGGAGGCAAAAGGCTAAGCTAGCTTGCCTGCGGTGTGTGGAAAGAGATTGTAGGCAACTAGTAAGAGGAATCAAGTTGATGAGTCGAAATTCTTTTGACTCTACCGTTTTAGAAATGCGGTATGGATGGAACCTTCCTACTATTGCAGATAATACTCGACACAGGGACGCACTGTGCCCCAATACAGAGCAAGATGCTGTATGGGAAAAGAACCCACGGAGACGGTTGAGCACACCTAACTTTTGGGAAGATGTTTTAGCATGTTTTTTTGTTTTTTTTTGTTTTTTTTTTAAAGAAAGACGAGGAGAAACAATTAAACACACGAATAGTGAGAGAAGATGAAATGTTGATTGGTGTATTGTTGAAGACTAAGGGAAAGTCCTGTGGAAGATGGTGACGGGTAGCTAGAAGGAGCAATTGGGTTTTGGAAGCATTGGAAGTTATAAGAGTTTTTCTCTGCCCCAATCAGAGATAGTTGATAGATAGAAGATAGGCGTGTATGTGTGTTTGATTTATGTGCATGTGTTCGTGTATCTGTCATTCCATGTGTCTGTATGCATGTGTGTGTGTTTGTGTGTGTGTGTGTGTTCACTGTGTATGAGTGTTTGAGTGTATCCCTTTTTCCCTCTGTGTGTAAGTAGGTGAATGAAAAGCGTGTTCTAGCATTCGTAGCCGTTCTTAGCATTGGATTAAGTTAAGCATTAGTCAGTAGGTGACTTCTTTTTTATTGTTTAGTTTAGTCCCTTACCACACAATATTATCTCTGCCATACTTCCAAACCAGATCAACTGTCCTTTAAGGGGAAGTTTCTAGTTTGTTCCCTAGACCTTTATCAAGCTTAAAATTACACCTCTAGACCCTCTTTCAAGCTAAATTTGTACATTTTTCGGTAGGAAAATGTCCCGGCCGAAGGCCGGTTCCTCTTAAATCACAGGCTCGCTATCGCTCGGCAGGAAAAAATTGACCCCTAAATGACACGAAATATCTTAAAATTGACAGAAATGGGGCGAAAGTTCCTAAAATCGCCAAACTAATGGGGCGAACGTCTTAAAATCTCAAAATCAATGGGGCTAAACCTGAATGAGAAAGGAGTTCAGTAAAAAATCCCTCAAGTGGAAATCTCCCCTTAAAGGTGGGATGGATGTATTTATTTGTTTATATATTTACCTTTGTGTTATTATTTATAGTTTCCCCCCTAGACTTCCATCAAGCTTTAACAAAGCACATCCTCAAGATCCCCCTTCAAGATAAATTTGTTAATTTTTCGGCAAAAAAAAAAAATGTACCGACCGAATGCCGGTACCTTCAAAATTCCAGTTTTAAAATCAACACCTAAATGGCCCGAAAGGTCTTAATATTGACAGATAAATGAGGCGAAAGGTCTTAATATTGACAGATAAATGGGGCGAAAGGTCATAAACTCGACCAACTAATGGAGCTAAGCATGAGGAAGAAGGGTGTCTAGAAATACGACATACCTCCCCTTTTAAATTCGTCGTCTCGCAGTTGTTTTGGTCCGGCGGCCGATTTGGTTCTGGGCCAAATTGGTCCCTGGTCGATATGGGTAGAGCCAAGCAATCGCATTAATCAGACCAGTAATGTCCGAGTGATCATTTTCGGATATGGCTGTTTGGAGTCATTGCAGTTTTAATCTATGGTCTATACAGGCTAAAGGATGTACATTAAATGGCCGTTTTGATATCTGGTCTGCAGCTGCTTTGATGCGCCGCCAGGTTGGCCCGCGGTCGTTCTGGTTCACGGCCGTATTGATCTGATGCTGCGAAGATAACAACAAATACTATAGTAAGAAGAATAACAACAACTACTACTACTACTACTATAGCAAGAACAACAACAACAACAATTACAACAACAACAACAACAACTACTACTACTATAGCAAGAACAACAACAACAACAACAATTACAACAACAACAACTACTACTACTGCTATAGCAAGAACAACAACAACAACAATTGCAACAACAACAACAACTACTACTACTACTATAGCAAGAACAACAACAACAACAATTACAACAACAACATCAACAACTACTACTACTATAGCAAGAACAACAACAACAACAATTACAACAACAACAACAACAACTACTACTACTACTATAGCAAGAACAACAACAACAACAATTACAACAACAACAACAACAACTACTACTACTACCATAGCAAGAACAACAACAACAACAACTACTACTACTACTATAGCAAGAACAACAACAACAACAACAACAACTACTACTACTATAGCAAGAACAACAACAACAATTACAACAACAACAACAACTACTACTACTACTATAGCAAGAACAACAACAACAACAATTACAACAACAACAACTACTACTACCACTATAGCAAGAACAACAACAACAATTACAACAACAACAACAACAATTACAACAACAACAACAACTACTACTATAGCAAGAACAACAACAACAATTACAACAACAACAACTACTACTACTACTACTATAGCAAGAACAACAACAACAATTACAACAACAACAACAACTACTACTATAGCAAGAACAACAACAACAACAACAACAATTACAACAACAGCAACAACAACTACTACTACTACTATAGCAAGAACAACAACAACAACAATTACAACAACAACAACAACAACTACTACTACCACTATAGCAAGAACAACAATTACAACAACAACAACAATTACAACAAAAACAACAACAACTACTACTATAGCAAGAACAACAACAACAAATTCGGTCGTCCATCGAAGCGTGCATATACTCCCCTAACCCCCCCCCCCCTAACGCCCCCCTCCCCCTCCCCCCATAGCTTCAAAATTACAGGTCCTTACAACCACAAGTCTTACCGATAACAAGGACCAATGGGGGGTGGGGGGGGGGGAAGGGGAGCACAGTTTATATTCCACCCGGTGCAATCCCCGGTGGTGTGTGTCTGTCTGTCTCCATAAATTCTCTATACCGCACACTTAACAGGCTCGCTTTTTATTTATTGCGTAACCACCGGCTCTCGCTCTCCCTCTCTCTCTCCTTCTCATGTTAGTTATGTACCTGTCTTTATCTCTCTTTTCAATATATTTCTCGGTCTCTCTCCCTTTACCTTTGTATGTATACTGTATATATACTGTATATATATATCTATATATTAATATATATATATATATATAATATATATATTTATATATATATACTGTATATATATATATATATATATATATATATATATATATATATATACTGTGTATATACTGTATATAGATAGATAGTTGTGTGGTGTGTGTGTGTGTGTACAAAGGAGTACAAAGGAAATCAAGCAACAACAGATCTAGTGATCCTTCTAGGTTGCTTGTCCTCCAAAACACTGAGGATCAAGTGTCCAAACAGTGGGTTAGAGAGGGTAAGGGAACATTGGAAAGGGAATTACTGCCCTGGAACTAATGTCCGTGGCAGGATTAGGAAGTTAGTAGGGGACAGATGGGTTAGTAACTGAGGGGGGGATAAAATAAAGTTATTCATTTACAAACGCAGTCAGTCGCGGGTTTGATGAGAGATATTTGTCTAGGCGGAGTTTAAATGAATCAACGGTGATGCAGTCTATAACGTTTCGGGGAAGCCCATTCCACAAGTTGACAACTCGATTGAAGAAGAAATTCTTAGATTCGTGCGAGTTAAAGGATTTACCAATAATTTTGCAACCGTTTCCCCGCGTGTAATTAGATTGGTCGATAGTGAAGTACTTACAGTTCATATTGTCGATGCCTTTGATGATTTTGAACACTTGAATTAAGTCACCTCTTAATCTGCGCTGGGTTAAAGGAAATAGATTTAATTCTCTAAGACGCTCTTCGCTCTTCGTATGGTTTGTTCTTTAGGCTAGGTATCATTTTGGTAACCCTACGTTGAACTCGTTCTAGCTTGTTTATATCTTTTTGGTAATAAGGGCACCAGGATTGAACGCAGTATTCCAGAAGAGGGCGGACTAAGGAATTGTAAAGGGTTAGGATAACTTCTTTGGATTTATGCTCAAATGACCTGCCTATAAAGCCAATTATTTTGTTTGCCTTCTTAACAACTTCTGAACATTGTTGACTCGGTTTTAGGTTACTCGATATTGTTACTCCCAGATCGGTTTCTCTGTTTACATTCTTAAGCTGAGTGCCATTCATCGAATAGTTTGCTTTCTCATTTAGGTATCCGACATGTAGTACTTTACATTTATCCGCATTGAAACTCATTTGCCAAATTTGGGCCCAACATGACAATTTATCTAGATTGTGTTGCATATCGTCAACTTGTTCTTTTGAGAGTACGCTATTTGCAATTTTTGTATCGTCAGCAAATTTTGAGATTGTACAGGTGAGACCCTCATCTATGTCGTTGATGTAAATTAGAAAGAGAATTGGTCCTAGTACCAATCCCTGGGGTACCCCGCTACTTACATTGGTCCATTTAGATGCCTTACCGTTTATGACTACCCTTTGCTTTCTGTTGCCGAGTCAATTTTCTATCCATTTCAACACACCGTCTTGTATTCCATGCGCTTTTAGTTTTAGCAGTAAACTTTTGTGGGGAACTTTGTCAAAGGCCTTTTGAAAATCAAGGTATATAATATCTACAGCTTTACTCTCATCGTAGAGGTTGAGGATATCGTGGAAGAAGTCTAAGAGGTTTGTTAAACAGGAACGTTTTTTACGAAAGCCGTGTTGATTATCTTTAAGTATGTTATTTTCCTCTAAGTGATTTACGAGTCTGTCTCGTATGACCGTTTCTAGCATTTTACAAACAACTGAGGTTAAGCTAAGTGGACGATAGTTACTGGGTACGGATTTGCTGCCTTTTTTGAATATCGGTGTTACGTTGGCTAGCTTCCACTGATCAGGCATAGTTCCAGACTGCAAGGATTTATTGAATAGTAATGTCAGTGGTTTGGAGAGCTCATCCTTAGCTTCCTTTAGAACTCTAGGCGAGATTGTATCAGGTCCTGGCGTTTTATTTACCTTGAGTTTATCTAAACAATTCAATACTTCTCTCTCTGTAACGGTGATATTGCTTAGAACATCTGAATTATCAATCTGAATCGGCGATGGTGTAGGGATATCACTGAGGTCTTCTGTTGTAAAAACTGATGCAAAGAAGGTATTGAGGGCATTACTCATTTGTACTTCGTCTTTGGTGTATTCTCCATTTTCATCGACTAACGGTCCAACAGTTGAAGTAAAACTACTTTTTTCTTTCTGATATAACTATAGAATTCTTTCGGGTTTGTTTTACTTTGATTCGCAATATGTAACTCTAAGGTCTTTTTACTTTGCTTAATTCACTTTTTGGCTTTGCGTCGTAGCTCTACAAATTTCACCCGTTCTTCGTCATTTTGTGAGGATTTTAATCTATCATTAGCAAATTTTTTAGCAAGCAGGCAGTTTGAAATCATCTTTATTCCACCATTTGGGCTTATTATTATGGCCTGGACGCCGTATTTTCGATGGTATGCAGTCTTGCACTGCTTTTAGGTAAGTGGTTTCGAATAACTTCCAAGATGTATTTATGTCGTTATTGTTAATTAAAAAGGTCCAGTCAGTTTCTTTAAACATAGCTCTAAGTTTATGGAAGTTTGCTTTCTTGAAATTAGGGACTTTTTCGATGCTACTATTTGGTTCGTTACTAGTAAACTTTAAAGTGAAAGTTATCGTACGATGGTCGCTGTTACTGAATTCATCACCAACATTCAAATTCTCTATCAATTCTTCTTTTGTTGCAAGTACAATGTCAAGAACGTTATTACCACGGGTCGGCGTTCGAACAAATTGATAAAGCGAACTCTCTTGCAAGTTCGTATACAAGTCATGTCCGGAGTGTGAAGTAAGAGTATCGCCCCACTTGGTCACAGGTAAATTAAAGTCGCCAAAAATTACGGTATCTTGTGAGTTACTTACATCTGCAATTTGTTCGTAAATTTCTCGGTCAGTTTGCACTGATTGAGCTGGAGGTCTGTATATTAACGCAAGTATTATTTTTGTACCTTTATTATTCTTGATTAGCACAAAAGATGTGTCGACGTTCACAATTTGAAGTTTAGACACGAGGGTCGGGTTAAGACTTTCTTTGATATAAAATTAAACGCCACCTCCATTTTTATTTATTCGGCTGTTCTCAAACATTACATAACCGGGAAGTGAATACTCTGCTAAAAAGTCTCTATCTTCTGTATTGAGCCAAGATTCTGTTATGCCAATAACATGTGTGTGTGTGTGTGTGTGTGTGTGTGTGATGACTGTATTTAATGAATTGTATTATATGACTATTGTTAGGCGTTTTTTAAATTATGAAAGGTATATGGAAGTCGAAGAGTTAATTGAGAGAGCCTCTACCCTTTTAATTCCCGCAGCCTTCCTAAGCTATACAAAGTCGTCTAGTGATAGCCAGAATGAAGTATCAAACGCATCACAATACTCAAGGGGTTAATTTGAAGATGCGCTTGTTATAGTTGAGTGTTAGCAGAAACGATTAGTGTGTGTTTGTGTGTGTGTGTGTGTGTGTGTGTGTGTGTGTGTGTGTGTGTGTTACTCAGTTACTTGTTCGTCAAGGGGAATCCACGCAATGCGAGCTAAACTCATTATTATCGCGCCTCCTTAACTGGGAATGTATTGCGTGAAATGCATGTTAAGTGTTTATGTACTGTTGGAATGGCTGTGGATGTGTGTGTAGTCTGTATTTAGCCAATTGGCGACATCGGAAACGAAGGCTTAGGGTGGATCTGTATGGTACCATTCTCACTATAGACGGTACCGTCTCGCCCGAAGGCTTAGGTAGCCATCAGCTTAGGTGAACCATATGATACCCATCTCGCCTTGTACCATTTTTGCCAACCCCAGATGGGACGTCACAACGTCGTCCACTTATTCCAGGTACCTATTTACAGCTAGGTGAACTGAGGCTAACACGTGAAAGGAGACAAGCCCAATTTGTCTCCGCCCGGCCGGGGATTGAACCCCCGACCCCTCGTGTGTGAGACGAGAGCTCTACCTACTAGGCTGCGGGCTGTGTGTGTGTGTGTGTGTGTGTGTGTGTGTGTGTGTGTGTGTGTGTGTGTGTGTGTGTGTGTGTGTGTGTAGGTTGTCTAGAATTCAATGTTGTCATACGCCTACCTTCAAGGAGATTGTAGGTGTTACTGATTTATTGCGGAGTCCTGCCTTCCATAATATAGATCTATGTAGTATATATTACTTTACAGTATTATTTAACCCCAATTTTATTTAAGGAGGATTCTGAACCCATTTCTGCTACATGTTTAGGCCCATTAGTTTGTATATTTCAAGACGTTAGCCCCATTAGTTTGGCGATGTTAAAACTGTTCGTGCCATTTAAGTGTCGTGTTTTCCAGCCGAGCGATAGCGAGCTTGTAATTTAGGAGGAACCGGACTTGTTCTCCTGAAAGAAAAAAAAATGCGCATATACTGTATATATATATACCGGTATATATAATATATATATATATATATATATATATATATATATATATATATATATATATATATATATATATATATATGTGTGTGTGTGTGTATAAATACATAAGACAAGTTAATTCAAGCAAGCGACTGTAGGTTACTTCACAAACTATATTATAGATATAGACAATCCAATTTTTGTGTTCTTCCTCATATAGTCCATTGTACTTAAGTGCCGTTCCATAATCCAATCACTACGTTCGCATCGTCGGTAATACAACAAGTAACGGTTCAAGTCTCGCCTTGGGTATTATTTTGCCAAGTCATACTCGTAAATATGGAGTTTTAGAGTCGGATCAAGTGCCGTTGATAGATAGTTGCTCCGGAGGCGAGTCTCTTTTGTACAACCTAGGTAAGCAAAAAAGCCTAAACTTCCAGCTGTTATTGAGTTACTGGTACTTATAGTTCTGTTTTTACTATATTCATGGGCTTAGAAATGGAAAGACAACGTATTTTAACCCTTTCATGCATATGACGCGTTTTTTAGCCTATTGGGGATACTTTAAAGCCTTTGTTACCATCAGGGGTATTTGGAAACCTTTAGTTTAGTTACTTCAACCTCTGCAGTTGTCTTTGAGTTAGCTGTGGGCAAAAAACTAATTTTGGAGAGTTAATTATAAGAGTGAGAGAACTCTATTTATTATTGCTAATCTGGCAACCTCTGCGTCATAAATGCATGAAAGGGTTAACAATATAATATATAGATCATGCCTATGTTTTGCTTTGTATTGCAATATTAGTGAAAAGTTTAAGTAGCTTACCTAAAGTAACTCTATAAAAGCAGGCACTATTGGCGAATGTACAGGAATTACACCTGTTACTGTATTAAATTCTTTTAAATATATTATCAAAGTATTTTGATATGTGGCTACAGTAATGGAAAACATAAACATTCACTTTAACCATCCAAATCATAAGTTAAGTTGTATATTATGATTACCATTGTTACCTGTTAATACCTTCAGCATCATGACGTCTTTTTAACTTTGATTCTGGCTAATATTAGAAGATTTTATGCAGTTTTTGAAGGACCTATGTTACTAAGAGGGTTTATTGACATAGTATTTACCAATTTGAGTCGTAGAGGAAGATTACAAACTAAAGGAAATCGTCTACTGATAAACAGAATACGATGACAATTACGTAATGGGGGTGAAGGGGTTAACATTTAATTGACTAAATGTATGTAGGCGGGTGTACCCATTTAGCAATACATACCTATATTATAGGAAACTTTTCAAAACCTAATATAATTTATATTACTCCAACCTCTTTCATTTTCACATACATGTCACAAATCCACATATATAAACACACATCTAAATATGGCAATGCGGAATTTTGGAGTCGTTCAGACGAAACGCAGTCAAGGGAGTATGTCTATCTGGACACCCTTCTCCCTCTTGCTTAGCCCCCATTAGTTGTTTGTTTTTCAAGACTTTCGGCCTATTAGTTTGCCAATATTGAGACCTTTCGCCCTATTTCTTTGTCATTGTTTAGACCTTTCCTGCAATTCAGGTGTCTATTTTTACCTGACAAGCGATAGCGAGCCTGCAGTTTAGGAGGAACCGGCATGTGGCATAAAGATGATGTACGTCTAGGCAGGGCACTACAAAGGAAAACAAAAAATTAAAGAAAACAAAATCCCCTTATGTATATACTCCGTTGTTTGTACGGTACCAAGACTGGCAGTCATATTTCCAACAAAATACCGTGATTGCCTAACCATCAACATTACTAATTCTTTGCCGATATATTACCGTACTATACCCGCTCATTGCAGTCCACCTACATATACGTCCTTTTTAAGGGGGGGGGGGTCACCTGCTTTTTTTTTTCTCTTTCTCTCCTTTTCTCGCTTTTTCCGGCTTTTATCCATTCGGCTCCATTCAGCTAACTGTTTTATGACGCTTATCCCCATCCAGGTGTTGATTTCTTCCTGGCAAGCAATAGCGAGCCAGCATTGTACGGAGAAATCCGCCTTCGCCAGAGAATTTTTTTATCGAAAAATTTAAAAATTTAGCTTGCTGTAAAAAAAAATATATATACCGGTATATATATATATATATATATGCTGGCTCGCTACCGCTCGCCAGGAAACTATTGATACCTGGATGGGGGTAAACGTCTTAAAACAGTAGGCTGAATGGGGCCGAATGGATACAAGCCAAAGAGAGAGGGAGAGAAAGAGAACAAAAAGTGAGGTGGGCCCCCTTAGATAAGGGCTATACTGCGGGCGGCGCGGCGACGTTCATGCCAACAACCCGCCCCACTTCTTGCCAGACACTTCCAGGAGGTTTTAAGCTTGCCACCCATACTTATATCAGTGTACTTTGTGCTTTGCTTGAGGAAGGGTATGTGTATACAGAAGAAGTGCTTTAGAAGCTGAAATCAACAAAAACAGGGCCATCTCTCCATGTAGTTGTAACAGCTACAATATACATCAGGTACAAATATGATGTACATTTCATCTTCATTTCAACAACTCATACTGTCTTGTAAACACAATACATGTTAAAATAATAGTAAATATCCTTGAGTCAGTGCGAGTTGAGCTTCGTAGGTTTTCGCTCGCTAGTATAATGTGGATTGTCGGCGAATCAGCAACGAAACCAGAAAAGTATTGATCAATTTTCCTGGGAAGTGCGAGGAGGTGGGAAGGTTATAGTGACTGTTATAGGGAGAGGTCGACGAAATATTTTCATTGCAGCTTGTTTCAATGCATTCAGGGATGCGGATATGGCGCTAGGACACCGTATAATGAACAAAATTAGTGGGAAATAAGCCGCTAGGGCGTACTCTTACTTATAGAAACTGCCGCACCGAAAAGGTTAAGTAGCGGGAATATTGGATACAGTTTTCGAACGTCAGGATTTACTGTTAATCTCACGGATAACTTTAACACAGTACACTCGCTTGCACTCAAATGGTGATCTACTATTGTAATTAACTTGAGAGAGTGAACTTTGAATAAAAGATTACACTGATCCAGGCAAGTGCTTGCAGGAAATGTTTATATATATTTCATTAGTGCCAACTTTCATTGATGGCCACAAATGGTGGCCTAACATTTTGGAAGCTACCTCAAACGGAATCCAGTTTTCTCATTACTTCTTCACCCAATAATTACACTTCGGCGGGTCGTTTTGATGTTCGAAGGTTCATATTGGGCTAAACGGTCTTAGAACGTACACTTTGTCGATTTTTTCCTGGCGAGCGATAGGAACCTGTAATTATAAGTGGATCCGGCCTTCGGCCGGGAAATTTTTCTATCGAAAAATTTACAAATTTATCTTGAAGGGGGTTTAGGTTTTTTTTTTTTTTTTTAAGCTTGATGGAGGCCTAGGCAGAAAATTGGAAAACAATATATAGAAAGATTAACCCTATGAGTACCAGCGACGTGTGTTATATTTTATTCGAGCTGTATTTAGACGATATTGTGCAGCTTAAGGCGCGGTTACACATGCCCGAGTTGCCCGAATCGGTGACAAAAGTTGCTCCGTGGAGCAACTTTTGAGCCCCAAGCAACTTTTTCGGGACCCATTTGTCACCCGAATAGGGCAACTTTTGCGTCCCGAACGTACGGGACGCATCGCCTGTTGCGGCAACTATAAATATGGGTTGCATGCAATAGTAGTAATGTGATAACTATATATATGATGTGCAAGCATTAATATACTATAATAATGCTCAATCCTTAAATATATATGTCATCACAGTATAATATTCAATAGATTGGGATGAGAGAAAACGATTTAATCAAGAAGTAGGCTACGGTATGAATGCGAAATTTCAAGTTTGTACAAATAGCCTACAATATCTTTAGGCAAGAATGGGAAGAATATTCTCAAGGGAATAAATGCATCTTATATCGGTTATCATAATCAACTTACAATTATAATTTGCAACAGTAAACGATTTGTTATAACTAAATATGAATAATAGTTTCGTTACTGCAATGGATAGCCTAATACTTCCTTCAGTATTACAAATGATGTATTCTGTATGCTTTGTAACCTTGATTAAATACCGTATTTATGCATTATAGGTTCGGTTAATGCGACGTGCTAAATAGTAGGCTACTCTTTACATAACTTAGTAGCCTACATGTACAGTATACGGTAATAGTGTTTGGCGTGAATTAGTAGGCTATATCGTGGAAATATATTCCATATACAGTAGGCTATATTAAACTAAATAAGTTTTAATACTTCTAATGCTAATGTGACAGGTGATATCCGAACCTTAAGAGCTATAAAATACCACATGGAACACATAAAATCGTACATATAATGCAGTAAACACAAGCAAGGTAAGAAATACTGTCACTGCCTATTTTAAATGTGTAATACGTAAAGCAAGGCCTGTGATTGGCTAAACCGGGTGAGCCCGGGCCAGCCAGTCTTCTCTCTCGCTTACTTCTTGGTTTATCATATCTTTATCTTGCTTGTGCTTTATCTTGCTTTATGATATATACGTTATTATTGTGTTTCCTGTGTTCTTTAAGATCTCTTTAGATTCGGATAGTACTGTAATTTATTAAGTAATCATTAAAATTACTTAAACATATCTAGTTTAATGAATAAATAAGGAACAATACAGATAATAAATAAATGATCAGGGTAATGATAACATAGCCAATCATGAGCGTGCTGCTGTTTCAACTGACTTATATATGCTCAGCTTTATCATAGGGATTGTGATGTATTAATAGCGTGACGGGAAGCTAAAACGGCCGAATTAAGACCAATTAATTTCGAAATTAAAACGAAAGAGTGTAGGCTACGGAAGATAGTGCTACGAGCAACTCTCTTCCTGCATGTGTAACCACTTGTTTTTGAGTCTCAGAAAAGTTGCCCGTAGCGGTGACAAAAGTTGCTTGGGTGGCAAAAATTCGGGCATGTGTAACCGCACCTTTAGTAAGGATCTGTGGTAGTCAAGAAGGTTGGTTGAGATAGTTAGAAGTCTTGTTATTGCTAGAGGTCCTTCCTAAGCTGAACAAAGTCGTCTGATAGTTGCCAAAATATGATGAAACGGACGGCCCTGGTACTGAACGGGTTAATAAACTAGCAAATAAATGAGCCCATCCCCCCTAAAATTAACTAAATGTTTATATATAGACATCAATCCAGGCCCATTATGAACCCCCCAAACAGCAACACGAACTGTAAATATTAGGTAACAAAAATAGTGAGGTGATTCGTTTAATTTCGAGATAGCTTCAACAACTTGTAGGTCTTAGATTGTTGGCCACGTAGTTATGTTCCTCGTCGTGATATTATGCATGAAAGTAAAATGTATATGCATGAATTGCGAGTGTGTTTTCTTTTAATTGTCAGTTGACTAATCAGATGAGTTAAGGGGAGATTTCCACTTGAGGGATTTTTTTCTGGACCTCTTTCTCCCTCATGTTTAGCCTCAATGCTTTTAAGATTTGGAGATAAGTTAGGCGATCTTAAGAACTTTCGCCTAATTTCTGTCAATTTTAAGACCGTTCGTGCAATTTAGGTGTCAATTTTGTCCTGGCAAGCGATAGCGAGCCTGTAAATTAAGAGGAAGCGGCCACAAATTTATCTTGAAATGGGGTCTAGGGGGTGTAGTTTTTAGCTTGATAGAGGTCTAGGGAACAACCTTAAAACCTCCCCTTAATCACTGCGTTAGAAATTCCACTCGTAATTCCATAATATGCATTATCATAGACTACAGTAGATCTATGTAGTCTACTGCAGTCTATGGCATTATATATCCATGTATAACATCACAGAGAGAAACAGAACTTCTGTAGGCATCTGTACATATGGTCAGAAGTTAGATGCATATAAAACCCTCGCCCCGTAGGTCGCTCGGCCGCTTCAAATACATCCATTAACATTATTACAGCGTTTTGTAGCGATTTCCACTTTTTTGCTCGGCCGGCTCTCATGAAGCGATTTGTTAATGATCCTCCCCTTTACAAATTGCTTTTAGCGAGTGGTTTCTCCAGAGTCCAAGCCGCCACATATCGTAAATTTTATGTTCGTAAATGATGTGTTTATACCGCTTACAGTATTATGGCGGTGAGACTGTTTTTTTTTTTTTTTTTTTTTTTAAAGATTGAGATCGGTGGGTTTGTTTAAGTTATGGAATTGGTGGAAGTTTGGTGCAGCTTTTAGAGAAAAGGATGAGGAAGAAGTAGAAAGGAAAGAAAATAGGAGGAGGAGGAGGAGGAGGATGACTAAAACAAAAAGAGAGAAGAAGAGTGGGAGGGAAACATAAGAAGAAGAAGAAGAAGGTAGAGAAGGAGGAGAATGGGTAAATAATAAACAATAAGTATTCAAACGTTTTTTGTTGTTTTTTATTAATGGGAGGCAGACCGTTTTTCTGGACCCCCTTCTCCCTAATGTTTAGCCCCACTAGTTTTGAGATTATATGACGTTCGGCCCATTGGTTTGGTGATTTTAACACCTTTCGCCCCATTTCGTTGTCAATTTTAAGACCTTTCTAGCCATTTAGGTGTCGATTATTTCCTGGCGAGCGTTAGCGAGCCTGCAATTTTAAGAGGAACCGGCCTTCGACCGGGACATTTTTCTACCGAAAAATGTACAAATTTATCTTGAAGGGGGGTCTATTTTTTTTTTTTTTTTTTTAAACTTGATGGAGGTCTAGGGAGGAAACTAAAAAAATATATGAATAAATAGACCAAACAAACGGTCTGCCTCCCCTTAAGTTACTGAGTTGTTGGAGGCTTGAAGATGATGATGAAGAAGACGAGGAAGAGGAGGAAAGAGAAGAAGAAGTGGAGAAGGAGTTAGAGAAGTGGAATAAACCAAATATGGAGAAGAACACGCGAAGGAAGTTGGAAAGAGAAGAAAGAGAGAGAGAGAGAGAGGAAGTGCTGGAAAAAATATATATTTTTATGAATACTTTATATACTCTGTTCATACCCAAAATGTCATAGAATGTAATATAAGGATGAAGACATACATGAACAAAAACGAAATAATTAGACGAAAAATAAATCCACATTAAAAATTCTAGGTATGTAGAGGGTATTAAAAGAGTCCATAGCAATTTACCCATTAAAGACATACTCCTAGTAGTGATAAACCCCTTTAATATAAGGATAGCAAGGTATATCAAACAACCAAATGAAAATCACTCCGTAAAAAATGAAAATCACTCAGTAAACCAAAAAATAAAATCTATATTAACCTTCAGCATACCTCAGTTTACATCTCACAGTTAAGAATTAAAGGACAAAAAGGCGAAGACAACAACAGGGAAAGGAAGATGAAAATAGAAGAGGAAAAATATAAGCATGCAATAAATAGAATGGAGATAGGAACAAAATAAGTAAAGGGGTGAAAACAAAGTATACATTAAGGGGAGATCTCCACTTGAGGGATTGTTTTCTTGACCCCTTTCTCCCTCATAGTTAGCCCCATTGCTTTTGATATTATAAAACGTTTGCCCCATTAGTTTAGCGATTTTAAGAACTTTCACCCCATAATTATTAAGACCTCTTGTGCAATTCAGGTGTCGATTTTATCCTGGCGAGCGATAGCGAGCCTGTATTTTAAGAGGAACCGGCCTTCGGCCGGGAAATTTTTCTACCGAAAAATGTACACATTTATCTTGAAAGGGACTCAAGGGGGTGTAATTTTAAGCTTGATGGAGGTCTAGGGAACAAACTAAATACCTCCCCTTAAATAGAAGGCAGATAGGAGGGTGGATAGACAGGTGAAAACACAAAACTATTCAGAGGGTAGAGGGAAGAAAAGTGCAGAAAGTAAGAAGAAAATAGAAGAGTGGACAATATATATATATATTATGAACTAAAGAGATTCTAGGTAGGGAGGTGGATAGCCAAAGGAGAAAACCCGTTCTCGTAGGGTAAAGTGAAGAGAGGAAGAAGGAAGTAGACAAGAAAAAAGAAAACTAAAACAAATAAAAGAGTCTGCCTGAGGTTATATATTCTAGAGATCCTGTAGTGTGTGACAGTGGTCATCTTTGTCTGTGGATGCTTTTTTGGTGTCTCGATTATCAAAACAACGGGATTTTATTTTATTTTTGTTCATGCAGAATGTATATCCTGTACTAGTAATCCTGAATGTTTGCTATGATGCCGGATATATATACTGTATATATATATGTGTGTGTGTGTGTGTGTGTGTGTGTGTGTGTGTGTGTGTGTGTGTGTGTGTGTGTGTGTGTGTGTGTGTGTGTGAAGAAAATAACATATCCCCAATGGCACCAAGAAGGCGGTGGTTGACTGTTCTCTGTTACTATAGGGTCTCTAATATATTCTACCGCACCACCATATACGGTTGCCCTCGTTGAATCTGGAAACAAGAAAATAATATGCTATGTACATGTAAGGAAAATAGTAAAGTAATAGTAATAATTAATAGAGGACAATAGTACAGAGGACAAGTAAGGAAATGATATGCTATGTAGAAGTAAGAAAATAAATACAAAGGAAAATAATATGCAATGTAGAAGTAAGGCAACTAATATAAAGAAAAACAATATGCAAGGTAGACGTAAGGAAAATAATAAAAAAGGAAGCAATATGCAATGAATAAGCAAAGAAAAGAATAAATAGGAAAATAATATGCAATGTAGAAGTATGGAAAATAATATAAAGGAAAATAATATGCAATGTAGAAGTATGGAACATAATATAAAGGAAAATAATATGCAATGTAGAAGTATGGAACATAATATAAAGGAAAATAATATGCAATGTAGAAGTAAGGAACATAATATAAAGGAAAATAATATGCAATGTAGAAGTAAGGAAATAATACAAAGGAAAATAATATGCAATGTAGAAGTAAGGAAATAATACAAAGGAAAATAATATGCAATGTAGAAGTAAGGAAATAATACAAAGGAAAATAATATGCAATGTAGAAGTAAGGATAATAATAAAATGAAAGACATATGAGGAAAAACGGGCAAACATATATAATGAAGACGAAAATATTGAATCATAATGGGTGGAGGATAAAATGTGACCAATAGACGCGTAGGTCGACGCAAATCAAATTAAAGACTTGACAGAGAAGATATACAGTAGGTTACGCAAAATACAGTAGGTTACGCAAAATTATAAAGACAAAATGTATGCAACGTAAAGGCGAAAGGCATGAAGGACAAACGATGAAGAAAACATAATACTAACTAAACTTAAAGAAAGAATTGAAGTAGGTCTGGTAGACAGTAGTAGCAAACATTGTATAAGTACACAGTATTTGAGTATTAACTAAGGAAAAAAGGTATCCCAGATGATATATATATATATATATATATATGTTTTTAATCTCTCAGTGGTTCACGTGTGGCTCACGTGCATTTGTGATATTAACTCAATATACTGTATATATATATATAATAACTCTTCCATATACAGTCTCAGTCATATAATTCAGATAAGGCAGGAAGGTATTATATGTTGGGGATAAATACACTGACAAATACTTAAGAGAAGCACAACAGTGTTTATTACAAACGATTGAAGGATAAAATAGGACACAAAGCCGAATAGGCTGACATAAAAAGGTAAACGGGTTGAAAGAGGAGGATACGTTAAATACAGTAAATAAGAAAAAACAGTGTGCAACATTAAGACCAAAGCAATAAAGGAGGAAAGATGAACAAAACACTAACGAATAAAGTATGATAAAATCCACGAACAACGGATTGAAATCATGCAGGTAAAAAAAAACAAAAAATAGTATGAACAGAGACGTTAAGGGGAGGTTTTTAGTGCATTCCCTAGACTTCCATCAAGCTTAAATTTACTCCCCCTAGACCCCCTTTCAAGATAAATTTGTACATTTTTCGGTAGAAAATGTCCCGGCCGAAGGCCGATTCCCCTTAAATTACAGGCTCGCTATCGCTCGCCAGGAAAAAATCGACACCTAAATGGCACGAATGGTCTTAAAATTGACAGAAATGGGGCGAGGGTTCTTAAAATCGCCAAACTAATGGGGCGAACGTCTTAACATCTCAATAGCAAAGGGACTAAACATGAGGGAGAAAGGGGTCCAAAAAAAAATCCTTCAGGTGGAAATCTCCCCTTAAGTATTATCTAAGGAACAAACAGCGTCTCCTAGAGGGTATATACGTGTACTACAGTATATCATTTTTCCAATCCACTTTATACAGTTTGCTAGTAGAATTCGGAAAAAACGAAAATAATATGCACTGTAGGAGTATAGAAAAAACAACAAGATGAAAGGAGATCTAAGTATCATCATTGGAAGAAGAAGACCATTATACAAATGCAAAATAATATGACCGAAGACGAAAAAGGCTAAGCAGGAAGTGTGAATAACAAAAGCATGATAATACTAAAGAAGGGGTACATCAAATCAGAAACAAAAGCAAATATGATAACCAGAGGAATGATAAAGAGTAAACAACAACAACAACGAGGACAAATGTGATAAATGAAAATGAACAAGACTTAAGAATACTGAAGGCCAGCAGTTATTTACTGTATTATATTCTCCTACTGCCCCATATACGGACTCGCTAATGGAATTCGGAAAAAGGAGCTCTACATTGTCGGGAGTGAGTGGAAGAATGTCCAGCTAATAAGGCAGTCATTGTGTCGGCGTGGTGGAGGGTTTGTTTTCTCGACAGGTTGGGGCATACGTACTGTTTAAGATAGGTTAGTTTGGGCTAGGCTAGTGGGGTTCGGTTTGGGATAGGCTAGGTGGCGTTAGGTTTGGGCTAGGCTAGGTGGGGTTAGTTCGGGCTAGGCTAGGTTGGGTTAGGTTTTGGCTAGGTTAGGTGGGGATAGGTTTGGGCTGGGTTAAGTTAGGCTTGGATTTGGTTAGGTTTGGCTTGGATGAGGTTAGCTTGGGCTAGGCTAGATGGGGGTAGTTGTGGCTTGGATGGGGCTAGTGTGGGCTAGGCTAGGTTGGGGTTAGTCTCGGCTATGCTAGGTGGGGTTAGGTTTGGCTTGGTTGGGGTTAGTTTGGGCTAAGATAGGTGAGGGTTAGTTTAGGCTTGGATGGGGTTAGTTTGTACATGGCTAGGTGGGGTTAGGTTTCGCTAGGATAGGCTTAGTTTTGGCCAGGCCAGACTAGGTGGGGTTTGGCTTGGCTTGGATAGGTTAGTTTTCGCTAAGCATGGTCGGGTTGGACAGGTTAGGTTAGATTGTTGTTTTCTTGAGTAGTTGCAGCTTTCGTACTATTTTGGAAGATTTAGGATAGGATAAGTTTGTTAGAATTGGATGGATAAGATTAGTTTATTTTGGCTTTACTAGTTGAGGCATTCATACTGTTTAGGAACGTTACATTTGGCTAGGCCTGGTTGTGTTGAAAAATTAGGTTAGATTGTTTTTTCTTTTTGTCTAGTTGCAGCATTTGCTTTATTTAGGATACATAAGGGGAGATCTCCACATGAGAGATTTTTTTCTTGACCCCTTTCTCCCTCATGTTTAGCCCCATTGCTTTTGATATTATAAAACGTTTGCCCCATAAGTTTAGCGATTTTAAGAACTTTCACCCCATATTAAGACCTGTCGTGCAATTCAGGTGTCGATTTTATCCTGGCGAGCGATAGCGAGCCTGTAATTTAAGAGGAACCGGCTTTCAGCCGGGACATTTTCTACCGAAAATGTACAAATTTATCTTGAAAGGGGGTCTAGGGGGTGTAATTTTAAGATTGATGGAGGTCTAGGGAACGAACTAAAAACCTCCCCTTAAGTTCAGGTTAGGCTATGTTGGGTTGGATAGGTTAGGTTAGATTACTTATTTCTTCACTAGTTGCAACATTCATACTGTTTAGGATAGCTTAGGTTAGGATAGGATAGATTGGGTTGGCTATGTTAGGTTAGTTTATAATATTTTATATAGTCGTGGCATTAGTAATGTTTAGGATGAGATATGTTAGGATAGGATAGTTTGTGTTCGATTTGTTAGCTTAGATTGTTCTATGTTTAACTAGTTGCAGCATTCGTACTGCGTAGGATAGGATTGGTTAGAAGAGGACCTTTTTCATACCGTTGATTTGTTACGGTACACGAACTATTGCAACGGCCTACGAAAAACAAAAATATAAGTGTGCATGAAATGAGGACACTTCACCTATCATCTCAAAATTACGCAGAGTACCAAATTCGAGAAAACATTGAGAGCCTGGGACGAACATGGTCCTTCGCATTATTTTAATATAAGGGTATAAAAAGCGATCATTATAGTCTAACATTTATAATGGTATATTGGTAGTAATTAACCCATCTAGGATAGACATGTGAATCACAGTCAATATAGCCACCGAAAATAGACCTTTTTCATACCCTTGTTATACCTTTTGTGTGTGTGTGTGTGTGTGTGTGTGTGTGTGTGTGTGTGTGTGTGTGTGTGTGTGTGTGTGTGTGTGTGTGTGTGTGTGCGTGTGTGTGTGTGTGTGTGTGTGTGTGTGTGTGTGTGTGTGTGTGTGTGTGTGTGTGTGTGTGTGTGTGTGTTTTTTTTTGTATTTACCTGATTGTGTTTTACAGAATTGATATTTGTACTCGTAGTGTCCCGTCTGCTATTTACTGTGAGTGTATGTATGTACGTACGTACGTACGTACGTACGTATGCATGCGTGCGCGTAGGTGGGTGTGTGAGTGAACTCTTCCAACAGGCCAGAGAGAAATGTACTACCGGGGTGTGTATAGAATGAGGACACCACCTATTATCTCAAAATTACCCACAGTACCAACTACGAGAAAAATGTGAAGGCCCCGAACGAATATGGTGGTTGGACTCTATCGGCACGCGTGTACTGGACATATTTTTCACCAACATTTTTTGGGTTTATGTGAAAGTGAAAAGAAGAGATGCGAGGTAAACGAGAACACTTAACCCCTTCCGTACCGGCGACTTACTTTATATATATTTGATTTCAGCTACTATTGGACGATTTTATTCAGCAATTAATATACTTCGAACTATCTCAATTAGCCATTTTTGCTACCATGTCCTTCTTAAACTGCATTAAATCGTCTAAATATAGCTAAAATAAAATTAAAAGGACTTTGTCGGTACAGAAGGGGTTAAGGGGGGAAGATAATTTTTTTGGTCGATTTTTTTGTATTTATTTATTACTTTTTTAGTTTCCTCCCTAGACCTCCATCAAACTAAAAGAAACATCCATAAGATCCCCCTTCTAGATTAATTTGTTAATTTTTCGGTAGAAAAATGTCTCGGCCGAAGGCCGGTTCCTCCAAAATTACAGACTCGCTATCATTCGCCAAGAAAAAAATCAACACCTAAATAGAACGAAAGGTCTTAATATTGACAAGGAAGTTGTGCGAAAGGTCTTAATATCGACAAACTAATGGGGCAAACATCTTATAATCTTAAAATCTGAAAACTAATGGGGGCTAAACATGAAGGAGAAGGGGATCTAGAAAAACGACCCTCTCCCCTTAATTATGTGTGTGTTGATGCAATGAGTGTAGTAGAGGAATGTTTCTTTTCAACTGACAGTAAATTGCAAAGTTCCCATCAAGCTTTCTCCGTTATTTTGAAGATTTTGTAGTGAAATATGGTGCTAATTATATATGCTTGGTCTAAATATGATGCAGAGACATATTGGTTTCATATTTTCCCCTTAAGTATCGAGAAATTAGCTGCTAAGGGATTCAATTTACCGCCAGATGAAATGAAACAGACTATAGTAACTTAAGCCGGTATCACACGAGAGCTTTTATAGTCAACATTCGATGATCAACATTTTTCAAGCAATATTTCTGGAATATTTTGCACTGGTATCGGAAAGTAGACTGATGATAGATGAACTTAGGTGACCGAAATATTTTATATATGTGGACCTCATAAGCTGCCAGACCAGTGTTGAGGATAAATGTTGAGGGAAAAAGCGCTCGTGTTATACCAGCTTTAGTATAACTCGCACTAATATTAACTTTTCACAATTCGATCACTATGCCTGATAAGATTGGTTGGACTCATTTAGTTGGTGAAACTGATTCCTTCACTCAAACTAATCAGACCACTTGGTATACTTCGTCCAATTGGATTATTGCGACCGCTCAGCCTGTTTGACCAATCAGGCTAGTTCGACTGCTCTGACTAATTCAAACACCCAGACTAGTTTTTAAAAAATCTATCTATCTATTGCCAGACGCCTTACTTCCCTTTATGAGGGTGGCCATAAGCAAAGTGCCCCCAAGCGCACCATGTGTGTTAAGGGGAGGTATAATAGTTTGTTCCCTACGTTTTCATCAAGCTTAAAATTACACCCTCTAGACCCCCTTTCAAGATAAATTTGTACATTTTTCGGTAGAAAAATTTCCCGGCCGGAGGCCGGTTGCTCTTAAATTACAGGCTCGCTATCGCTCGCCTGGATAAAATCGACACCTTAATGGCACGAAAGGTCTTAAAATTGACAGAAATGGGGCAAAATGTCTTAAAATGCCAAAACTACTAGGGCGAACGTCTGAAAATCTCAAAAGCAATGGGGCTAAACATGAGGGAGAAACGGGTCCGGAAAAAAATCCCTCAAGTGGAAATATCCCCTTAATGTGTTGATTATCCTAATTTCATGGGTGTATGTCATGATTTGTTTTTATGTAATGTAACTTTGGCTGAACATACGCTAGCATGTATTGCACGTTAAGGTTTATTCTATATTGTCTGTATTGTTTTTATGATGAAGAAAATAGGCCCATGCTGCTCATAGCCAATACATTGATATTGTATGATTAACAATTTATGTTTTGAAATGTGTAAATGTTTAGCTGGTATGGTAGATAATAGGTGGTATGGTAGTTTTATATATATATATATATATAAACTGTAGTAGATAGTAGATAATTATATGGTGGTAGATAGTAAGTATATAGTAGTGTGCTAGTAGATTAATGCTAGTAAATAGTAGATACATGATGGTAGATGGTAGATATATGGTAGTAGGTAGTCTAGTAGTCTAGTAGTTACTGTGAGACGGTAAATTAATGTTATCAAATCAAGTGAAGCCTCTCTGCCAGTGGTTGTGGTGTTGATGAAGGTGTGTGTAGACCTAGGGGGGACAGGAGGAGGTGTATGATGCATAGCAATGGTTAGAGTCTGCAGTAGCCAGCCTTATTTAGCATACAGGGGGGATCTCCGGCTACTGGAGGGGTGGCTAGCATTATTGGTGTTTTTTACTTAACAGAGTGAGGGAACAGTCTTGCTCTTTTTCATGACCATTGTGTTAAGGGGCCCACCTCGTATATTTTGTTCTCTTTCTCTCCCTCTCTCTCTCTCTGGGTTGCATACATTCGGCCCCATTCAGCCTACTTTTTAAAGACGTTTATCACCATTCAGGTGTCTATTTGTTCCGCAATTCAGCATATTAAAAACAAAAATTGTTGACAGCAGGCTAAGTTTGTACATGTTTCGATAGAAAAAATTCTCCGGCGAATCCGGATTTTTCCATACAATGCTGGCTTGCTATCGCTCGCCAGGAAGAAATCGACACATGGATGGGGATAAACATCTTAAACAGTAGGCTGAATGGGGCCGAATGGATACAAGCCAAAGTAAGAGAGAAAAGGAGAGAACAAAAGCAGCTCACCCCCTTTAATCTTTCTCCAGTCCATTTCGTCCAACATTCAAGCCACAACAGCTTAAGTCCAGTTGTTATATATATTTTTTTAGTGGAGAATACCATTAGGTGAATTAAATATATTTTCATGAGAATTGTTTTCTTTACTCCATGATTTTTTATGTAAACAAGAACATTTGATAACCCCTTCTGTACCGGCAACGTTTTGTGAATATAAATCTAGCTATATGTAGATGATTCTGTGCAGTTCAAGAAGGATCTGTGTTAGTAAAAAGGGTGAGATAGTTGAAAGCCTGTTAATTATTGGGAGGCCTTTTTAAACTGAGTAAAATCACCTAATAGTAGCCAGAATAAAGTTAATAGCACGGCACCGGTACTGAATGGGTTAAAACGTTAATTTATTTGCTAGAACCCTTTGTTTTCTAGTTTAAGGGGAGATGAGTCGCTTTGCTGGTCCCCCTTCTTCCTCATGTTGAATTAACACTGTATAGTGCGACGTCATGGCGATTATTATGATAATTTGTTTACCTGGTATTAAAGGTTGAAAAGGCTTTCGCCATTTTGAAGCAATGTAGAAATATAAGCAATGATCAAAATATTGCCAACCCAGACCCTCTTCAAACACCAACAGTCCCCCCCCCCCCCCTCCCCTCAAGCTAAATATGTGCATTTTGTTGGTAAAAAGTAAATTGTATATATCTAACCTGGAGCGGGTCTGGAGAGGCTTTATACTTTGATTTGTTTATCATTATTTATTTTTTGTTTTAATCTATGGGGCAAACTAAAACTACATTGCTCGAAAATGGCAACAGCAATCGAACCCTCAATAACAGTTATAGACAATTTCATAATAATCCACAAGAAGTTTGCAGCCTCGCTATCGCTCGCCTAGAAATCAAAAAGACCTTAATGGGTTGGAGCGTCTTTTAATCGCTAAACTAATGAAGTGAAGTGTTTTAAAATCTCCAAACTATGGAAGTGAAACAAAGATAATTAAAACTGACCCGCCCCGCACTATATATGGTTAAAACCTAGATGTCCTTCTTAAACTGAATCAATAACAAGTGCTAATCTAATAATATATTGTATTGAAGGATTTAACAAATCTTTCCCATAATCATGGTCGATATTGTTGTCATTTTAATTTCAGCTGGCAGTAAATCGAATCCTATTGCAGATGATTTATCGATATGTTATTGCAATATATGAAACTGTTCTGTCTCTGAACCATATTAATAATGTCTAAATATCATAATTAACAGCATATTTCGCTACTAATTTTTTATAATAACTAAGTATTCAATTTATTGTCAGCTGAAAGACATCTAAATGTCAGGATCAATGTCGCTTGTCTGGAAAACTCAACAACAGAATTGGGCAAAATGTCTTAGGCAGGCTAATAGATACATGGTAGTAGACAGTAGCGTGGTAGATAATAGGTGGTATGGTAGTAGATAGTATGGTAGTTTTATATATATATAAACGGTAGTAGATAGTAGATATATGGTGCTAGATAGTAAGTATATAGTAGTGTGCTAGTATATTAATGCTAGTAAATAGTAGATACATGAAGGTAGATGGTAGATATATGGTAGTAGGTAGTCTAGTAGTCTGTTAGTAGATAGTAGATATATGATGATAGATAGTAAATATATGGCCGTGTGCTAGTAGATTAATGCTAGTAAATAGTAGATACATGAAGGTAGATGATAGTAGATAGTATAGTAGTGTGTTACTAGATAAGTGCTAGTAGATAGTAATATAGAGTTTTAGAATATGTGGTATTAGATAGTAGGTATAAACATAAATTATATAAAACATTATGTATGGGTAATAGACAGTAGATATTATACGCAATGAGATAGTAGAAAATGCTAATAAATACATGTTGTAGATAAAATACTAGACATTACATAATATGGTAGTAGATAGTAGATATATGCTAATAGATAGTAGATATATGCTAATAAATACATGTTGTGGATATAGACCTAGATGACCGTAAAAAACAGCCACCCTCGGACGTATTATTACCTGGACCTACCGATAAATCTTGGGTGTGCTATTAAAGGGGGTATGGTTGCTTTGTCTGGCCCCCTTCGCCCTCATGTTTATCCTCACTAGTTATGAAGTTTTAAGGCGTTCGGCCTATTTCTTTGGCGATTTTAAGACCTTTCGTTCCATTTTTTTTTCACTATTGAGACCTCTCGTGGAATTTAGGTGTTATTTGTTTTCCTGGCGAGCGATAGCTAGTCCGTAATATGGTAGTAACCGGCCTCCGGCCAGGACATTTTTCATCGAATATACACATTTAGCTTGTCTTGGGGTGTTGTTTTTTAAGTTTGATGGAGGTCTAGGGAGGGGGGGAAAAAAATATATATAAATAATATAAACATAAATATATAATCAAATATAAACGCCCGACTCCCCTTAAGGCCATTTGTATATTTGGTTGCAGTGCCTCTCGTCTGATTGGTTAGATATTTATAATACAGCTCGGAGGATATTTATTCGGATTTGATGGTTACTGTTTTATTTATATGGAGTAGGTTAGAGATGATTAGACTAGGTTGTATGTGATTAGGATAGGCTGGGTAAGATTAGACTAGTTTAGGTTAGGTTAAGGTTAGGCTAGGTTAGGGTAGGTTAGGTTAGGCTAGGTTAGGCTAGGATAAGTTAGGTTAGGTTAAGTTAGGGTAGGTATTTTAAGGTTAGGCTAGATATGGTTAGGATAGATTAGGCTAGTTTAGGTTAGGTTAGGCTAGGTTAAGTTAAGTTAGGTATTTTAAGGTTATGCTAGATATGGTTAGGATAGATTAGGTGAGGTTCGCCTAGGTTGTGTTAGGTTAGACTAGGGGAGCTTAGATTAAATTATGATAGTTAGATGAGGGCAGTGGAAGTTAGATAAGGTTATGCTATGTTCAATAACCCGTACAGTACCAGGGACGCCCTTTTCATCCCATTCTGGCAGCTATTAGATGCTTTAATTCAGCTTAGGAAGGACCTCTAGCAATATTTAGGCTTCAAACTCTCTCAACCAACCCTCTTAACTACCACAGCTCCTTCTTAAGCTGCATAATATCGTCTAAATATAGCTAAAATAAAATATAACCCACGTCGCTGGTACTCAAAGGGATAATATAAGTGTGCCCTATTTATGAACTACTCATGTGGGTTGCATATAATATTCTCCGTGCTGACCTCCTTGCTTCATCCGCCCATTTATATTCTGCGGGGAGGTGAGGAACATTAGTTTTTCAGATTCAATGCGTCGTTCCTCAGTACTACGTGCATGTCGTTGTATTCCCAATATATTCCAATATATATATATATATATATATATATATATATATATATATATATATATATATATATATATATATATACCGGTATATATTAGTATAGGCTGGCAAGATATTTTCATTAATACAACATTTATTGAAGACCAGTGCATATTTATTATTCATTAATTTCTTCTTTGTTTTTCAATGTTTATGACTAATTTTATTATCCTATCACTTAGTTGGTGAATAATATTTCCAAATTTTGAATTCAGATTTTCTTTATTTTCTTTATTTCTTTAATAGACGTTTCGTGCATCTTAGCACATCATTAGTATTGCTGGAAAATATATAGACATACCGGTATACTAACACTTGTAATTTAAAACATAAAACAAATTAATTATTATTTAGTGATGTTGAGTAACATTAGAGTGTAAGCGTAAATTCACAGATTAAGGTGTACCTCTATTCTGGTAGGAACGAGACTGACTTCTGAAATTGTACGTGTGTCGGTTTGTGTTGATCTGTGGGTCTATATTGGTTATGTCTGTGTTTGTTGTTTCCAGGGTTTGTTATTGTGGTGTCGGTATTATATTTGTATTATTTGTGTTAGTATTATGTGTCTCAAGGGTTCGTTGTTTTTTTTTTTTTTTTTTTTTTTTTTTTTTTAAAGTGACAATGAACGGAGGAAGGAAAAACACAGATAAAACAAAAAGGTCCATGTGCCTAAAGGCATCCTCCATTCATAAAATGTTTGTTGGGGTGTTTGTCTCCTATTTGTATTGGTCTGGGGATTATTCATATTTTTATGTGATGATTCCGGGGCTCGTTGTGGTGGTGGCTGTATTCTTCAGCCACCACCTCAACGAGCCCCGGAATCAT
>CM064513.1:17399507-17407007 GCA_032716605.1 Paralithodes platypus
CGTCAATTTTCCATGAGCAAGTATTTTCTGTTAGTATTTAGGGATATTTTTGCTTTGGAATCGGAAACTAGATCGAAGTTAGATTATGTTAGGTAGTTAGATTTTTATGAAACCTATATTTTGAAGCTACCAAAACACAATTGCCCGTAAAAATTGCTCGAAAAACAGCCCGTGTAACTCCGGCTTAAGGCAGATTCTTCCAAGTTACCGGCAGGCTATCGCTGGCCCAGGACAAAAAATTGCTACCCAAATGGGGTGAAGCACCTTATTATTGCCAAACTAATGGAGCGTAACAGGATGGATTGCAAAAGACCACCCTCGGATCAAGTAGACGCACACAGATGCCCTAGTACCCCGGGGAAAGATAGGAAGAGGTGGCACAAATTCACCGAGTTGGACTGAATTAACCCCTTCTGAACTGGCAACGTCTTTTGAATTTCATTGTAGCTATAGGAAGGATCTGTGGTCGCTAAAAGGGTTAATTGAGATACTCTGCTACACGTTCATCCTAAGTTAAACAAAATTGTCTAATAATTGGCGGAATATAATGAAAAGGACGTTACCGGTAGTGAAAGGGTTAAATGAGGGACATAATTGCTGTCCATAATTGACCACTTGCGAGTTTCAGGCTATAAGGAAGTTGGAGCTATAGACATCAATATTTAGCCGAATTACAAGCTGTAATACTGTTTTAGTACATTTATTAATACATAATATCAATTTCAACATACTTTCCATCCATCAGAACCCTACATGGTCATTGCATTTCAACATACTTTCCATCCATCAGAACCCTACATGGTCATTGCATTTCTGCGTAATATGGATGTTTACAGCTTAAACTTCCTTATAGCCTGAAATTTGCAAGTGGTCAATTGTCCAAGCTGTCTCGGGCTGAATTTTCTTTCTTTATCAATTGACCACTGGCGAATTTCAGGCTATAAGGAAGTTGGAGCCGTGAACACCGATATTAAAGATAAATGCAATAATAATGTGGGTTTCTGATGGATTAAAAGAATGACAAATTTGGTTGTATGTATTTATAAATGTATCATGACCGTATTTTAGCTGATAATTCTGATCATTATTTATGGCCACAGCTCCAACTTCCTTATAGCCTGAAACTCGCAAGTGGTCAATTCTTCACCTGGTATCTGTTTTTCGTAACTATATATAATCAGTTCGAGGCTTTAAGGGGAGGCTTTTAGTTTGTTCCCTAGACTTCCATCAGGCACATAAATGACACCCCCTAGACCCCCTTTCACGATAAATTTGTACATTTTTCGGTAGAAAAATTTCCCGGCCGAAGGCCGGTTTCTCTTTAATTACAGGCTCGCTATCGCTCGCTATGAAAAAATCGACACCTAAATTGCACTAAAGGTCTTAAAATTGCCAGAAATGGGGTGAAAGTTCTTAAAATCGCAAAATTAATGGGGCGAACGTCTTAACATGTAATTCGCAATGGGGCTAAACATGAGGGGAAAAGGGGTCCAGAAAAAAATCCCTCCAGTGGAAATCTCCCCTTAAGACTACCAGAAACTATGACTTGAGTGAGTGTACGTGCTCTTCCATGATCTTTCCATAAGAGTTTTAATCTCTCCCCCTTCACCCCACACCCCACACCCTATATATTTTGATCTCCTCTAATTTCTTGCTATTCGAAACTCATATATTCACCGTTTTCTCTCGTTCTCTGCGCATTCAGGTTAAGGGGAGGCAGACCGTTTTTTCTGGACCCCCCCCTTCTCCCTCATGTTTAACCTCACTAGTTTTGAGATTATAAGACGTTCGGCCCATTAGTTTGGCGATTTTAACACCTTTCGCACCATTTCGTTGTCAATTTTAAGACCTTTCGTGCCATTTAGGTGTCGATTTTTTCCTGGCGAGCGATAGCGAGCCTACAATTTTAAGAGGAATCGGCCTTCGGCCGGAACATTTTTCTACCGAAAAATGTACAAATTTATTTTGAAAGGGGGTCTAGGGGGTGTTTTTCTAAGCTTGATGGAGGTCTAGGGAGGATACTAAAGAAATATATGAATAAATGTATTAATAGACCAATCAAACGGCCAGTCTCCCCTTAATAAATGTATTAATAGACCAATCAAACGGCCAGTCTCCCCTTAATAACTATACATGAAATTCGCCCTCTGTGTCCTGAGAAGATTAACTATTTTAGTGGGATGACGTCACCGTTTTTTTTTTTTTTTTTTTTTTTTTTTTTTTTTTGGGGGGGGGGGGAGGTTTAGGAAGGGAGGGGGGGGTGGCTACTACTTTACTGGGCATTTGACCTTGGCAAGAACCATAAGGGATCAAATTAGGTATGGAGAGAGTTATTAAGGAAATACAAATCCAACACATATGTGATTATGACTTATTTCAATGACTTATTCAGCTATGACATTAATTATATGAAGGTTTAATTTAATTTATTATTAGTCGTATTTTGAATGCCGATACACTATCACAGTTATTAATTGTTGTGACCTTACAATAATAACTATTTTAAGGGAGCCCACCTCGCTTTTTATTCTCTTTCTCTCCCTCTCTCTTTGGCTTGTATCCATTCTGCCCCATTCAGCCTACTGTTTTAAATCGTTTACCCCCATCCAGGTGTCAATATATTTGTTTACAGCAAGCTAAATTTGTAAATTTTTCGATAGAGAAATGTCTCCGGCAAAGCCGGATTTCTCCATGCAATACTAACTCGCTATCGCTCGCCAGGAAGAAATTGACACCTGGATGGGGATAAGCGTCTTAAAACAATTGGCTGAATGGGGCCGAATGGATGAAAACCAGAGAAATAGAGAAGAGGAGATAAAGATAAAACAGCAGGTGACCTCCCCTAAATAATGTGGGTACATATTTTCTCCAGTTTTGTGTATACAGCGCTGAATATTTCACTCAATATCACATTTTATAAATATATTGTTGAATAAGAAATGCCTCGAGTGATCTTAAGGGAGTTATTTTCTTATAATCTTAAAACAATTTCACACCGTGTAATTAAATTGATACGCTCACTTCCACAATTAGCTTACATACAATTATGGGGAAAAAAACTTGAGGCAGTGTGCAATGATGCAAAGCATTAACTCAGGAACGTGTTAAGGGAGGATGGGCCGGTTTCCTGGACCACTTTCTCCCTCATGTTTAGCGCCATTATTTTTCAGAAATTAAGATGTTTGCCCCATTAGTTAGTAAATTTCAAGACATTTCGCCCCATTTCTTCGTCAATATTTAGAGCTTTCGTGCTATTTAGGTGTCGATTTTTTCCCTGGCGAACGATAGTGAGCCTGTAATGTTGGAAGAACCGGCCTTCGGCTGGGACATTTTTCTACCGAAAAATTTACAAATTAATCTAGAAGGGGGATCTAATGGATGTTTTTTTTTTAATTTGATGGAGGTCTAGGGAGGAAACTAGAAAAATCATGAATACCTGCACAAATTGCCCAAAAAATGAAGAGAATGTGTTAAAATATTTTGTCAGCGTGTCAAAAGTGTTTAAGATTTGTAAAACTTTTTTCACTGCGGGCAATTATACTTGTGGCTGTTAAAGATTATGACTGTATACTTTACTGGCTGGAAGATTATAATAGTTGCCTGAAAAATGTTAAGGGAAGATGGTTCACTTTTTGGGAGATTTTTGCATGTATTCGTTATTTTTCTAGTTTCCTCCCTAGACCTCCATCAAATTAAAAAAAAAACACACATTCATTAGATCCCCCTTCTAGATTAATTTGTACATTTCTCGGTAGAAAATGTCCCGGCCAAAGGCCGATTCTTCCAACATTACAGGCTCAATATCGTTCGCCAGGGGAAAAATCGACACCTAAATAGCACGAAAGGTCTAAATATTGACGAAGAAATGGGGCGAAAGGTCTTAAAATCGACTAACTAATGGGGCAAGCATCTTAACATCTGAAAACTAATGGGGCTAAACATGAGGGAGAAAGTGGTCCAGAAAACTGGCCCATCTCCCCTTAATAGTGAATACAGAAGCTTCCAGACCAGAGTCACCGAGTTGTGTTGTTGGAAAAATGCTCGCGTAAACCTGGATATATATTTAGTTACCGCTGCAAGTTTCGGGCTATGTGGAAGTTGGAGCTGTAGACATCGAAGTTTACCCGAATTACCAGCTAAGATACGATTGTGATGTATATATAAACAGTAATTCTCTACCAATCCCAATACTCAATACCCGGCCGATTTCACCAGGTTGATACTCAAACACCACCCCACGCCACCCACCACCTCTGCCCCCAGAATCCCTTCCCGAAACCAGAAATATTAATTAACCAATCCCAATACCTACAGTACACCAGACACACAAACAAATACCAATACCAAATACCCGAACACCACCCCTCCCCGCTTATCACCCCCGCCCCCCGAATCCCTCCCCACTCCACCCACCTGAATCGCTCCCCACCCCGTCCCCTGAATCCCTCCCCACCCCGCCCCCTGAATCGCTCCCCATCCTCGCCCCCCGAATCCCACCCCACCCCCGCCCCCCTGAATCCCTCCCCACCCCCCCCACCCGCCCCCCTGAATCCCTCCCCACCCTCGCCCCCTGAATCCCTCCCCATCCCGCCCCCCTGAATCCCTCCCCACCCCACTACCCCCTGAATCGCTCCTCACCCCCGCCCCCGAATCCCTCCCCACCCCCACCCCCCTGAATCGCTCCCCACCCCACCCCCCCCTGAATCGCTCCACACCACCCCCCTGAATCCCTCCACACCCCCGCCCCTGAATCCCTCCCCACCCCTGCCCCCCTGAATCCCTTCCCACCCCTGCCCCCTGAATCCCTCCCCACCCCTGCCCCCTGAATCCTCCACACCCTCGCCCCTGAATTCCTCCACACATCCGCCCCTAAATCCCTCCCCACCCCACCCACGAATCCCTCTCCACCCCCGCCCCCGAATCCCTCCCCACCCCCGCGCCCTGAATCCCTCCCCACCCCTGCCCCCTAAATCCCTCCCCACCCCCGCCCCCTAAATCCCTCCCCACACCCGCCCCCTGAATCCCTCCACACCCCCGCCCCCCGAATCCCTCCCCAGACCTGAAATATTAATTAAGCGTCCCCGGCGTCATGATGCCCAAGCCAAACCCATGCATTACCCGCGGGAAACGTAACAAGCGCAGGATTTCCTAAACGCTCTATTGATAATTTTTTTTTCTTCTCCCTGGCCGCTCGTGACTGGGCACTGGGGTCGTGGGCGAGATAAGGGCGGATGAAGACATTAAAGACTTTCTGGGTTGGTTCGCCCGATGAGTTAGTTAGTTTGCAGGCCGGTTTACACTAGAGATCTTGCAGTGAGAGAGAGTGGACATCTATTTCTTTGTACGCCATTTAACACTGTAAAAATACATATATATATATATATATATATGTATATCACAGAAAAATAAACAATTGTAACAAAATTGTAAACATAAATAGTGTTCTAATCATGTAAGTGTTGTAATATAATAGATATGCCGAAGAACATTGGTTATGTGCACCATTTGTATTGCGATTGACCCTTTCTGGACTGTCGACACCCTTTTTATTTTGTTTTGGCTACGTCCTCGTCGAATATATTCAGCTTAGGAAGGATCTCTAGCAATTATAAGGCATCGAACTGTCTCATTGAACCCTTTTAATTACCACAGATTCTTCCTAAGCTGTCTAACATCTTCTAAATACAGCTAGAATAAAGTATAACAGACGATGCTGGTACAGAGAGGGTTAAGTGTTCGTAAATCACAGTGTAAGTGCAACATTGTGTTCTGGGTGTGGTGTCCCGAGTTCGAATCCCGGGAGGACTATATGCTTTCATTAGTTTATTCAAGTGCATTGGGGTTTGTAATTGATGATTAATGTTAAGAGCGGGGTGTTACTTATCAAACAGCAATGCGTTACTCTATTGTTGATGTTGTCGAATTTAGATCCGCAGACCAAACTATGCAATTCTATGGCAGTATTGCTGAATGGTTATTATGGCTATGGACATATTTGAGTGTAAAGAGATGTTTATGGTATCAGTGGCACCAAGATGGTGGAGGTTGGCCGATCTCTATCAGTATAGGATCTCTAATTCACACGAGCGGTTTTCCTCGGTCGGCGTCTTTATCTTTGCCAGCATTTTGGGTGTTCTACTTCATCGTTATCAGCTACTTTACTGGCTTGAAGATTATAATAGCTGCCTGAAATCTGTTAATACTTAAATACGAAAGCTTCCAAACCAGAGATGCCGAGATGGGTTGTTGAAAAAATGCTCGTGTAAAACGGGATTTAGTTACCGCTGCAGATAAAGGGGAATATTCCGTTTTCTGAACTGATTGTTTGTCAAATTAGTGTAATTAGAGTTATCAACAACCCTCTCATTACAATTTACTTAACTGTACATAATGCCAACATGTTTTTCATCTCTTACCCGGCTTAATAGATACATTCACAATATAAATTCACTGCATTGCAATTGACCACATGCAAGTTTCGGGCTATGAGGAAGTTGGAGCTGTAGACATCGAAATTTACCCGAATTACCAGCTATAATACGATTGTGCTGTATATATAATAAGAGATGAAATATAATTCCACATACTTTCTATTAATCAGAAACCTACATTTGTATTGCCTTTCTGCTGATATCAATGCTTACGGCTCCAACTTCCTTATAGCCTCAAAGTCTTAAGTGGTCCATTGTGCAACATCTTCTTATCAATGGTAATAGGGCGTCTGTCAACACTCATGACTTAACAAATCACTTCTCCATAATATAGAACAGGTTTTCTGGATGCATTTATAGCTTGAATTACTTTTATCTGGTAATCACTTCCTATCGTTTTACCAACTTCTAATAATAGCTCATATCCATTTGGTAGTCTATCTATCTATTGCCAGCCGCCGTGATCCCCGAAGGGGTGGCCACGAACGAACCGCCCCCATGCACCTCTGTCCCCAGTCAGTCGACGCCCCTCCTCCCAACCACCACCGCCTTCATCCATATACTTCCTCACTCCATCCTTCCACCTCTCTTTCGGTCTACGTCTCCCTCTCTGTCCTTCCACCTCGCTCTCGTACACCTTCTTAGTCATTCTCTCGCTTCCCATACGTTCCATATGGCCGAACCATCTCAAGTTGTTCCTTTTTACACTTTCCAGCACATCTACCTCCACACCACACCTCCTTCTTACTTCCTCATTCGTCTGTCTATCCCTCAATGTAACTCCGCACGCACTTCTCAAGTAATTCATTTCCACCCCTCTCACTCTTGGTCGGAGTCTCTTCTCAAACGTCCAAGCTTCGCTTTCGTAAGTCAGTGTCGGGATTACCACACTGTCATGCAAGGACTTCTTCACTTCCATACTGACCACCCTATTTCTTGTTACTGCTTTCAGCGTTCCTACAACCCTCTTCACCTGTTGTACCCTCTCCCGCACTTCTTCATCCACACTCCCATCTTTACTCAACACACTGCCCAGATACTTAAAAGAGCTGACGATTTCCATAGCCTG
>CM064513.1:17414507-17429507 GCA_032716605.1 Paralithodes platypus
CACACACACACAACTACACACACACACACGCAACTACACACACACACACGCACACGCACAAACACACACACACACACACACACACACACACACACATCTACACACACACACACAACTACACACACCCACAACTACACGCACATACAACTTAAGATCTCTTATACATTCCCATGATATATATTGATTACCGGATTCACTGGTCCGGCCATTATAGAGCTGTGCCACCCCTATCATTATCGGATATTGAGCACCTCGGTAAATCCCAGTCATAACTAGTTTATTATGGGGCCCCGAGTTGTGCGATTGTCGAGCGAGAGAGAGAGAGGGAGGGGGGGGGGGAGAGAGAGAGAGAGAGAGTGAGAGAGAGAGAGAGAGAGAGAGAGAGAGAGAGAGAGAGAGAGAGAGAGAGAGAGAGAGAGAGAGAGAGGTGGGCGGGGGAGGGGGTGTATATGCTGTACGGTGTGGTATTTTCGCCAGCTTGTTTTTTCGCCTCAACATTCACGGCGTTCTCTCTCTCTCTCTCTCTCTCTCTCTCTCTCTCTGACAGCATTCCCGCCCACTCGCTCTTTCGCTTACACTGTCAAGAATACGGTCTTATAACAATATGTAAAGGGAAATTAAGGTGTCTAACGATATACCCTTCTAGAAGTATATTACGAAAAATAAACCCATCTGACTTAAGGATAGGAAGGTAAATTGCTATCAATAAACAAACTCATTTAATGTATATACCGTTTCATGCAGCTCTAGTTTTGCCTAATGTAATTTCACCAACTTACAGAATCGTTTAAGCCTTTCAGTATACCGTAACGTAAATGTTATTATTTTTTATTCTGGTTCCTATTAGATTACTTTATTAAGGGAGTTGTACTTTCTGGACCCCCTGAGGCAGTGAGCGATAATTAGACAAACAGTAGTCCGATTAAGCGACCACTTTTTGGTCGATTTTTGTCATTTATATATTTTGTCTAGTTTCCTCCCTATCCCTCCATCAATCTTTAAAAAAACACCCCCAAGACCCCCCTTCAAGATTGTACATTTTTTGGTAGAAAAATGTACCGACTGAAGGCCGATTGCTTCTAAATTTACAGGCTTGCTATCACTCGCCAGGAAAAAATCGACACCTAACTGGCACGAAAAGTCTTAATATTGACAAGGAAATAGGGCGAAAGGTTTCAAAATCGCCAAACTAACGGAACGGACGGCTTAAAATCTCAAATCTAACATGCTAAGCATGAGCGAGAAGGAGGTCCCGAAAAAGCGACTACCGCCCCCTTAATGCGCTTCAGTCAAGTTTTCAAAGTATTTCGTCATAATCTCACAATTTCTTGTTTTTTCCAGAATATTCCCCGAAATTCTCTCGTCCATGACTCTACCAAGGGTTAATTTATCCCCAATTGACTACTTCAGGCTATAAGGAAGTTGGAGCCGTGAACATCGATATTAACCCTTTGAGTACCAGCGACGTGTTATTTTTTTTTTTTAGCTATATTTAGACGATATCATGCAGCTTAGGAAGGATCTGTGGTAGTTACGGGAGTAGGTTGAGATAGTTTGAAGCCTTAACCCTTTCGCTGCGGGTGACGTTCTGGAACGTCCTGGCAAGTTACAGCAATTTCCTGTAAAAACCGTAAAAATCGAGTGTCAGTGGGCGGGAGCGTGAGGGGCCCACCTCCGTCCCTCAGAGCAGCGAGCGGCTCACTGAGGTAGACTGTCTCTCGCGCGGGTCTCTCTCTCTCTCTCTCACAACAGTGTAGCCAAGCGAGTGAGTGCTACCAAATAGCGGGTTTCCCGCGTTTCACTGGCACCGCTGCGGGTGAACCAGACCACGTACGGGGTCCATTCTGGTCTCATTTTGAAGCTATTTTTGCCTAGGTTTCGGCAGAATACAGTTCATTTAATGCAGGTGCTTGATTTATCATTCAGGAGTGCCTGAATATGCCCTAAATAGCCCAAACATAGCCGCAGCCAATGGGTTAATATTGCTAGAGGTCCTTCCTAAGCTGAATAAACTCGTATAATAGTTGCCAGAATAGGAAGAATAGCACGTCCTTGGTACTGTACGGGTTAAATAGAAATGCAATACTAATGTGGGTTTCTGATGTATAACAAGCATGATCAAGTTGGTTTTATGTATTTATAAATGTATTATGACAGTACTGTATTTCTGTTGATAATTCTGCTAAATATTGATGGCTACAGCTCCAACTTCCTTATAGACCAAAACTCGCAAGTGGTTAATTGACTAGTTGAGAGTTTCAAGGTATAAGGAAATTAGAGGTATAGACATCGATATTTAGTAGAATGAACTAAATTATGGTCGTACTACATATATAAATACATAAAGCCAAGTTCAACATAATTTCTATCCATCAAAATCATTAATCATTATCGCATTTCTGTTATCTTTCGATGTTTATTGATCCAACTTCCTCATAGCCTGAAACTCGCAAGTGGTCAATTGTAAACATGTATCTATCTATCTCTCAGCGTCTATCTATCCCTTAAAATGTGTATCTATCTATCTCTCAGCGTCTATCTATCCCTTAAAATGTGTATCTATCTATCTCTCAGCGTCTATCTATCCCTTAAAATGTGTATCTATCTATCTCTCAGCGTCTATCTATCCCTTAAAATGTGTATCTATCTATCTCTCTGCGTTTATCTATCCCTTAAAATGTGTATCTATCTATCTCTCAGCGTCTATCTATCCCTTAAAATATGTATCTATCTATCTATCTCTCAGCGTTTGTATCCCCAATTGTAAACATGTATCATTTATCTCTCAGCGTCTATCTATCCCTTAAAATGTGTATCTATCTATCTCTCAGGGTCTATCTATCCCTTAAAATATGTATCTATCTATCTCTCAGGGTCTATCTATCCCTTAAAATATGTATCTATCTATCTATCTCTCAGCGTTTGTATCCCCAATTGTAAACATGTATCTATCTATCTCTCTGCGTTTATCTATCTGTCCCTTATCTATCTATCGTAATTAGGGTCACAGGTACGGTCGTGATCAAGCATCTGTTCTGACTTATTGCTGTACATTCCAACGGCTAATTATGCTGGTCTGTGAATGTGAGAGAGAGAGAGAGAGAGAGAGAGAGAGAGAGAGAGAGAGAGAGGGAGAGAGAGGATAATTATACTCGTTGTGAATGTGTGTGTGTGAGAGAGAGAGAGAGACAGAGAGAGAGAGAGAGAGAGAGGCTAATTATACTCGTTGTGAATGTGTGTGTGAGAGAGAGAGAGAGAGAGAGAGAGAGAGTGAGAGTGAGAGAGTGAGAGAGAGAGAGAGAGAGAGAGAGAGAGAGCGAGCGCGAGAGAGAAGGAGAAGGGGGAGGGGATGGAGTAATTATGAAAATTAGAAGGTATCGAAAATGCTCCTATATATATAAGATAACAACTTACCTCCATATAATATAAAGCAAAAACATTGGCCAATCTAGTTAAGGGGCTAGTGGCTGTTTTTTGTTTTTGTTTTTTCTTTTTTTGGTCTGTTAATTCATTTATTCATTTATGTGTTAGTTTCCTCGCTCGACCTCCATCAAGCTTAGTAAAACACCCCCTAGACCCCCCTTTAAGATAAATTTGTACATTTTTTTGGTAGAAAAATTTCCCGGCCGAAGGCCGGTTCCTGTAGAAAATTAAAGGCTCGCTATTGCTCTTCAAGAAAAAGTCATCTAAATGGCACGAAAGGTCATAAAATTGACAACGAAATGGGGCGAAAGGTGTTAAAAATCGCCAAACTTATTAGCCGAACATCATAAAATCTAATAACTCAATGGGGATAAACATGAGGAAGAAGGGGGGGGGGGCAGAAAAACGACCCATATCCCCTTAAGTGGCACGCTACAAGAACTGGTCAGAACAACAGAGTTAAATGATTACATTCAAGTCACTAAGATAATTGACTAAGTGTTGTTTTTATCACCTTTTAAGGGGGGTGACCTGCCTTTTTTTGTTTATTTCTGTCCTTTTCTCTTTCTCTGGCTTGTATCCATTCGGCCCCATTCAGCCAACTATTTTAAGACGTTTATCCCCATCTAGGTGTCGATTTCTTCCTGGCGAGCGATAGCGAGCCAGCATTATATGAAGAAATCCGGCTTCGCCGGAGAAATTTTTCTATCGAAAAATTTACAAATTTAGCTTGCTGTCAAACAAAAATAAAAAATATGCTGGCTCGCTACCGCTCACCAGTAAAAAATTGACACCTGGAAGGGGATAAACGTCTTAAAACAGTAGGCTGAATGGGGCCAAATGGATACAAGCCAGAGAAAGATAGAAAAGGACAGAACAAAACCAGGTCACCCCCCTTAAGGGAGTAGTGCTTGGTTTTTGGTATTTCTTTATTAATTTATTTTTGAGTTTCCTCGCTAGACATCCATCAAGCTTAGAAACACACCCCATAGATCCTTTTTTCAAGATATATTTGTACATTTTTCGGTATTCTTTCTTAAATTAGAGGCTTGCTATCGCTCGCTAGGAAAAAATCGACATCTAAAGGGCACGAAAGGTCTTAATATTGAAAACAAAATGAGGCATGAGGCGAAAAGTCTCAAAATCACCAAACTAACTGAACGCACGTCTTAAAACCTCAAAACAAATATGCTAAACACGAGAGAGAAGGAGGTCCATAAAAAGCGAGTACTACCCTCTTAAATGTCAGTCTCCTCTTCTTTGTTCTCTGCATTTCTCGGCTGCTAATGTAATGGTTATACTTCTTAATTTTGCATGACGAATATGGCAACAAGCTGACCAATTGACCGGCTGACTGAATAAGATAACTAATTTATAATATAATAACTAAGATTAACTGATCTTATGTAGGCGAATTTAACTCTCAAAAGGTCACATGTTTTCATACGCTGTTATCAATATACCCACCTTAATTGCATGCAGTAAACGTGGATGACCTTACACAGTTTAATTACATATGTCATTCTAATTGAAGGCTTTAGATTTTACAATATTTATATTCGCAAACCTAGATTATCCAGCCTGCTTCGGGGTCCATTTGTGTGACGTATTATAATGTTGGCTGACTGATGACATGATTCCCACTTCCCCTTGGCAGATTTGTAACGTGGTATTACTTGACATTACCTTTTAGTACTGGGTGACAACGAAACCACATCATCAAACTAATTTAATCAATGCAGATCATAACCCCTTCAGTATACTTTTTCGTCCTGCAGTGATTCTGGTGAAGGTTTGACGACTTTATACTCTTTAGGAAGGACCAAAACACGTAGAAGTCACGGGGGTTAACTCGGTCTCCATTAACGCGGATGGAGGTTTCTGGACCCCATTTTTTTAGCAAATTTTAAACTGTTTGCCCGAGTTTGTGCCATTTAGACGTCAATGTTTTCTTAGCGAGCGATAGAGACCCAGTAATTAAGGACAAACCGGCCTTGATTCGGGACATTTTCCTACCGAAAAGTTTACAAATTTATCTTGGGAATATGTTTTTAAGCTTGATGGAGGTCTAGGGAGCAAAACGAAAAACAAACTAGACAATATACTCTGATTTCCTCAGATCCTTCCTAAGCTTAGTATACTCGTTTAATAACAGCCACTACACAATGAAAGCATGCAATACTGAAAGAGTTACCCTACCGTGTTGTCTTGCTTGGATAGATTAGGTGCGATGTAACCAGTGAGCGGGCACGACAAGATGAATATCGTCTTGTGTTTGACATTGGGCTCTGTCTGTAGGCATTAGTATCATTGGTAAAAAAAAATAATAATAATTAAAAAAAACATAAATAAATAAAAAATAAATCACACACACACACACACACACACACACACACACACACACACACACACACTGTTCTCGGTGCATGGACGATCAGCATATTTATTTTATTGTTTGATTGTATATTTTAGAATTGATGCATTTTAATTTCTCTCACTATATTAATAACATCACAAAATAGAGTGTCAGAATAACTAGTGAAATATTCAATAACAAATGCATACCAACTCAATGCTAAACATATCTATGAGTTATATATCTAAATATATTGTCACTAACTCTAAGTAGATTTCGCTGTCACTTGATCGGTTTCAGTGGGACTTATGTGTAAATTATATGCATATAACTATCTCTTTCTCCCTCTCTCTCTCTCACTCTCACTCTCTCTCTCTCTCTCTCTCTCTCTCTCTCTCTCTATATATATATATATATAATTTATTGTATTAGCTCACATGTATTTGTAAGGTATACTTGAAAGAAAAAATATTATATAAGATAGAGAGAGAGAGAGAGAGACAGAGACAGAGACAGAGACAGAGACAGAGACAGAGGCAGAGACAGAGGCAGAGGGATAGATAGCTAGCAAGAACCAGAGAGCCATACTACATCACTGGAGTCACTGGCCGCCACTGTTGTCATCATCACTGCCGCCCTAATACAAACTGATGAGGCTGGAGATAATCACGGTCATCAGCAGTACACAGGTTAAGTGCTCTCATCAACACGTACAGTCACAATCAATAGCTAGCCCAAACCTTGATTATAATGAGTGTGATAAACTACTACTGCAACTACTAATGCTACCAATACTACTACTACTACTACTTATATTACTAATCAGGGGCCATTAAACACATGAGAACTGTCAAGCAAAAGTGATATAAACATTAATTTGCAGCGTTTATGAGCAAGATTTGTTTGCGAAAAATTGAACAATTTTGACTTTACAGTCGTGGAGATAAAGTTTTGAACATTTTCTGGAGGCACCAGTAATATACAATACCGAATATATATACTGTATATATATATGTATGTGTGTGTGTGTGTGTAAACTACTTGAGGCAGGCAAGGTTAGTAGGGTTCATTGCTTATGTTGATATTTGTTTTATATATATTTAGGAATCAACCCTTTCAGTATTAGGACACCCTTTTTCACTTTATTCAAGCTAATATTACACAATTTTGTCAGCTTTGGAAGGCCCTCTAATAATCAAAAAGGTAAATTATATCTCTATTTATCCTCTGACTTCCATTTTTGTTCCTAATCTAATAAAAAAAAACGTCTAGTGAAAGCCAGAATTAAAGTAAATACGTTCTCCAATTTTGAAGGGGTTAAGTATTCAAGACTACGACTATGCAGCCACTCTCAAAAGTCATGTTCCACCTCCACAATCTCAACAAGGTTTTCACATCTTGGTAGGAATTATGATATTCATGAGCCTTTTCAATATGATAGTGCTATATAAATTGTATTCTGGTTATCATTAGACGATATTACTCCTCTCTGGAAAATATAGTGGTAAAAACAATCTCTGATATTGTTTTACATTCCGAGGCGGTCCTTTCTGAAATTGATTATATTGTCTAATTACAGAGCCAGAGTAAAATGATAAAGGTGATGTTGTATTCTGTTGAGTATCCACTACGTTTATATATATCGGCTTTATTCGTGTGTATCATTATTTTGTTTTTGTTTTTGTTTGGTTAAGAGACTATTTATCTTACCTTACTTGAATGATAGGTTGTAGTTGCCTTGCTAAAAAAAATAATAATAATACATACTGTTTATGTCGTAACTCTAATTTAATATAATTATTTAATTTCACTCCCAACACCAAACACCTCCCAACTAAATTAATGAAAGCATGTGATCCTCTCGGGATTCGAACTTGGTATACCACATACAGATTGTAAACACTCTAACCAATACATCACCAAGACAGTTAAAGGTTAGTATATGACTATGATTAATATCAATTTATCGAATACTGGATATTAATATATTAATTTACTCGGACCCAACTGCACACTGAATAGCGTAATGTTTATGTGAAAAAAAAAAAAAAAAATTATGTGGCACAGATCTCAAAGGAGAGACCTCGATACGAATTATTCCTGAACCTATAGAATTAATCTAAAAATATAATCACCTATGCATTTATTAACTAATATTTAAGAAGTATTATATTTTCAATAATACTGGTGTACATACACACACACACACACACACACACACACACACACACACACACATATATATATATATATAATGTGTGTGCGTGCGGGGGGGATTTAAATTAGTAAGCTATTTTCATATACACTGTAAAATTTATTCTGAATTATATTGGTATCTATGCTTAATCAAAATCCATAATGCAAGTACAATCACTTGCACCGATGAGCAGTATGCACTTTATTGAAGGATTTTGATTCGCTGTTGAATATTTTGGTTTAATTCCTTTAGCCGCATTCCCAGAGTTTGTGTTCCCCTCAATCGATATCTACTGTCTCAAGTTTATCATAATTATACACTGTTATAATTATTCATTTGTTTACGGTCGTAGGAATGACATTAATATTGCTAGCCTATTATATGTACTTGTAACAATCACAAAAATATACATCCATCAACATTACCAGGTCTTTACTCTCTTATTACCGTAGTCTAAACGTAAAACACGAATGTAGTATAGAATAAGATTTTCGAACCTCACATTTTACTGACATATTTTACAGTGAAGTATAGCATTGGACCAGATCCTTCTATAGTTTATTGAACTTCAGGTGAAAATTTAATAGAGAGCAAAACAATTGTATTGGTGTAAGTAGCTGTCCTTTGTCTTATAATACTTGGTAGGTCTCTTGGCAGCTCAGTCGTCTCACAAGAGGGTCACACGAGCGATATTTCCAGCAACCTTCGATCAGCAACTTAATCCTGGCAACATTTCTGAGGTCCTACTGTATCGGTCTCGGTAGCTTGATTGAAGGTCGATTTGTATACTTGGCTGAAATCCTATACAACCTGAATCCAAAAGCTTTCAGATCAGAGTTGCCAGAAAAAGATGCCGGAAATTAATGCTCGTGTGACCGGGCATTAACACGGGGTCAACTTCCGACCATCTGAAATATCATCCTTAGGACACTCTGGCGGAAGGTCTATAATTGTCTGCCGTAAGAGGTTGTGGGGAAAAATGCATTGGCGTCGATCGTAAATTCAACTTACGACATAGATGAATGATCGTAGTCATGTCGAAATTTATCGGCCGAGCAGTGTGGAGTGCGTGTGTGTGTGGGTGTGTGTGTGGGTGTGGGTGTGTGTGTGTGTGTGTGTGGGTGTGTGTGTGTGTGTGGGTGTGTGTGTGTGTGTGTGGATGGGTGGGTGTGTGTGTGTGTGTGTGTGATAGAGAAGGAAAGAGAGTCTATGTGTGTGCATTTGACTGAATGTGTGTATGTACAGTCACTGCCTTAGTTAACCCCTTTTGGACCGATGACGTTTTTTTACTATTCTAGCTATATTTAGAGGATTGTGTGCAGCATACAAAGGATCTGTGGTATTAGAAAGGGTTAAGTGAGATCGTTCGAAGCCTGTTAAATGATGGATACCATTTTTAAACTGAATAAAATTGTCTAATAGTAGTCAGAATAAAGTAAACAGACGTCGCCGGTACAGAAAGAGTTAATTAAATCCCACCCTTGCCACTTCTCGTTTGATATACGTGAACCAAATCTTTGACAGAACTTACCAAAGCTTGAATATAAATAGTTTTGTCTAAATATGTTCGGTCAACAATATCTTATTATTAGATATGCAGCCAAATTTGGAATTATATAATCCCGGAAAAAAAAAATGCCAACTGGTCGAGTGTAATCATGATGTGTGCTAGTTAAGGGAGCACACCTCGCATTTTTTTTTTCTTTCTCTCCCTCTCTCTTATGCTTGTATCCATTCGGCCCCATTCAGCCTCCTGTTTTGAGACGTTTACCCCCCATCCAGGTGTCAATATTTTCCTGGCGAGCAGTAGCGAGCCAGCATATATATAATTTTGTTTTGACAGCAAGTTAAATTTGTAAATTTTTCGATAGAGAAATGTCTCCGGCGAAGCCGGATTTCTCCATACAATGCTGGCTCGCTATCGCTCGCCAGTAAGAAATTGACACCTGGATGGAGATAAACATCTTAAAACAGTTGGCTGAATGGGGCCGAATGGATGCAAGCCAGAGAAAGAGAGAAAAGGAGAGAAAGGGAATAAAGCAGGTGACCCCCCGTAAAGTAGAGCCATGATAAACAAAATGTTCAAACAGATTCTAGCCATATATCTGTTAATTTTATTTTCAAGTATCCTATTTTAATATCAACAATAACAACTAATTAAAGTGATCTGTGACCATTATACATTTTGCCAGATGTACCGCTGTTGTCAATAATTATGTCTAAATGTTTACAAAATGCTTTGGTCTGAATTGAATATACTGATTTATATAATTGCTGTTCCTGAGATTTGCATTTCATAGGCTCCATTATTAAATATTGGGCACGAAATGTATCAGAATCTGTGACCGCGACTGTGCATTCACTATATATATATATATATATATATATATATATATATATATATATATATATATATATATAATTCTGTAAAATGACCCGTAGAAAATCGTACATTACCGCCATCAAAATATTATTACGGTACCTTGGTTGTGTTTTACCCTCCATTACTACGCTTAGACCTTAACTATTATTACGGTACCTTGGTTGTGTTTTACCCTCCAATTACTACGCTTAGACCGTAAATAACTAGTAATATATCGACTGTTTGGTAGATTTATGGCTGTTTGTCGTGTCATCGTAAACACAACATAATATGATTAACAGGGTACGATAGACGTTTTTAGTATGACTGTAATACTATGAAGATGATTGTAGTGGGAGATGTTCTTAGGTAGCTATACTAGAGATGAAGTGTAAGGGATATAGGTTGTAGTGGGAGATATTTGCAGTTTAGTGAAGAAGCAATAGAGATGTAGGAAGTAAGTAAGTGGTCTGCCTCGTATGGGCCAGTAGGCCTTCTGTAGATTTATATTTGTCTATATTTCTTATGATTGGCCTACCTCACCTGTTGCGAACCCACTGTATTCTAAAATAGTGGCTTAGGAATATAACACTGAAAAGCAAAATATACTGACATAACATAGCAAATTATTTAAATCTAGTGAACAGTTTAAATGTAAGTGTCTTTGAGGGCAACAGAAAACGTGGGTTATTACGATTTAGCGAACTTTTAGCATGATTTTTCAATGCATCTAATCGGGGAAAGGGAATGAGTGGTGCAAAAGAATTGGCAAATACTAGGTGTGGATGGAAAATATTTGAAAGGGAGAATGCTTGAATGTTAAATTTCATCCTAGATAATAGATATTTAACAACTTTGCTGTTATTTTTGTATGATGCGAAGCCAATGATCTCGTGGGCTGATGAATGATTGGTGATTAGCAGGTAAATGCTTTTGGCAGCCGTTAGTTAAGGGGAGACTGGCCGTTTGTTTGGTCTATTAATTAATGTAATCATATATTTGTTTAGTTTCCTCCCTAGATTTCCATCAAGCTTAGAAAAACACCCTCTAGACCTCCCTTCAAGATAAATTTGTAACTTTTTCGGTAGCAAAATGTCCCGGTCGAAGGCCGGATCCTCTTAAAATTGCAGGCTCGCTATCGCTCGCCAGGAAATAATCGACACCTAAATGTCACGAAAGGTCTTCAAATTGACAACGAAATGAGGCGAAAGGTGTTAAAATCGCCAAATTAATGGGCCGAACGTCTTATAATCTCAAAGCTAGTGGGGCTATACATTAGGGAGAAGGGGGTCCAGAAAAACTGTCTGCCTTCCCTTAACTTTCGTTTCCAGTGCTGAGTCAAACTTTCAATTATTGCTAGTGGGGAGATATTGTAGACACCAATCATTTGTCTGGGGCTTCCCTCACAGTGTCTTTATGTGTCTGACCTACACATAGAGTAATCCAGCTAGCTCTCACAAATAACTCCTCCTCCTACTCATTTCACTACACCAAACAAGCAACCAAACTTCCTTTCAATACACAAAAAATAATAAAACTATAATTATATATATATATATATATATATATATATATATATATATATATATATATATATATATATATATATATATATATATACCGGTATTATATATATATATATATATATATATATATATATATATATATATATATATATATTATATATATATGTATTATAGTGATACTCGCGACATTATAATTTTTATTATATACATATATATATATATATATATATAATAAAAATTATAATGTCGCAAGTATCACTTTTTCACATTTGGGGGAGACACTTGTTACATGCAATTTCCCTTTTGTTTCTTTCATATACCTACAAAAAATAGAATAAAACAAAAAACTAATATTTGAATGTATTTGAATCGCTCCTCAAGAGCTTATAAAGGGCCAGAATTTATGTCAAAGAGTGTACATTCATACATGTTTGTATACTTGTATATATATGTGTGTATGCCTGCGTCTGCCTATAATTCTTGAGTGTACAATATATCACCCCCTGTCGGAGAGTTCATGTACCGGGCGTGTAACAGGTACTTAGAGCAAGGGGTAGTACAAGTGACCTGGTGTGTTGCTTTGGTCCAGTTATATTATACACCCACACCACAACACACTCGTACTGGCTGCAATCGTAAATGATCAATACACCCACCCCCAAGTACACTTCAAGACACTAATGTTCACCTCAACCCTTCTAAGTCATCTTAGACGGAAATGTATATGCTCTCCTTAACTTTAGCTGGTATTGTGCATTCCCGGGATTCATCCTTGAGTCAGGTTATGTGTGTTAGAGTGTACATTACTTTAACACATGCCAATATCCATGTAATAGGCGTGTGACACAATTTGTGCAAGATATAAGTACAGTAATTTAAGAGGGTATAGTACAAATGACCCGGGCAGAGTGTGAGACCAGTAAATTACACCACCACACCAACACACTCTTGCTTGCTACAGTCGTTAACTTTAAGGGGAGATCTCCACTTGAGGGATTTTTTTTCTTGACCCCTTTCTCCCTCATGTTTAGCCCCATTGTTTTTATATTATAAAACGTTTGCCCCATTAGTTTAGCGATTTTAAGAACTTTCACCCCATATTAAGACCTTTCGTGCAATTCAGGTGTCGATTTTATCCTGGCGAGCGATAGGGAGCCTGTAATTTAAGAGGAACCGGCTTTTCTACCGAAAAATTTACACATTTATCTTGAAAGGGACTGAAGGGGGTGTAATTTTAAGCTTGATGGAGGTCTAGGGAACAAACTAAATACCTCCCCTTAAATGTAAGCATCCTTAGGTACAGTTATAATCTTAGCAACGTTAGAACCAATTCTGAAGCATCTGAGGTTTAATAAAGCATTGTATTGTCTAGTTTTGATACTGCTTTTAGTGGGTGCATTGTTATCTATGCTCTTGGCTGTACACTATAAGACGCTAATGTTTCCCTGATATTCTCGAAGCCACCTTGGACTGAATGGAATGTGTGTCCATGTTTGGGATTCATCGTAGCCGTTCGAGGAGTTATAGAGAGGACCTAATTATGTGTAATGTATTAGAGTGTACAGTATAGAGAGGACCTAATTATGTGTAATGTATTAGAGTGTACAGTATAGAGAGGACCTAATTATGTGTAATGTATTAGAGTGTACGGTACATCAACAACATCTGTCAGTGTTCATGTATGGTTGGCCAAATAAATAGTGTCGCCGATGTCATTACGTTTTGCTCGCGTTGTGCTGTATTAATGTCTGTCAGATGTTGACTATGGTGTGTAAAGATAGGAATATGTTTGTATATCTCACTCGATACAGTGAATTAATGCTTAGATATTGCTGATACCAATTATTGATCGAAATATACTTGGTGCTGCGACATCACTTATTTGGCCAACTGTACTAGGCGTGTGACAGGTACACTTGAGGACATCAATCGTGGCCTTAATTTGTCGAGGCTGACCCAAACTGAGTCGAATCTTCTATTAAATGTTTTACCCAATATTTAAGGGGAGATGGGCGTATTTATTTGATAATTTATGTATTTGTTTTTATTATTGTATTACTTTCCTCCCTAGACCTCCATCAAGCTTAAGTAAACATCCATTAGATCCCCCTTCTCGATTAATTTGTAATTTTTTCGGTAGAAACATGTCCCGACCAATGACCGGTTCTTCCAAAATTACAGGCTCACTATACTTCACCAGGACAAAAAAAAAACACTTAAATAGCACGAAAGGTCTTAATATTGACAACGAAATGGGGCTAAAGGTCTTAAAATCGACAAACTAATGACATTAACGTCATAAAATCTGAAAACTAATGGAGCTAAACACGAGAAAAGAAGGGAACCAGAAAAACGGCCTATCTCCCCTTAAAGTATAGTGTCATTTGAGCCAGGATTAATGTGTTGGTGAGAGAGAGGTAGGTAATGTAAGAGGGTTGCAGCATAAATGAATCGAGCGGCGTGTCGTAGCGAGTGATGTACACCCACACACGAACACACACTTACCTGCTACACTCGTAAACTTTCAATACATATATCCAGCCTCAGGTACACCCTAGGACACTAAGAATGTGCAGTACAACATCACCTGCCAAAGTGATCATGTACTGTACCAAGGAGTTTGGCAGGTACTAAAAGGAATGTGATAGAGTGCAGTACAATAATTTAGGTGGAGTGTCAGAATAGTGATTCACGTCCACACCCCAACACACACATACTTACTACACTCGTAAACTCTCAATACACTCAGCCTCAGGTACACTAAAATACACTAATGCTGCCCTGCAGTTATAGAACCTACGAGTATTTCAAACTGAAACAAATCTTCTTATTTATTATCTACTTAGTGTGCGTCTTTCTGATACTTATTTTAGGTGTTCAAAGAGTCATATGTTATGCCATAGAGTGTACACTCAAGGACATAAGTCATGGCATTTGTTTTTATGAAGGTATCGATCCAGAACTGAATGGAATCCTTCCATTAATGTTGTACACAACATTTACATTTCGGATGTTCGTTTGTGCTGTTCGTATTGGACCAGGATTTATGCCCTAGATTGAACAGTAAATAATACCTATCAGTGTTTGCACGTACTTAACGTGACTCAGTGCAAGATGTAAGTAATGTAAGAGGGTG
>CM064513.1:17434507-17552964 GCA_032716605.1 Paralithodes platypus
CTGCCGATTTATTTCCTGGCGAACGATAGTGAGCCTGTAATTTTGCAAGAACCAGCCTTCGGCCGGAAAATTTGTCTACCGAAAAATGTACAAATTAATCTGGAAGGTGGATATAATGGATGTTTTTTTAAAGCTTGATGGTGGTCTAGCGAGGAAACTATAAAATAATAAAAAAAATACACAAATGATCAAGAAAATACGCCCATCTCCCCTTAAAAAAAAAAAAAAAAAAAAAAAAAAAAAAAAAAAAAAAAAACACATCTAGGCTGCAAAAGAAACTCCCTATAACTTGCTACCCTGGACCACATTTTCTATATCATTGGCTCGTTTTCTCTCGTGTTCGGGGAGAAATTTGTGTGGACGGATATGGTAGTGGTGTAGGGGGGAGGCGGGGCATTAGTGGTCCTTTTTTATGGCCGTCCACTTGTCAGGTTGGCTATGACGAGAGAGAGAGAGAGAGTGAGTGAGTGAGTGAATATGAGAGAGAGAGTTACAAGGAATAATTGGTATTTCAGAGACATTGCGGTCCATTCCGAGGAGATACTCGAAGTGGAAGGAGGGAGACTGTTTAGTGCACTACACTCATTACAGAGTGTGCAAAATACTATCTACTCTCTTCTTGAACTGTTCTACTGAAGAAGGTCACTTGCTCACACAAAATTTGGACACAACAAAGAAACTACCACCACAGTATATAAACAATACATAAGATCAGTGATGGAATACGCAAGCCCAGCCTGGGCTTCTAACTTAGCTGAAACACATCATAAGACCTTACAGACTATTCAAAACAAAGCCCTGAAGATCATTACAGGCTGCACAGCTACTGTACCCACAGATCACCTACATCAAGAAACCAAAATCCTCAAAGTCAAAGACCATCTGGACATGAGAGGCACTCAATTCCTGGCAGCAGCCTCCACGAACCAAGACCACCCACTAAACTACATGGCAACACACCCACAGACACCAAGAAATATCAAAACAACACCCAGCACACGGTATCACACACAATTATTGTCCTCTCTCCCTCCCTGCCCACCCCGAACCAACTTCCAGAAGCACATCCATACTCATATCTCTCACCGATCCATCCACTCACTCACAGACAACACACAGCTGCATGCACGACCTCCCGAAATCCATCCTTCCGAATCCTCCCTTCCTCGCGAGGACAGAGTCCACCTGGCCAGGCTGAGATGCGGACACCATCCAGCTCTCCTGAGCTATCAGAAGAGACTGGATGACTCCGTTGTCGACGCCTGCCCGGGATGTAACACAGCACCCCATACCATTAAACACATCATAGAAGACTGCATTTCACACAACCACTTACGCCAACAACACAATCTACACTCAATGAGAGCTCTGTGGGAAAGCCCGATCGTGGCCATGGCCTTTCTCAGGGACTCGGGGCTGTTCGGCCAGGCAGCTTAGGGAACAACAACAACAACAACAACTATTTACAACTTCGGAGGGAAGTTTGTTCCAGGTAGAACAGATCTTATATGTGAAAAAGTTTCCACAAATACTAGTGCTAAACCTTTTCGAGAGAGAGAGAGAGGGAGACTGTCATGAGGAATAAATGTAAGAAGAGATGCAGTAGACAAATTAGCAAGGAGATGGAGACTTAATTAACATACTTCTGGTATGGCTATTATCCGGTGCCTTGCCATTAGCGTCATGAGCTCAGTATAACTGGACCATAACATAGTGTAATTACAAGTGGGTTCTGGTGTATCCCTAGTATTTTTGTATTCGAACTATTCTATATATGCTTATCTTAAATATATGTATTGTATATATTTTGTATATATTGTATACATGTAGTGTAATAAACGATTAGTGTTGGATGGTTGAAGCCCACAGTTGCTCACGTACTTGGGCTTAGTACCACGTATTATGAAAAACATATATTCCCCATTACATCTACCTCTTTGTATAACGTTTCTATATTTTTTTTTTTTTTTTTTTTTTTTTTTTATAAAGAATAACAGGTTGGGACTTTCAATCCAACCTCCAGACTATACTCCCAGTAAGGGATCATCAAAGCTTTTCTTGCTGATCCTCCTTAACCCTTTAAGCCTTAGAAGATACAGTGACGCATTTCTTTTCTGTTTACTGGGTATTATTAGACGATTTTATTCAGATTAGGAAGGGTATATGGAAGTCAGAGGGATAATTGAGACAGTCTTTACTCTTAACTCCCACAGATCCTTCGTAAATTGTATATAATCGTCTAGTGATTGCCAGAATATACTGTCAAAATGCGTCATAATCTTCTAACGGTTAAGTACGGGTTTGGCTACTGACTGACTGACATACTAAACACAAACCCCCGAGGTCAATTCCGGTGCAACATGTAAGGCCAACCAGAGCTGCTACTGCTGACCTACAACACACACACACACACACACACATAACCATACACACAGACATATACACACACACACACACACACACACACACTGACACACACATACACACACACACTGACACACACATACACATACACACACACACACACACAATTACACACGCACACACGCACACTGTCATACGAATACACAGTAAATTCCCATGAGCAATATAGAACACATAGGCGTAACACAACTGATACACATAATACATACACATACAACACACAGAAGAAGAAGAAGAAGAAGAAGAAGAAAATATTAAGAAGTGCCGTTGTAAGTACTTATTCTTAAATACCTTCACCTGGCCGAACCTGTGAAGAAGAAGAAGAAAAAGAAGAAGAAGAAGAAGAAGAAAAGAAGAAGATGAAGAAGAAGAAGAAGAAGAAGAAGAAGAAGAAGAAGAAGAAGCAAACGAAGAAGAAAGATAAAAACAAGTAGATGAATAATATTAAAAATATTATGAATAATATAAAAAGAACAAAATATGAAGAAACAAAATAAGAAAATGCAATGAAAAAATAACAAAATCAGATAAACATAAGAGGAGGAGGAAGAGGCGAAAGAGGGTAAGGATGGTGTTTTTGGAGGAGGAAAACGGTGGAGGACGAGGAGGATGAGAAGGGAGGAGATGAAGTAGGAGGAGGAAGAGATACAATATACTAAACACAAACCCCGCGGTTATACCCGGTGCACCATATAAGGCCAACCAGAGCTTCTGCTGCTCACCCGGCCTACAACACTATTGAAATTGACGATTACCACTTTTCCGCCAATGTATTAACTATATATATATATATATATATATATATATATATATATATATATATATAGAGAGAGAGAGAGAGAGAAAGACAAAATACGATGCGCAAATTGTGTGCGCAACATTGAATATATAGATAAAACCTAGTGCGCTTAAGGTGAGAAGTATGCATTAATCGTTTTGGCGTAACCATTTGAATACTTATTTTCTGGTTTCATGACCACATTTACGATGCACATTCAAAAGACGCTTGGTAATGAATGCCAATTGGTTGAGGTTTTCTATAATGTACTAATATTCATGTTCCTAAAATGAGTACCAGTTTTGTTCTAGGTATAATGGTATATTTATGCAGACACAATATTTAAAGTGCATCCCAAACATGTATTATTTCACCGACTAAGAATATACTGTATGTAATCGTCAATATACAGTAAGATGATATTGCAGTGATGGAGAATACTTGTAAGCATCAATTAGTAAGTTTGTTAAAATAGGACTTCACAGGCTATAATAGTAACCCTAATGGATTATTAAGCCAGCACACTGTAAGTCAAGAATAACGTCAGGACTGGAGCCTCTTTGCAAGAACTCCAGTCCCTTGTCAATTAGTAGCAAAGCATCTGGGCCTTAATAATGGATTGTATTGTCTCGTTTGCTTTCGATGCTGATTCAAGTGGGTGTGTCGTTATGTATGCTCTTGACTGTACGGTTGGCCAAATAAGTCATGTCTCCGCTGTCACGTTTTGCTCACTCTAGGCTGTATTAATGTCTGTCAGATGTTGAATAGGGTGTATAAAGATAAGAACATGTTTGTATATATCACTCGAAACGATTAATTAATGCTTAGATGATATTGATACCAAATATACGAAATATACTTGGTTTCGCGACAACACTTATTTGGGCAACTGTACGGGTTTATAAGTACGGGGTGATTGGAGAGGCATGTGGTAGTTATGATGATTTAGAAAGACACCCACATTGAAATACATTAAGGGTATGAAAAGGGCAATCGAAGTGTCCATGATAATTTACCCCTTACAAGGTATATGTTAGTTATAAGTTCATTTAACATAAGGATAGAAAAGTATATCATTATGAATCTAACCCAATGCTTATATATATGTTTTTTCATATTCTTATGTACTATAGATATGAGTGCGTGTGCATTTGTACTTGTGTGTGTGTGTGTGTGTGTGTGTGTGTGTGTGTATATATATATATATGTGTGTATGTCCTATGTAAGTCCTGGACGTTTGTATGTATATGTCTGTGTGTGGTGATGGTCGAGTCGTAATTCTGTTTGTCGTGCTTCTTTTCCTGCTGGCTAATTTAAAAGTCTAATCCTAATGGCACAGTAAGCCAAGACTCTCAACCCTCCAACCCTCACTCGCTCACCCACGCATATTTTGCAAAGCGCTAATATAGCACAATTTAAAGTAACTATCAGTGTTGGCGACTGTACGAACGGGTTTCGGACATTCGACAAACAGAACAGCATAGTATTATAATTACACACTCAAAATGCCTGTTCTATATGGCCATCACTTCATCTGTATGGTGAAATATAAACCACTCCTTCAACTTATAATCACTTCATCTGTATGGTGAAATATAAACCACTCCTTCAACTTATAATCACTTCATCTGTATGGTGAAATATAAACCACTCCTTCAACTTATAATCACTTCATCTGTATGGTGAAATATAAACCACTCCTTCAACTTATAATCACTTCATCTGTATGGTGAAATATAAACCACTCCTTCAACTTATAATCACTTCATCTGTATGGCGAAATATAAACCACTCCTTCAACTTATAATCACTTCATCTGTATGGTGAAATATAAACCACTCCTTCAACTTATAATCACTTCATCTGTATGGTGAAATATAAACCACTCCTTCAACTTATAATCACTTCATCTGTATGGTGAAATATAAACCACTCCTTCAACTTATAATCACTTCATCTGTATGGTGATATTTAAACCACTCTTTCAACTTATAAATTCATATTTCTTTCATTCTCTCACTTTTTTTGTTTTTACATTTTTCAACCTCTTATGTATTAATGCCTTCCAACCATACCACATTTTTTCCTCTGCTCGCCATGATATACAAATGCCTGTCTAGATGTCCAGGCAAAAAATATGACCCTTCAAGCAAACCATCTGAAAGCACAGTATCTCCAAAAAATCTTGTTACACCTTCACTTGTTCTATTTGGATGAGGGAGACAAAAGTCAAAACTGCCTGTGGCGAGTGTCTCCCCCAGAGTTGAAAGAGTGACAGGGCCAAAATCAAGGGACATTCGAGCCATAATGTCTGGACACACTTAAAGGTCCGACTATATTTGACTGTAGAGGAGAGACCAAAGACAAAAGTGGCAACACAATGGGGGAGGTTGGCCATCGATCTCTGCTACTGTAGGCTTTCTAACCTTTACATATTCGGTTATTGTATTAACTCGTAATATAGAACATAATACTCTTTAAGGGGATATTATTATCAATTTGATAATACATTATTTTCTTTATTTTATATTATATATTTATTTGTTTTATTTGTTTTCCTCCCTAGACCTCTACCAATCTTAAAACTTATACCCCCAAGACTCCCTTCGAGATATATTTGTGCATATTTTGATAGACAGAATGCCGGGTCCTCCTATATTACAGGCTGACTATCACTTGCTATGAAAGGATCGATACCTAAATGGCATGACATGTCTTAAAATCGCCAAATTAATGGGGCCAGTGTCATATAATTTCAAAACTATTGGGGCTAAGCATGAGGGAGAAGGCCGGGGTCCAGAAAACCCAGCTTTAGTTGGTGGACATTTGTGATAATTAGTTAGTGGAATTTTATGACGTCCCATCTGGATAATTACACTATGGCTACCTGTATAATATGCAGTAGCCCCTGTGTACCAGGCTGGATAACTCACTAGCGTTATCCATCTCAGGCTACAATTAGGCAATGCTAAGGATGTGAGCGCCGCGGTGAAGCACAGGCCTCCCAACTTTACCTGTTATTTTATTAGACTAAGAAAGATCTATCGTAGTCAAGGAATGTAAGCCCACAGTAACTACTTCCATTTGAGTTTACATCCACAGGAAAAAGAAGGTTGCAATATGACTAAAGCTGGTATCACACGAGCTCTTTTTCCCTCAACATTTATCCTCATCACTGGGCAGGCAGTTTAGCAGGTTAACATTGCAAATATTTCGATTATCTAAATTCATCTATCATTAGTCTAGTTTCCGATACCAGTGCAATATATTCTAGAAACGTTGCTTTAAAAGTGTTGATTATTGAATGCTGAATATAAAAGCTCATGTGTGATATCGGGTTAAGAAAAACCTGGATGTCCTAAAGCTTCCTGTAGATGGTTGGAAGACGGACAGGCCAGCTATAGTGAGGCCGAGCAAAGTGATTATTTGGTTTTGACAGGCCTGGCATTTCTCTGCTTCTGCCCCTCCCCCACACCACCGGACTGTTGCGCTTGAGTGTGGGTGCGTGTGTTTGAGTGTGCGTGCGTGTATAAGTTTGTTGTGTCTGATTTTATATGTGTGTGCGTGTGCTTGAGTGTGTTACGTCTGGCTTTGCTTGTATGTATATTGCAGTGTGTGTATCAGTGTTTGTGTGGGTGTTGCACTATTGTGTGTGTAGATGAATGTCTATTGTATTATGTGATTGTGAAGTCGTGTGCTCGATTACACATGTATACTTCTGTGTGTGTGTATATATATATATATATATATATATATATATATATATATAATGTGCATATTTGTGTATTGTGTACGTGAGTGTGTGTGTGTGGGTGTGTTTGCCTGTTTTTTGTGTTAGCTTGTGTGTGTGCGTTGGCCAAAAGGCATAAACATGTAACACTAGAATATTTGGTCAAATGAATAGGTGTTTTACATATTAATTGTATAAATAGTTCAAGATAAACAGTAAGATTGTTTCTGAAATGTTGATCATGATGACTTATAAATGAGTCAAAACGTTGAAAATAAAAAATAAAGAAGTTCGTGATTACCCTTGTCCTTATCTTTCTCCTAAGACTATGATCTTTTTTCTTTTGTAAAGTTATTCTTCATATTTGTGTACAGTTACGCTCAAAAGTAAAACAAAATCTTAATTACATAATCTTTTCAATAATTTCCTTTTCTATTCATGTTGGAGTTACCCTATATTTGTGCTTGTTGATAGTAAGTTGATGGATAGGCTTAATTTGCTTGATGTATGTGAACAATTACTTGGCCGAAAGCCACTCCAATAGCACTTCTGCCACCACCTCCACCTGTAGATCAATACTACCACCGCCAGCACCACCACCACGATTACCAACAACAACAACAACAACAACAACAACAACCATCATCACCGCCACCATCGCTACCAATATCACCACCACCACCACCCGCACCACTATGTCACCACTACCACCATCGCTACTAATATCACCATTGCCACCACCCCCACCTCTAGATCACCATTACCACCCCCACTACCATCAACTACCACCACCACCCTCACCACTACCACTCCCACCCCCTCCACTACCACCAACCACCACGATCAACACCACCTTCGCTACTAATATCACCACCACCACCACCACCACCACCACCACCCGCACCACTATATCATCACTAACACCCCCACCCCCACCACACTCTCCTCCCCCACCACCACCCACACCACTATCTCCTCCTACCATTTTATCCGTTTCTGGGCTTCTTGTCTTATTAACCCTCCACTGGTCAGGATAATGGCAGAAGCTAGTCGGCCTTTGATGCGTTGCTTGTGTTGGCTTTTTAGAATTGGTGGCAGATTGCTTTGATAGGAAGAGACAAAAACAACAGGATGCGTGTGTGTGTGTGTGTGTGTGTAGAGCATTGTCAGCAACTATACTCTGTTTCTTTCAATTGGCGACCAATTAAATCCCCTGGCAGCTAATTTTCTTGATACTTAATGGAAAATTAGGAAACTACTATGTCTCTGCACCATATTAAGACCAAGTATGTATACAATTAGTACCATATTTCGCTACACAATCTTCAAAGTAACTGAGAAATCTTGAGGGAACTTTGCAATTTACCGTCAGTTGAAATGAAACCGACTATAGTGTGAATGTACAGTTGATTACAAAAGGTGTCATTATTTTCACATAAATGTTTTTCAGAAGCTACCATATTAGAGTTGCAGACAAAAACGCACGTGTGATACCGGCTTAGAGAGTTAGTTAGTTAAAATCGGACCTCAGAGGCCATCAACCCTATTGGATTATCAAGCCAGCACACTGTAAGTCAAGAGTAACGTCAGTCTACTTCACAAGGTTTTATAGTTTTAGGCTGCATAATTGGAGGGTAGTTTATGATGGGTGAAAGCTTAAGTGGAATATCTCTAGTGCTTACGTTCTTGAACCCTCCTCCTCCTCCTCCTCCTCCTATCTCTCTCTCTCTCTCTCTCTCTCTCTCTCTCTCTCTCTCTCTCTCTCTCTCTCTCTCTCTCTCTCTCTCTCTCTCTCTCTCTCTCTCTCTCTCTCTCTCTCTCTCTCTCTCTCTCTCTCTCTCTCTCTCTCTCTCTCTCTCTCTCTCTCTCTCTCTCTCATGATAAAGAACCCCAAGAAGACGGTTGAACACACCTATAACTTCAGGGAAGCTGCCAAAGCAAAAATGGGATATATTCCTTACAAGGAAAATCAGAAGAAAAATGTATACCCCAATAATTTTGAGCTAATAATTTTACCACATAGGAAGACTTGGCTAGGGCATAGATTTGGAAAGTGACAGCTCAATTGTTCCAGCACTTTTTGAGTTACAGAGTTTATAGGTTACGATTTCTGACCAACCTAGAATGAACGGACTATAGAAGAGTGTGACGGGTAGATGATTGGAGAAGTCGATTTTTCGGAAGCATTGGAAGTAATAAGGCTATCTCTGCACCAATTTATATTTTATGATGGATCAAAAGTGTGCTATGGCCTCATCACGTGAGTTGTTAAGAGATTGAATAGAGGGTCGCTTTGGAAAGCTAGTTAAATAGTTTAGGAGAGAATCCAATTACAGACAAAATCAAATAAAGAAGGTTACTGAGTGGGTTAATGACATATGATTCAGATAATGTTTGATATTGGGTTTACCGCTTTAACTATTGGATTCCCTTCTTTATTTAAAGATCGTCTAATGATAGCCAACATAAAACGAAAATGACGCCCATGGGCAAAAGGTTTTAAGATCGCTAAACTAATGGGTCGAACATCCTAGCATTTCAAAACTAATGGAACTAAACATAAGAGAAGAGTGGGTCCAGATAATACCCTAAATATTGAATTGATGACGATGGTAATAATAGTGCAGTGGTTAATGTGAATGGTAGGTATAAAGTTAAGGTGTGGTTAGTGAATCTAGGCCCTACATGGTGTTAACCCCTACTGTGCCGGAGACGTCTTTTTTATTGTATTCTAGCTATATTTACACCAGTTTGTGCAGGCTAAAAAGGATGTGCGGTATTATGAAGGGGTAAGGGGAGGTTTTTAGTTGATTCCCTAGACTTCCATCAAGCTTAAAATTACTCCCCCTAGACCCCCTTTCAAGATAAATTTGTACATTTTTCGGTAGAAAAATTTCCCGGCCGAAGGCCGGTTCCCCTTAAATTACAGGCTCGCTATCGCTCACCAGGAAAATATCGACACCTAAATGGCACGAATGGTCTTAAAATTGACAGAAATGGGGCAAGGGGTCTTAAAATCGCCAAACTAATGGGGCGAACGTCTTAAAATCTCAAAAGCAATGGGGCTAAACATGAGGGAGAGGGGGGTCCAGAAAAAAATCCTCCAGGTGGATATCTCCCCTTAATATTATTTTTATTAATCTCACCACCACACCCCCAATGAAATTAATTAAAGTATATATGAGTGAGATAGTAGGACGCCTGTTCATTGCTGGAGGCGTTATCTTTCAACTGAATATAATCGTCTAAATATAGATTACTCGGATGTTACTGGTACTAAATGGGTTAAGAAGTGGTTTAACCCCTTGTGTACCGGTAACGTCTTTTATATACTATTTGTTCTATATTTAGACGATTTTGTGCAGTTTAAGAAGGATCTGAGGTAGTTACAAGGGTGAAGTGAGATAGTTAGAAGCCTGTTAATTGCTGGAGGCCCTTTTTAATAAGTAACACCCCGTTCTAAACATTAATCATCCATTACAAACTCCAAACAAAATGCAATCGTCTAATAGTAGCCATAATATAGTTAAAAGGACGTCGCCAGTACATACGGGGTTAAAAGGGTTAAGTGAGACAGTTCGAAGCCTGTTAATTGCTGGATGCCCTTTTTAAACGGAATGCAATCGTCTAATAGTAGCCATCATATAGTTAAAAGGACGTCGCTAGTACAGAAGGGGTTAATCCGTACAGTACCAGGGACGTATTTTTCAACAAATTCTGGCAACTATTAGACGATTATATTCACCTTAGGAAGGACCTCTGGCAATAATAAGGCTTCAAACTATCTCATCCAACCATTTAAACTATCTATCTATCTATCTATATGCTCAGGCCCAATCCCCATTTTGGGGGTAGCCGACTCAAGACAGAGCAAGAACAGGGAAAACACAAAAGCAACATAAATCAAAAAATAAACACAGATAAAAAACACAAACTCACACACATCCAGGTCACCCAGGAGAAGACCCAGAGACCAGGGTTACCAAGGTCGCTCCAGCACTCCCCCGGCCCCTGACCACCCGGAGAGGTTCCGATCTCGGCAGGCAGACATGCAGCGGAGCCAAAGCCACAAGCCCTCCCACCACACTTCCAGGCGCACCCTTCATATTAATCGTCTCCCCGGGCCAGGCGCCTGATGGACTATTATCTAGTCGAACTTGCGCCCGACCCCTTACTCCAAATGACCACGTGTTCACTCAACTATTCACAAGCATTCTCCATTCACTCCTGTCCACCACCACTTCCCCTGCCTGATCTATAGTCATTCCTCTATCATCCAAAGCCTTTCTTACACAGTCTCTCCATCTCAATGGGGGTCTTCCTGCCCTTCTATCTCCCCTTGTACCTGACTCACATATTCTCTTTGTAAGCCTTTCATCTCCCATTCGTTCAACATGACCATACCAGCTCATTTAAACTACCACAGATGATTCCTAAGCTGTATAATATCATCTAAGTATAGCTAGAATAAAATATAACACACGCCGCTGGTACTCAAAGGGTTAATGGGGTGTGTCGGTATTGCTTTCCGCGACTGTACCTTGCAACACCTTGATGTGCCATGGCGAATAGAAAAATATAGGGTTTTAAAAGGCGCACCTCTCGTGGAGTCTCTGGCCCGCCCCCATCTCTCTCTCTCTCTCTCTCTCTCTCTCTCTCTCTCTCTCTCTCTCTCTCTCTCTCTCTCTCTCTCTCTCTCTCTCTCTCTCTCTCTCTCTCTCTCTCTCTCTCTCTCTCTCTCTCTCTCTCTCTCTCTCTCTCTCTCTCTCTCTCTCTCTCTCTCTCTCTCTCTCTCTCTCTCTCTCTCTCTCTCTCTCTCTCTCTCTCTCTCTCTCTCTCACTTTGGACTATTCGAGAATATTACTTGTATGGTTACCTTGTGAGATTTATGTGTTGGGTTATAACTAAGTATGTGAACTAATCTGAACAAAAAAGAAAATCACCTTGCTTGCATTATATATTTTGTATTATGTATCCATTTAACTTATGTGTGTGAACTATTCTGAAAATGCCTTGTTTCACCTATCTTGTATTATTATTGATCAAACTTAATATTCTTGTGTCAATCATGTGGCTCTGAGCATCATCATTCATTGTGAGATTAATATGTCTTTTTCATTAATAATCTTAGTATTGTGACGCCATTCTTAATATAATTTGGCTATCATTAAATGAACTTATTTAGCTTAGAAAGGAAATTTAAGAATAAAGGAGTAATAACTGTCCTATTTATTCTTCGTAGACTCATAGACTATTACACCATTTTTTTCTAAAGAAAGCCAAAATTAAAATAGACATTGCATCATGGTAACTGAAAGAGTTCAGATTAATTTTATGAAGATCGATTTATGGGTTAATTAGCAAGTTCGTTAAGGGATTTGTTTTCTTTGGTTTCCTTGCTTGACCTCCATCAAGCTTAAACAAATACAAATACACTCAAGATCCCCTTTGTAGTTAAATGTGGGCATTTTCAGTAAAAGAATGCCCCAACTGAAGGTCAGTTCCTCCCAAATTGCAGGCTCGCTATCGCTCACCGAAAAATATATGCATGTATGTAGCACGATATGTCTTAACAAATATAGAAAAAGGGGCGAAAGATCTTAAAATAGCCAAACTAATGGGGCGAACGTCTTAAATTGTCAAAACTAATGGGGCCAAACATGAGGGAGAAAGGAGTCCAGAGAAAACAACCCCCTAATTTAGACAATTTTCTGTAAACCCTGTTTGAGTCTCAGTAATTAGCAAGTTCTTTCGCTTAGTTCAATTTGCTGTAAACCATTTTTGAGCCTCGGTAATTAGCCAGTTTTTCCATATACAGTAGACTAATTTACTGTAAACCCAATGTGAGTTCCAGTAATTATCAGGTTCTTACATGTAGACTAATTTGCTGTAAACCCTTTTGAGCCTTGGTAATTAGCAAGTTCTTTCATTTAGACTAATTTGCTGTAGACCGTTCTGTAAGTCAATGAGTTCCGTTGAAAAAAAAAATAAAGCTCATAACAGAGGTCCGTTTTGTGAGGTCCAATGTGCAGGAACGACCAATAAACTTCCTTAATTTATGAGTTCACCTGACTGGAGGGAAAGGTAGGAGGGAGGAGTGGGTGTTGGCTTGGGTACGGAGTGTGGTTGTGGGTGGGGGTGTGTGGGAGGGGGGGGGGGGGTGAGGGAGGGTGTGTGTTTGTAGTTGTTGGTGCTTGGTGTGTGTGTGTATGGGGGGGGGGGGGGGGGTGTGTGTAGGCAGTGTGTGTGTTGTTAACTATTGTTTTTTGGTGTGTGTTGGGGGGGGGGGGGGGTATGTTCAGTAACTATTATTAAAGGGAATTAGGGACTCTGTTCTAGGACTGCTTTTGAATAGTTAATTATTTGCAAGCCCTGTGAGCTTGCTGAAGGTTGGAGCGTTTCTAGATATGGAGATACAGCAGCCATCCTTTAAAATTAGTGGACTCCAAGCATTTTTAGTTATAAAAGTATAATATATTAAAATTAAAGTTCCGAAAGCAATGTTTGTGCAGTGATAATTAAGCAATGTAAAACAAATTATGTATGAGCAAATCATGGCGATTTTACTTGCGTATAGAAAACCATAACAGTGCACCCAGGTATATGAGTGAATACAAGTCTTGAGTATTTTGTCTTGAATTAAAGTGGTTCTCTTATATTATTCATTTTATAACAATAACTACCGAGATTAAATATTAGATGTAAAGTATTATTTGATAAATGTAAAACAAAGATAAATAAATGTGTATATATATATATATTGTCCTATATAATTTTCCCAATACACTCGGAACCTTTGTGAGTGACTGTACTGGGGCATTGGGTGTGGGTGGGTGAAAGCGGTGGGTAGATGGACTGTATTTGATATTTACAAGATTTGGGTACAGACTGGTTGGGGAGTGATAAATGCTTGAAGCTCATGGTTATATATATATATATATATATATATATATATATATATATATACTCAGTTTGAGAATGCTACTTTTCAGTATAGATTTGATTTTGATTTTGCCCCGAGGGGCGAGTTTATTGAGCAGCGCCCCCCATCCTGTGAGGGGACAACCACTAGTAAGGCGATACATACTGCTCAAAGAGCGTATAGAGGTTAGTACAGAAACAAAGAGGTCATTGCATGATAGTGTTTTAGTCCCCACCTTGACAAATGGAAGTGAAGCATGGACGTTGTTAGAGGAACACAAGTCGAGAGTGAGAACAGTTGAAATGAGTTATCTAAGAGTTATTTGGAGTAACGTGGATGGACACACTGGCGAACCAGGAAGTACGTGAGAGATGTGGGGTTGAGGTGGATGTTATGGAGAATGTCGGGACTAATGTACTGAAGTCGTATGGACACATGGAGTTAAGGGGGCCGACCTCGTTTTTTTCTCTTTCTCCCTCTCTCTCTCTCTGGGTTGCATCTTTTCGTCCTCATTCAGCCTACTGTTTTAAGACGTTTATCCCCATCCAGTTGTCGATTTTTCAGCATATTTGAAAACTGTTTTTGACAGAAGGCTAAATTTGTACATTTTTCTATCAAACAATTTCTCCGGCGAAGCCGGATTTCTCCATACAATGCTGGCTCGCTATCGCTCGCCAGGAAGAAATCGACACCTGGATGGGGATAAACGTCTTAAAACAGATGGCTGAATGGGGCCGAATAGATACAAGCCAGAGAAAGAGAGAAAAGGAGTGAAAAAAGCAGGTCACCCCCCTTAATGGAGAGCATGTGGATGGCAAAGAGGGTGTATGAGAGTGAGGTGGAAAGGGTTAGAGGGAGGGGTAGACCGAGAATGGGGTGCAGGGATGGAGTGGAGAGATGCATGGGACAGAGGGTGATGGAGTGGGAGGAGGGACGAGTATTTGGAAGAGTTTTGTTTTTGCCATCCCGTCGGGGATTAAGGGGGAGGTAGTTGCTTTTTCTGGATACCCTTCTCCCTCATGTGTAGCATATTAGTTTTCAGATTTTAAGACGCTCGTTCCATTAGTATGGCGAATTTGCCCCATTTCTTTATCAGTATTATGACCTTACGTGCCATGTAGGTGTCAATTTTCTCCTGGCGAGCAATAGCGAGCCTATAACTTTATAAGAAACCAGCCTTTGGCCGGGACATTTTTCTACCGACAAATGTACACATTTATCTTGAAAGGAGGTCTAGGAGGTGTTTTTTAAATCTTGATGGAGGTCAAGCGAGGAATCTCAAAGATAAATTAATAGTTTAATACATAGACCAATAAACAAGCACTACCCCCTAAAGAAGTCTGGCAAAATATAGATACAAATATTATCATTAATTTTGTTATTATTATGTTTATGTATTTATCTGTTTTCCTTTGTTCCTCGTATTCGCGACTCCGAGATTCTTTTTGAGCAATTTTTTTTTTTTGTGAGGCAAAACTCACAACCCTGCCAAAACAATGAGTTGCAAAGTGATGTTAGAGTCTAAATTAAGCTATTTTTTAAGCCTTTGATTGCTGGAGGTATAGTATAAGCTAATTAAGATCCTGTAATATTACCCAGAAGAAAAAAACAAAACGAACACAACAATAGGAAGCGTCTTTGTATAGATGTGAAAAGAGTAATATGGTAACAATTTAGTTAACCCTCTATGTACCGGTGCCATCCTTTTGTTCTGGCTACTATTAGACGATTTTATTGAGCTTAAAAAGGGCCTCCAGCAATCAACAGGCTTAGAACGGTCTCACTTAACCCTTTTTACTACCACATATCCTTCCTAAACTGTGTCAAATCGTCTAAATACAGTATAGCTAGAATAAACATTTAAATCGTCTAAATACAGTATAGCTAGAATAAACATTTAAATCATCTAAATACAGTATAGCTAGAATAAACATTTAAATCGTCTAAATACAGTATAGCTAGAATAAACATTTAAATCGTCTAAATACAGTATAGCTAGAATAAACATTTAAATCGTCTAAATACAGTATAGCTAGAATAAACATTTAAAATCGTCTAAATACAGTATAGCTAGAATAAACATTTAAATCGTCTAAATACAGTATAGCTAGAATAAACATTTAAATCGTCTAAATACAGTATAGCTAGAATAAACATTTAAATCGTCTAAATACAGTATAGCTAGAATAAACATTTAAATCGTCTAAATACAGTATAGCTAGAATAAACATTTAAATCGTCTAAATACAGTATAGCTAGAATAAACATTTAAAAGCCGTCGCCGGTACAGTAGGGGTTAACTAGGAATTGGCTACTGACAGACCCACTAATTAATTTTCACTTTTGTACTCGGACATTGATTTTAATAGAGGGGGAGTAAGAAGAGCAGAATGGAAGAACATTATATTGAGGAGGTAGTATATACGGCCCTTTGTACTCGTGGATGGCCTCCTTATACACGGCTATTCTTTACCACTAGCTCTAGCTCTCTCTCTCTCTCTCTCTCTCTCTCTCTCTCTCTCTCTCTCTCTCTCTCTCTCTCTCTCTCTCTCTCTCTCTCTCTCTCTCTCTTTCTCTCTCTCTCTCTCTCTCTCTCTCTCTCTCTCTCTCTCTCTCTCTCTCTCTCTCTCTCTCTCTCTCTCTCTCAGTACATGTGACACATATGATGCTACTTGAAATGAAAAGACAAGATAATGTGACTGAACATTGACAAAGACAAATCCGGGCTGCTATTATTGTGTAGGCCGAAAGTTACGATAGATGTAGGAATGCCAGGTGAGGGTGACGGTATACTCTTTGTTCAGGTTGTATATGATCATTAAACACACAATGACAGACGTAAGCTAAATCTAGAATATATCTCTGTCTGGCATTTTGGGATTATTTATTGATGAGAAATCACGTTATTGTGTTATCCACTTTTGTTCATGTCTCTCTTTTTTTGGATGGGCTCTCCATGAAATATTCGGGATTGCATATTACTATTTTCATTAATTACTATCATTAATTAAATATAAGGTTTCATATACTTTCCATTGACTGCTAAGAACAATTAATATAATGTTTGTTTCTATATAAACTCAACAAATATAATATATATATATATATATATATATATATATATATATATATATATATATATATATATATATATATACTGTATATATTTTTGTATTTATTTTTATTTTTTTACGAAAATATTTGATTTGCTATTCGATTACACAACAACTAAAGTGTTCAATAGGTGTAAAATGAATAGCTACATAAATAAAATAAGGTAAAATAAGATGGCCCTCACTCGACCTCCAACCAACCACCCCGACACACATACGAACGAGGGGTCTGTGTGTGGATTTTGAGTAATAGTGGACATCAGCAGTCTCTCTTTACCCAGCAATTAGGAATGAGTTAGTGAGGTGAGGGTGGGGCTGAGAGAGAGAGAGAGAGAGAGAGAGAGAGAGAGAGAGAGAGAGAGAGAGAGAGAGAGAGAGAGAGATATGCAGGGAAGGCGATAAGAAAATAGAGAAGAAGGGAACAAAGAGAAGTATAAGAGAAAAACAGAAAAGCTAAAAAGTTGAGAGCAAACATGATTATATAGCCGTTTTATTTTTGTTTTATTTGTTTTGTCTATTAATTAATTAATTCCTTTATTTCTTAGTTTTCTCGCTAGACCTCCATCAAGCTTAGACAAACCCCCCCTAGACCCCCCTTCAAGATCAATTAGTACATGTTTTGGTAGAAAAATGTCCCGGCCGAAGGCTGGTTCCTCTTAAAATTTCAGGCTCGCTTTTGCTCGCCAGGAAATAGTCGACACCTAAAGGTGACGAAAGGTCTTAAATTTGACAACGAAATGGGGCGAAAGGTGTTAAAATCGCCAAACTAATGGGCCGAACGTCTTATAATCTCAAAACAAATGGGGCTTAACACGAGGGAGAAAGGGGACCAGAAAAAACGACCCATCTTCCCTTAACCTCAACAGTCCATCAGCCTCACCTTAGTGGCTCAAATTGGGAAGGCAACCAGGGACCCACAGTACAAGCCCATAACAATTACATTAATTATAATAATAAACATAATAACGTACATGCGAAAATATGTGAAATATATCTTGGGTTTATCCATATATGATTTCACCGTCTTTATCTTGACCTCAAGCATATTTGAACTAATTTCAGGATCATGGTGCTAATGGTGCTCATTTTCTGGCTGAAAGTGAGCGATTAAATTAAGTTTAAGAAGCATCTCTCATTTGATCTCCTATGTAACGTTTTGATTTCTAAATGTCCTAAGTTTATAAAACAAACGTCTAATGTTGATGAGAATAAATGTAAAATCGTATTAAAAGGGTCAAGTTAACTTAGGTTTAATTTAGTTTGTTTTGCGGTTAGGTGAGGTCAAATTAGGTTAGCTCAGGTTAGGATAGATCAAAATAGGTGAGAGCGTATTAGATAACGTTGATGTGCGTGGCTTGAGTTACATTACCTCATTATTATCAATTAACTTATGCATTAGGAGATAGGGAATTGGGTGGTTGTGCAGGAGGTGAGTAAACAGGTTTAGTTTGGGTGGCGGCAGGAAGGAAGGAAGGTAAAGGTATACAGGGAGGCTGGGGTCATTAAGGGGGGTCACCTGCTTTTATTCTCTTTCTCTTCTTTTCTCTCTTTCTCTGGGGTGTATCCATTCGGCCCCGTTCAGCCAACTGTTTTAAGACGTTTATCCCCATCCAGGTGTCGATAGCGAGCCAGCATTGTATGGTGAAATCCGGCTTTGCCGGAGAATTTTTTTCTATCAAAAAATGAATAAATATAGCTTGCTGTCAAAACAAAAATATATATATGCTGGCTCGCTACCGCTCGCTAGGAAAATATTGACACCTGGATGGGGGTAAGCGTCTTGAACAGTAGGCTGAATGGGGCCGAATGGATACAAGCCAAAGAGAGAGGGAGAGAAAGAGAAAACAAGCGAGGTGGGCCCCCTTATGAGGCAGTAGGAGGTATAGGGGGCGGTGTACAGGTGAATAGTAGACCAGCCTAACCTAACATTACGGTAAATTGGATGCTAAAGAGTTTCTGAACACTGGAGCAAGAGGTATGGCATAGGTAGATGTTTGAGAATACTGCATACTAAGAAACAATAGTAATAGCAATAATAATATTTCAAGGAAAATTATGATAGATATATAACTACTACTACTACTACTACTACTATTACTACTCCTACTACTACTACTAATAATAATAATAATAATAATAATAATAATAATAATAAAATAATAAATCAAATAATACTTATATTAATATTAAAAATACCTGTAATTGTAAAAATAAATAATATTAATAACAATAATAACACCAATAATAACAGTAATAATAATAATATTAATAATAATAATAATCTAATAATAACAATAATTTAGCGTAAGGGGCAGTCGGGGGCGGATAGCAGGTGAATAGCAGGCCAACCAACCCTAACATTACGGTAAATTGGATGCTAAAGAGTTTCTGAGCACTGGCTAATGGGAAAACGAGTTGCGTAATTCTAATGATGTGGAGGAGCGACTTGTTTGGAATAGGTTGAAGTTTTAGAATACTTACTAATAGGAAATTCTACTAAGAAATCTAATTTTGGAAATGTTTTGAGACAGTTCTGTACTGGTATTGACGACTAGAATACTAGTAAATTATTATAGGGACACAGTGATTATAGTCTATTTATTTTGACCTTGCGAAATATGTACTCACATGTCAGCTAATTTATCGATACTCGAATACATATGAAACGAGTGCGGCTGCGGCTAAATATGAAATACATATGAAACGAATGCGGCTGCGGCTAAATATGAAATTAAATTCATGCTTCACAGTTTTGATGTCCATGAAAGTGATAAATTGGGTTAAGCAATGCAACTTCATGTATATTTTTTCTTGTATTTCTCTTTATTTTAATTACAGTCTTACGACCTAACTGTCCCGAATTGACACCCTGCACCCGAGTTGAGTCCACATGAACTACTGTAGATTGTTGGTAATGTATGAACTGAGATGAAAAAAAAACTAAAAAATAAATAAATAAATAGCTAAGTAAACTAATATAACTTGGATAATGTAGTCGACTCTGCATTCATTCCACCACAGGGTCCAAAACACTGGTGCTGGCAGAATAACACTTTGGTGATGCATATCCTACCATGCCCCCCCCCCCAGACACACACACACACACACACACACACACACACACACACCTACACTACACTAACCTCAAGATGGCTCAGTACTTCTTCAAATGCCCGTCAAAGGGTACAGGCACGTATTAATGTGTATAGACCTTTTCAGGGTTCAGAGACTAGAATTATAACTTTCATTTACTTTTTCTTGTAGTAGGTGTGTGAACAGCTTTATGTTTAGAACTAGTGTATATATATATAATAAACACTCCTTTTATGTGGTTTATTATAAAGTACTGTAAATTAATGTTAATAGTTGTAATTGCATGTAAACAATACGAAATCCTTACAATGTTATTAGTGTATGTAGCTATAAGATCCTACACGAGAGGTACACCCTAGAGGCATAATAAGTATGCGCTCATTTTATTGATTGATTGGACTATAACGAGACAAAACAGTCCTGCAAAATACCAACAAAAGATTCCCAGATTGGCGTTAGGAGGTGTATTTTTTTCTGGACACCCTTCTCCATCAGGTTTAACCCCATTAGTTTTGATATTCTAAGCATTTTGGCACATTAGTTTGTCGATTTTAAGGCCTTTTTTCCCCATTTCTTAGTCGATGTATGTAGTCGAGCCATGTAAGTGTCGATTTTCTCATGGCAAGCAATAAAGAGCCTGCAATTTACGAGGAATTGACCTTCGCCCGGTTCGTTTTTCTTCAAAAAAATTACACATTTATGTCGCAGGGAGGACTTGGGGGTATCTTTAAGGCTTGATGGAAGTGTAGAGAGCAAACTTGAAAAAACAAAAAACATATATCATTAAAGGGTCAAAGATTCCAATGTGGGAGTGTAGTTTTTCTGGGCTGCGGGTGTACGTCTGTGTGTAACGACTGTGTGTACCGCCGAGTGCCTGATGGAGGGTGACCAGGAGGAGGCGGGGCTGGGGGGGAGGTAGAGAGGGACCGAAGGAAATGGCTAATTAATATGGTGGGGGTGGTGGGTACTGTGTCAAGGTTGGTATGGTGTTTTGGTGTGGTTTGGTATGGTGCTAGCTATGCGGTGGTAGCTATATTGGTTAGCGATGTGGGGGTTAACTATTATTTTTTGATTTTTTGATTTTTTTTTTTGTCTATGTGATTGAGGGAGGCAAAAGGCATCATTGTAGGGATCATTGGTGTGGATGAAAGACTGGATGTGGGGTGTGGTGTGGTGTGGTAGGTAGGTAGGGGATGTGTACCACCAGATATGTGATGTATGGGGGAGCGGGAGTAGACAAGGCTGGTGGGGGATGTATAGGCAAGAGCATTTATGGCGACGACGCAACCATTTGAATCAGTATCGATCTCAAACGAAACACTACAATGCTTTAATATAGCCCAGATGCTTCAGAACTTGGCTTTAAGGGGGGTGACCTGCTTTTTTCTCGTTCTTGGTTGTATCCCTTCGGCACTATTCAGCTTACTGTTTTAAGACATATATCCCCATCCAGGTGTCGATGTTTTCCTGACGAGCGATAGCAAGCCAACATTTTATGGAGAAATCCGGCTTTGCCGGAGATTTTTTGTATCGAAAAATGTACAAATTTAGCCAGCTGTCTAACTCATTGTCCAAATTATGTTGGCTCACTATCGCTCGCCAGGTATAAATCGACACCTGGATGGGGATAAGCGTCTTAAAACAGTAGGCGGAATGGGGCCGAATGGATACAACCCAGAGAGATACAAAAGAACAGGTCACCCCCCTTAAACGTTCAAAGATTCGACAAAGTGTACATTTATTATATTATGAGAACTGTACAACATAGTGGGACTGAAGGAGAAGGGACATTGCTTTGTTGGGGGTGGGGCGTATACATGTGGTTTGTGGGCAGTGATTGTTTGGTTGGGGTGTTGGGTGTGTGGGATAAGCTGGGGTGTGGTGTAGTGTTGTGGTGTCTTTAATATTTGGAGTGGGAACATATTAGGTGTTATCTGTTGTGGTGTGGTTTAGTGTGGTGTTAAGTGGTGTGGAGAAAATGTTATGGTATTTAGTGGCTTGGTGTGGTCTAGTGTGGTGTAGTGTGAAGGTACGTATATGTGTACCGCAGGATTGTCTGATGGATGAGCGACCTGGAGGAGGCGGTGCTGGGGTATGTATAGTGGAACTGAAGGATAATGGAAGTTAATATGTTGGGGGTGGTGGGAGGGTGTCTTTTGTGGTGTGGTGTCTTGTAGTGATGTAGTGGTGTGGCGATGTAACGTGGTGCGGTGGTGTAGCGTGGTGTTGCATGGTATGATCTGGTGTATCGGGGTGTTTTCCAATGGGTTATGGAGTTGATGTCTGATGGATGGAGGAGCGAGATGAGGCGAAGCTGAGGAGTATAAAGTGGAAGGGAGGGAAAGAGGAAACCAATATGTTGGTGTTTGCTGGGGTGGGGGTTTGTGTGGTGGGGTCTGATGTAGAGGGGTGATGTTTGGGGGGGGGGGGGGGGGGGGGGGCTATGTACCGCCGACGTCTGATGGATGACCGACCGGGAGGAGGCGGGGCTGTGGGGGGTGTACAATTGACCTGAAGGAGATGGAAAAATTAATATGTCGAGGTTGGTTATGGTGTGGTGTGGTGGAGTGAGGAACTATTTGGTGTTAGGAGAATTTATATATATATTTTTTTTTTTAAAAGGGGGATGGGTGTAATTACTTGCTTATGTATATACTGTATATATTTTTGTTTTTTAAATTGTAGTTTCCTCCCTAGACCTCCATCAAGCTTTATTAATCACCGACTGCACTCTCCTTCAAGATATATTTGTAAATTTTTCGGTAGAGAAATGTCCCGGCCAAAGGTCGGTTTCTCTTAAAATTACAGGCTCGATATTGCTCGCCAGGAAAAAATCAACACCTAAATTGCCCGCAAGGTCCTAAAATCAACACCTAAATTGCCCGCAAGGTCCTAAAATTGACAACAAAATGGGGTGAAAGGTGTGAAAATCATTAAATTAATGGACCGAACAATTTAAGATCTCAAAACTAATGGGACTAAAGACGAGGGAGAGGGGAGTCCAGAAAAAACAACCAAGTGGTGTGGTGTGGTGGAGCGAGATGCGATGGGGTGTGGAGGGATATAGTGGGTATGGTTTAAGTGGTGTGGTGGGCTAGGTGTTATGGAGTGTGGAGGAAATTAGTGAGTGTGGTTTAAATGGTGTGGGGTGGTGGATCAAGGTGCTATGAAGTGTGGAGGATAATATATGGTGGATATGGTTTAAGTGGTATGGTGCTATGGGGCGTGGAAGAAAATAGTGAGTATGGTTTAAGTGGTGTGGTGTGGTGTGGTGGAGCGAGGTGATATGGGGCGTAGAGGAAAATAGTAAGCATGGTTAAAGTGGTGTGGTGGGACGTGGTGCTATGGGGTTGGTATAAGTGGTGTGGTGAGCAGGATTATCTTCGTTGTGGTGTGGTGAAGTGGAGCTCGGTGTTTTGTGGTGTGTTGGGGGTATCACACAAGACCTTTTATCATCAACTCTCAATAGTAAAACAAAAATTGGCAATATTTTGGGAATCTTTTGCACTGGTATCGAGATCTAGATGAAGGGAAAGCATTGAAGAAGGGAGATAGATGGGGTGGTAGGGGGGAACTGAATAAAGAAGGAAGGGAGATGAATGAACTAGAGAGAATGGAGTTAAGAAGAATGAGAGAGGAATGCAGAAAGGAAGGGGGGAAAGACAGGTAAGATAAATGCAAGGAAGGTATGGAGAGAGGGTGGAATGAAGAGTGAAAGAGGGGGTAGGTAGGGGGGGAGTTAAGGGTAATTTTAATTAATTACTTTATATATTTCTATTTGTTTTTTACTTTCCTCCATGATCATCAAGCTTAAAGGAATGCCCTCAATACCCCCCTCGAGATAAACAAGTATAATTTTTGTATAGAAAATTCCCCTTATAAATCTCAGGCTAGCTTTCGCTCGCCAGGAAAAATCGACACCTAAATGGCACGAAAGATTTTAAAAGTGCTATAATGGGTCGAATGTCTTAAATCTCAAAACTAATGGGGATAATCATAAGAGTGAAAGGGGCCCTGGGTACCTATTACCGAAACTACCACTAATTTTGTCTTAACATTTGAAGCCTATTATATTATATGAATATTTTAAAAATCATATTAAAATTTGTTTCAACCACCGGAAATGCATTTTATGTGTACTATATATAGCACTGTACAAAAAAATGTCCCTATAATATTCCCTATTGACGGTGGTAAAACTTATTAAGCCCCAAACTGGCGAAATAGATGCTGATTTCAATAAGTCATGGGGTGTGAGGGGGAACAAGGCCCTCCCTCAACCCATCCTGTATCCCAAGGGGAAAAATGGTTGTTTGTGTTACTCTGAAAATGACGTGCATCTGGGTGTTTTAAGATTGTTCGATAATGGTGAAAAATATTTTCCTGGGATTGTAACTAATTTCAGCTATTGTATAATGATAAAAACTACCTAAAACCAATAAAAACAAACATTAGAAAATTAATGGTTGTTTTGGAAATATTTTCCGGCCCCTGAATACCGCCATTCCCCCCTTAATTTAACGAGAAAAGTAGGAGGGGTAAAGAGGGGAGTAAAATGCGTGAATTTATGTGTAAATGAAGGTAAAGGTATATGGAGCTCTGAGGGAGAAATTACAGTGTGTGGTAATTGTAACTGGCTGGTTTGCATAGGTGATGTACTGGTCTGGTGTGTGTATGTGTGTGTGAGAGAGAGAGAGAGAGAGAGGCTATAAATAACTACTAGGCCTATATACTATTTTTGTTATTTTTTTTTATTTTTATTTTTTTTTTCTTGGCAGGAGTTGTATTCAACTATTGAATTCTGCATTATTATTGGCATAAGGAGAAACTCCTGTTTGTTTTCTTCTTCATAATAGCCTGCTATTTGTTTGTAGGCTTCTTATCAGCTGAGTAATAAAGAAAGGAACATAACCATTTCTTGTTAGTTTAAAATAAAAGTAACTGAGTATATTATAGCGTTTTGGCTACTCAGTTTCGGCACACAACCATCCACACAACCACCAACACACAACTACCCACCCACCGACAACCACCCACACACAACCATCCACACAACCCACCCACACAACCACCAACACAACCATCCACACATAACAACTCACACACAACACCACCCACACCCACCGACCACCCCACACACATAACCTCCCACACACAACTCACCCACCCACACCACCACCCCCCCACCACCAACAACCACCCACACCCCCCACCACCCCCACCACACAACACCCCCACCCCCACCACCACCCCACCCACACAACACCCACACCGCCCATAAAACCACCCACACTGCCCCCATCCACATTGCCACCACCCACACTGCCCCCACCCACACAACCACCCACACTGCCACCACCCACACTTCGACCACCCACATAACCATCCACACTGCCACAAACCCACTGCCACACCCACAACCCCACAACCACCCACCATAACCATCCACACTGCCACCACCCACACACCACACCCACCACCACCAAACCATCCACACAACCATCCACACTGCCACCACCCCACAATCACATCAACCACACCCACATAACACACCACACTGCCACCACCCACACATACTGCCACCATCCACAACCATCCACACTGCCCACCACCCCACACCACCTCACACTCACACCCCACTGCCACCACCAACACTCCACGCAACCATCCACGCTGCCCCGCTCACACAACCCACACAACCACCCACACCACGGCCCCCCACACAACCATCCACGCTGCCCCGCTCACACAACCATCCACACAACCACCCACACTGCCACCACCCACACAACCATCCACACTGCCCCGCTCACACAACCATCCACACAACCACCCACACTGCCACCACCAACACAACCATCTACACAACCATCCACATAACCACACACACAACCATCCACACTGCCACCACCCACACTGCCACCACCCACACAACCATCCAAACTGCCACCACCCACACAACCATCCACACTGCCACCACCCACATAACCGCCCACACAACCATCAACACTGCCCCCGCTCACACAACCATCCACACAACCACCCACACTGCCACCACCCACACAACCACCCACACTGCCACCACCCACACAACCATCCACACGGCCCCCGCTCACACAACCATCCACACTGCCACCACCCACACTGCCCCCACCCACACAACCATCCACGCTGCCACCACTCACACTGCCCCCACCCACACTGCCACCTACACTTCCCCCACCCACCTACACTTCCCCCACCCACCTACACTTCCCCCACCCACCTACACTTCCCCCACCCACACTGCCACCTACACTGCCCCCACCCACACAACCACCCACACTGCCCCCACCCACACAACCACCCACACTGCACCCGCCCACACAACCACCCACACTGCTCCCACCCACACTGCCCCCGCCCACACTGCCTCTACCCACACTGCCCCCAGCCACACTGCCCCCAGCCACACTGCCCCCACCCACACTGCCTCCACCCACACTGCCCCCACCCACAGTGCCTCCATCCACACAACCACCCACACTGCCTCCACCCACAGTGTCCCCACCCACACTGCGTCCATCCACACAACCACCCACACTGCCCATACCCACACAACCACCCACACTGCCCCCACCCACACAACCACTCACACTGCCCCCGCCCACGCAGCAACCCACACTGCCCGTACCCACACTGACCCCACCCACACTGCCCCCACCCACACTGCCCCTGCCCACACAACCACTCACACTGCACCAACCCAAACTACCACCCACAGTACCCCCACCCACACTTCCCCCACCCACACAACCACCTACTCTGCCCCCAACCACACGCCATCCCGCCCAATTTGGTGTGTACATCGGAGGTGCCTTAGGAATATATAGTCGCGTGCACACACTCCTGACTGGTACACATGACCCACAGCCACGCTCACACGCATGCACACATGCTAACCTCCTCCTACGCACATAGCTCACACACGTACACATTCATACACATGAAGTCACATATATAACATGAGTGCAAAGCTGATTAGCCGACTTTCCACTTTATTTACTGTTGAATGTGGATAAAACTGACAATAGATAGTATTCAAACACACACACACACACACACCCACACCCACACACACACAAGCTGACTAAGTTGCAAGCAATATCACGTTTAGCATAAACTAGCACACACTGTATTTCAAACTCATTGTGTGCTATTATATTTCTGACACTGAATAAGGGTATAGTTGACCCTTGCTCTGACAAATGTATGATAAATAAAGAGTGTAGCACTTTAAAAAGTTTCTGGTTAAGGCAAAGCAGGATAAATGGGAGATGTTTAGTTATTTTTATATATATATATATATATAATATATATATATATCTATATATTTATATATATATATACCGGTATATATATATATATATATATATATATATATATATATATATATATATATATATAATATATATATATATATATATTTATTTATTTTATCTTATTATATTTTGTTCAAGTTTCTTTCCTAGCCATCCATCTGATCTAACAAATTACTTTAGGAAATTACTGCACTAAACCAATGTGTATATTTGGGTAATATAACCTTACATATGTAATAATGGTAATGGTTATGTATTTCTGCAACAGTTAACATTTCGGTATATATGTGTGGGTGATTGTATGGGTGATTGTATAGGTGTTTGTGTGGATGGTTGTATGGGTGGTTGTGTGGTGATTGTATGGGTGGTTGTGTGGGTGGTTGTGGTTGTGTGGGTGTTTGCTTGGTTGGTTGTATGAGTGGTTATGTGAGTGATTGTATGGGTCGTTATGTGGGTGATTGTATGGGTGGTTGTGTGGGTGGTTGTATGGGTGGTTTTGTGGGTGATTGTGTGGGTGGTTGCTTGGTTGGTTGTATGAGTGGTTATGTGAGTGATTGTATGGGTCGTTATGTGGGTGATTGTATGGGTGGTTATGTGGGTGATTGTATGAATGGTTGTGTGGGTGATTGTAAGGGTGATTGTGTATGACTGGCTATGTGGGTGATTGTGTTTACTTTTCTATAGGTATTTCTACTTATAACTACTACCGATTTGTTTATTTTGCGTTACAATCCATCACGTAAAACATTGTAACTGGTGTACGCCCGGATTTAAAAGTAATACAATAACTTAGATGAACAAATACTTAAATTTCAACCAACTACTCATTACTTTGACAAATCTTCAAGTATAAATAGCCCTGCTCTAATTAGCCTTGAACCCCTTGAGCCCTATATTGTTGGCTTATCCCAAAAGAAATACAATATGAGCAAACTTATTTGTAACTCACTGGAAACGTATTATTAGCAAATGTAATTGCCTCGGCCTCTTGTATTTTCTCAAGCTTTTCGAACCCCACGAGGCACTTGGGAGGTATTATCAAAACGAGTTGCTGTAATAGGTAGCCAGAAAAGTATACCGTAGTTTACACACAACGCACATAATATACAGTAGTTATAAAGTTTACATCTTCAGGATACGATGGCTCGTCTCTTCATTTATTCGGGCAATAAGAAGGGTAAATTCGATCTCAATTATTGTGCTGACTCCCAAAATCATCTACTAATAACTAGCACAAAAGGAAAAGGGCATCCTCATGTCTTGAAAGGGTTAATCGTTAGGAGGAGGACGTCGTTTTCTTTTCATTTTGACTACCATAAGACGATATAATTTAGTATAACCACTTCAGGATATGATGACACGTTTCTTCCCTTTATCCTGGCTATCAATAGACGATTTTATTCAGATTAGAGAGGAACATTGACACGAAGAGGATTAATTTGAATATAGTATGCATCTTTCACTGCAAGAGGTACTTCCTAAGCTGCATGACATCCTCTAATGTTTTCCAGAATATAGCCAAAATGTGTCCTGCTATACTGAAAGAGTAATGAACATTATCTGGTGCAACGTCTTGGGGGTTATGATGTTATTGTGTTCAACTGTTGTTGAGAGTTTTTATTGCTTTCACCACTTTCGAGCAATGTATATTTAGTTTGCCCCAGAGGCTATACATAACGCCTCCCCCTTTGACCTTGACCTTTGATCTTAAACTTTGGCATATACATCTGAAATGTTCTCAATATACTATCAATGTAAATAGCAACTAGTATATCGAAAATGGTGAATCCTGAGTATACCCGGAAGATTTTAAACTATTTGACCAAATTTTTCCCTTGACCTCTGACCTTGTATAATATAGAAGAAAAAACGTGTACTTTTTACTGACCGTCGCATTGACCAACTGAATGTGCCGCAAAATTTGTTGAACATCTATTGAATGATCTAAGAGGAGTTACCGGACAGACAAACAGACAGACGACGAACGGGCTGGCTGGTGGTGCACAGTATACGGGCAGGATCTGTGTGTGCGATACCACTCCGCTTACGCAGAGTTAATAGTTTAGTAAATTGATGATACAGCAGTACCCCTGGTAAGGAAAATTGTTTGTGGTACAATTTGCTGATAATACAGTTCATTTGAGTGATGATGAGTGGGAGTTGCAGTGTTTGTTGAATTTGTTAGGTACGGTGTGTGAGAAACAGAAGCTGATGGTCAGTGTTTTGAGCGGAATACAGTCACAGAGTGTGAAGTAAGGTTGAATGGTGAGGTAACGGAAATTGTCAGTTCATTAAAGTACTTGGGCAGTGTGGTAAGTTAAGATGGTAGTTTGGAGGATCAAGTGCAAAAGAGGGTGCAACAAGCCAGGAAGGTTTTAGGTACGTTGAAAACAGTGACTTGGATCATGGAAGAAAATAAGTCACTGCATGATAGTGTGGTGATTATGACATTAGAGTTCACGAGTAAAGCATAGACATTGTTGGAAAGGCATAAGGCAAGAGAGAGATGGGTCAAAGTATGTTGCTTGAGTAGTGCATGTGAAGTCACATGGAGGGACAGACAAACAAATGAGGATATGCGAGAGCGATTTTGAAGTAGATGTGCTGGAGAGTGTGAAGAGAAACACCTTGACGTGGTTTGGTCATGTGGAGCGTATGGGGAGTGAAAGAACGAATAAAAGCGTGTATGAGATTGATATGGAAGGGAAGAGAGAGAAATGAAATCGAGAATGTGATGTAAAAGTGGAGTTGAGAAATATATATGAGTGAAATTGGTGTTTTGTGAGAGGAGGGGCGCCGACTGGCGGATAACTGAGTAACAGAGGCGATTAATTTGTGGGCACCCCATCCAGGAGTTAACCGTCTGGCAATAGATAAATGTACATACCTTTCTATCCTTATATTACAGTAGATGAGTTTATTGTTATCAATATACTTTAATTTTATAATAGTATGCTATTGCGTACATTTTAACGTGGTCCTCGATGTTGTTGTGGTACAGTGAGTGATGGTGGCCGCTGTAGTGATGGATGGAGGGGGATAGGCCAGCTGATCCATTTATCCACCCTGTCAACATCACCTGATCCCCCTAGTGGTGACGTCATGTAGGCTTACCCCGTGACGTCACACTGTCTACACTGTGACGTCACCAACTTTCTATGACGTACGGGAAAGGCTAGAGGTTCTCTTACCCACACTCGAAGAGATTATGTGTAATTATAATATCCATGATAATCTACCCATATAAATGCATATTGGTTTAGAGCTTTTAAAACAAACAAACCAAAATCAGAAACCACATAATATAAAGACAAACGATGTTAACAAAATCAGTATGTGGGAATAACGTATTGAAGATTTTAATAAACTTATTATAAAGATAGTAATAAACCCATACTATATACGGCTAGAAAGGTATAGCACCATCAATATACTCCATGATCTTTATATACCTTTTCCATACCCCATTATATATACCCGCTTGATTATTTAACAGTGTTACAGGCTGTCAAACACAAGACTATTTAGTTTCCATGAAAAAACAGTCCCTTTCTTTTAGTGACTATTATCAAATATACAAAGTTAAGTAATGATATCTACTCATTCTTTGTGCCTCATTTACACTGAGAGCAATCCAGCTAGCTCTCACAAACACCTCCTCCTCCTATCCACTTCACTACACTAAACATGCACACCACACTTCATTCCTCCACACCAAAATTAAAAAAACACAAAATGATGAATTTTAGCCCAGCCTCGGAGTCCCCAGGGGGGGGGGGGGGGACCATAAATGCCCCCTCACCCGACCGACCATCCCCTGACGACCCCACACAATTACCTGGACCTCGGCCTGTTACTCTTTCTATTAATTTCTGCAACATTCGCGGACTTTCCTCTAACTTTCACTCTGTTGAGCACCATCTCTCCTCCTACAAACCTGATCTTCTCTTCCTCACCGAAACCCAGGTGTCTGTAGCAACATCCAGCAACCCCTTCTCTGTATCCTCCTACTTTCTCTATCCTAGTTTCAAAGCCAAAGGCGGATGTTGTGCATATGTGCACTACAAACTCACTTGCTCTCGTGTTCCCGATTTCGACTCCTCTGAATTCTCAACTTTATGGCTCAAACTTTCCTGTCATTCTCTTACTAAATATTTCTGTGCTGTCTATCTTTTCCCTAACTCTACCAACTTTCCTAAATTCTTTGACTATCTAAACTCTACAGTGGAACACATTCTATCCATTTCTCCTTTCTCAGAAATCTCCATCTTAGGAGATTTCAACGTTCACCACCGCCAATGGCTCTCCTCTCACACTACTGATCCACCTGGTGAACAAGCCTACGTCTTTTCTATCCTAAATGACCTAGAGCAGTTAGTTCAGCAACCCACCCATATCCCGGATCGCATCGGAGATCGGCCCAACATTCTTGACCTGTTTCTAACTTCTAACCCTTCTTCTTATACTGTCGATCTTTTCTCTCCTTTGGGCTCCTCCGACCATAAACTTATCTCTGTCACCTGTCCTATCTCTCCAGTACAGCCACCCGATCCTCCTAGCCGGCGGCGCTTGTGGCACTTTGGCGCTGCCGACTGGGAGGCTCTTCGGCAGTACTTCTTTGATTTCCCATGGAATGATTTCTGCTTCCATGGCCGAGGACCCTCGGAGAGTGCTGAACGCATTACCGAGGTAATCCTATCGGGCATGGAAGCATACATTCCATTCTCTTTCTCTCAGACTAATGCTAAAAAATCTTGGTTTACTCACGCCTGTTCTACTGCTGTCCGCAATAAGGAGGAAGCATTCAAACGGTACCGACGCCTTAAAACTCAAGACTCTCATTCTTCATATGTTTCTGCCCGGAATCAAGCCAAATCTGTTCTTCGACTTGCCAAACACTCTTTCATCAATAATAAATGCACTGAACTATCCAACTCTAGCTCTTCCCAAGCTTTCTGGCATCTAGCCAAAAACCTCTCCAACAATTTCTCTTCCTCATCTTTCCCTCCCCTTTCCCACTCTGATGGCACAACCATCACTTCTTCCTCTGACAAAGCTAAACGCTTCGCTCAAACTTTTGCTAGAAACTCCACCTTGGATGATTCCGGTGCTATTCCTCCCTCTCCGCCCTCCTCTCTCTTACTTATGCCTAATATCCTAATCTCTTCTAAAGATGTACTTTCTACCCTCTCTGGGCTTAACACTAATAAGGCGTACGGTCCGGACGGTGTTCCTCCTGTTGTTCTCAAAAACTGTGCTTCCGTGCTGACTCCCTGCCTAGGCAAACTCTTTCGTCTCTGTCTATCCTCTAATGTCTTCCCTTCATGCTGGAAGTTTGCTCACATTCAACCTGTCCCAAAGAAGGGTGACCGCTCTCAACCCTCCAACTATCGTCCAATTGCTCTTATCTCTTGTCTTTCTAAACTTTTTGAAACTATTCTTGCTTCCAAATTTCTTAAGCATTTCTCTTCTCATAATCTGCTCTCAGATCGCCAGTATGGCTTCCTTAAGGGTCGCTCTACTGGTGATCTTCTTTCATATCTTACTAACTCTTGGTCATCCTCCTTTCGGGACTTCGGTGAGACTTTTTCTATTGCACTAGACATATCGAAAGCCTTCGATAGAGTCTGGCATAAATCTTTAATTTCTAAACTACCCTCCTTCGGTTTCTATCCCTCCATCTGTGCCTTTGTCTCTAATTTCCTTTCCGGCCGTTCCATAGCTGCGGTTGTGGACGGCCATTGTTCACTTCCTCACCCTATAAACTCCGGTGTTCCTCAGGGCTCTGTCCTATCTCCTATTCTCTTTCTAATTTTTATAAATTATCTCCTTAACTGTACCTTAATTCCCATCCATTCATACGCAGACGACTCAACCTTACACTACTCCATTAGTTTTTCAGAACGCCCCAGCCAGCAATCCTTCAACGACAAACGTAATGAAGCCATAGAACTCTTAAATTCTGATCTAAATACTATTTCCAATTGGGGCAGAGAAAACCTTGTTAACTTTAATGCTTCCAAAACCCAATTTCTCCATCTATCTACCCGTCAGGATCTCCCAGCGGACTATCCCTTATTCTTCAACAATACAAAAATCAACCCTTCATCTTCTCTCAATATTCTTGGTGTCTCTTTTTCTTCTGCTCTCATTTGGAAGGACCATATTACCAGTCTTGCTAAGGCAGCCTCCCAGAAGCTGGGTGTGCTCAACCGCCTTAGGGGGATCTTTTCCCCTGCACAGCTTCTTGCTCTGTACAGTGGCATAGTGCGCCCTTGTATTGAGTATTGTTCACATGTGTGGGGAGGTTCCTCTCACACCGCTCTCCTAGACAAAGTTGAAAGGAAGGCCTTTCGTATCATTAACTCCCGTCCACTCACCAACTCTCTGCAATCTCTCTCTCTCCGCCGCAATGTTGCATCTCTCTCGCTATTCTATCGCTACTATAATAATCAGTGTTCCTCAGAGCTATCCCAGTGCATACCACCTCCTTTACGTAGGGCACGTGGTACCCGTCTTGCAACTCAATCCCACCCCTACTCTGTGCAACTCTCCAACCCAAGAGTGAAATGTTACTCTCAAACTTTCTTCTACTCAACATCTGAGCTCTGGAACTCTCTCCCAGAATCAGTCTTTCCCTCTTCCTATGACTTAAATTGCTTCAAACTCCGTGTGTCCAGGCATTTTGGCTCGAACGTCCCTTGATTTTGGCCCTGTCACTCTTTCAACTATGGGAGAGGCACTCGCTATAGGCAGTTATGCCTTTTGCCTCCCTCAATCACATAGAAAAAAAAAAAAAAATCCATGTTTTTTTTCCTAAACGTAATTATTCCTGTCTTAACCCATACCATACCGTAGGATACAGTAATAAAAGCCCCTGCAGTCCCAAGCACTGTGGCAAAAATGGCAGGAGAGACCACCTTTTCACCTCAACAGATGGAGCAAGACTGGCCCAGTCACCCTTCAGCGGGTCTTATATAAGCTGAGAAGTGTTGCCAGACCAGTAGCAGTGCTTAAACAGTCGTGTTACCAACTACTGGGTTGTACAGGCATTTACAAGGAAAGTACATTACTGATGAATATACTCGGGCCTGGGACTGGGGAGTTACTTATCTACTGATGAATGTACTCGGGCCTGGGACTGGGGAGTTACTTATCTACTGACGAATATACTCGGGCCTGGGACTGGGGAGTTACTTATCTACTGACGAATATACTCGGGCCTGGGACTGGGGAGTTTCTTATCTACTGACGAATATACTCGGGCCTGGGACTGGGGAGTTACTTATCTACTGACGAATATACTCAGGCCTGGGACTGTAAGGGTTAAGGGGGTATGTTTTTGTGTTCTATTACATTTATTTTTGTTTTAGTTTCCTCCCTAAACCTCCATCACATGATCTTCAAGATCCCCCTTCGAGATGATTGTGTACACTTTTCGGTAAAAAAATGTCACGGCCGAAGGCTGCTACCTTCAAAATTACAGGGTTCCTATTTAACGCCAGACACATATCGACACCTAATTGGCACAGGTGTTTATATTGATAAAGAAATGGGACGAAAGGTCTTCAAATCGATAAACTAATGAGGCGGACGTCTTAATATCTCAAAACTAATGGGGCTAAAACATGAGGGAGAAGGGGGTCCGGAAAAGGCAACTATCTCCCCCTTAAAACAAAAGTTTCCTCGTTTGACATTTTGCTTTAACTATATCTGATGTCAAGGTGGTCTTTTTGGAACCTCCCTGCTTTGCTCCACTAGCTTTGACCATATTTTCACCATTGGTCTACGTGGACTTCCAGGTAGAAATGGTTCCACAAGTTGATTAATCCTTTGAGTACCAGCGACGTGTGGGTGTGCTGGGTGTGCTCAACCGCCTCCGGGGTTTCCTTACCCCTGCGCAGCTTCTTACTTTGTACAAGGGCACAGTGCGTTCATGTATTGAGTATTGTTCACACGTGTGGGAAGGATCCTCTCACACAGCACTTCTAGACAAAGTAGAAACGAAAGCCTTTCATCTCATTAAATCGCATCCACTCACCAATTATCTGCAGTCTCTCTCTCTTTGCCACAATGTTGCATATCTCTCACTATTCTACCGCTATTACAATAATCAGTGTTCTTCAGAGCTCTCTCAGTGTATACCACCCCCTCTTCGTAGAGCATGTAGTACCCGTCTGGCAATACAAACCCACCCCTACTCTGTGCAACTTTCCAACCCAAGGGTGAAATGTTATTTTCAATCTTTCTTCTATTCAACAGCTGAGCTCTGGAACTCTCTCCCTGAATCAGTCTTTCCCTCTTCCTATTACTTAAATTGCTTCAAACTCCGTGTGTCCAAGCATTTTGGCTCGAACGTCCCTTGATTTTGGCCATGTCATTCTTTCAACTGTAGGGTAGGCACTTACCACAGGCAGTTCTGCCTTTTGTCTCCCTCACTCACATATATTTTTTTTTTTTTTTTTTTTAGAACATTATACCCCTCGCCGCTTCTATGCGATTTCACAGAGCGGTTGAGATAGTCGCAAAAAACTGACGCAAATTCTGCGAGAACGACGTCACGGGAATCTCTGTCAGGCATATAGAATCCTCGAAGGCCTATTGAAGCAGAGGCCTTATTGGTGGTGATGCAAGAGTTAAGGGGACAGTGATAATTTTGGGAGGTCTATTCATTATATATTCATTTATTTTTTACTTTCCTCGCTAGACCTTCATCAAGCTTACAAAAAACAATCCCTAGACCCCCCCCCCCCCTCCCTTCAAGATAAATCTGTACATATCTCGATAGAAAAATGTTCCGGTCGAAGGCCGGTTTCTCTTAGAGTTACAGGCTCGCTCTCGCTCGCCAGGGAAAAATCGACACCTAAATGGTACGAAAGGCCTTGATATTGATATAGAAATGGGACGAAATGTTATAAAATCGACAAACTAATGAACCGAACGTCATAGCATCTAAAAACTAATGGGGCTGAAACATGAGGAAGAAGGGGGACCAGAAAAGCAACCCATCTCCCCTTAAGCCAGTATCACACGAACGCTCGTTCCCTCAACATTTATCGTCAAAATTGGTCTGGTGGTTTATGACGCAAACTTTTAAAATAGATCAGTCCCCCCAAATTAATCTGCCGTCAATCTAGTCTCCGATACCAGAGCAATAAATCCCTGTAATGTTGCCGGAGAAGTGTTGACCAGCGAATGTTGACGATAAAAGCTCCCGTGTGGTACCCCTTTAAGTGGACTGGCATTTATAATATGAGAAGGGGGGGGGGGGGGGGGGGGTAAAGGGGTAGGGAAGGGGGTTCGAATGACGTCAGTGTGTCATAAAAGGTCATGGCCTGGCGACGTCAAAGAGGGATTATAGAAGCTTGGTTATGGAGAGTGGATATGGGTCTATAGCAATCTGTAGCTCTCCACTTACACTTATCCGTCTGTCTGTCTGTCTACAGTAGATATATATATATATATATATATATATATATATATATATATATATATATATATATGTATATATATGTATATGTATCAATCTGCCTCTCTCCACATCTATCTTTCTATCTTTAAATGAGCCAATAGCTATCTGTAACTCTCCACTGTTATATATCTATCTGTCTATGTATATCAATATTTGTATCATTCCACTTATGTTTTATATATTTACTGTTCATTCATAACTCTCTGTATCAGTAAGTATTTTTTTGGTTATTTTTCTTTAGCAGTCAAAATGCATCTATCTATCTATCCCTATATCTCCATTTAATTTCCTGTCTGTTTTTCTGTGTATCTGTCAATGTCTGTATAATTTTTATCTTTCCACTTTGCTGTATTACATCTGTCTATGGGGATGTGTAAATTGTGAGTATATATATATATATATATATATATATATATATATATATATATATATATATATTTTTGTCTGTCTGTGTGTCTACCTTTTTGTATATATATACAGTATGTATATATGATTGTATATGTCGTTTTATCTATCTATCTTTCAGCATACGTGTTGTTAGTTATCAGAGAACCAAACACGTTTATGCACTGGCAACGTCAGAGGGGATTATGGAAGTGGTCTTAATATTTTACTCGTCTATATATCAACCTTTTTCTCTTTCCATATGTGCAGTATCTATCCGTCCGCCTGTCTGCTTGTCTATATATATATATATATGTATACTTTTATATATATATATATATATATATATATATATATATATGTGTATACTTTATATACAGTATGTTGTATGCCTTTAAACCTCAATTAATCTCTCTCTCACACTCTCTCTCTCTCTCTATATATATATATATATATATATGTATATATATATATCTCACTTCGGTGAGACTTTTTCTATTGCACTAGACATATCGAAAGCCTTCGATAGAGTCTGGCATAAATCTTTAATTTCTAAACTACCCTCCTTCGGTTTCTATCCCTCCATCTGTGCCTTTGTCTCTAATTTCCTTTCCGGCCGTTCCATAGCCGCGGTTGTGGACGGCCATTGTTCACTTCCTCACCCTATAAACTCCGGTGTTCCTCAGGGCTCTGTCCTATCTCCTATTCTCTTTCTAATTTTTATAAATGATCTCCTTAACTGTACCTTAATTCCCATCCATTTATACGCAGACGACTCAACCTTACACTACTCCATTAGTTTTTCAGAACGCCCCAGCCAGCAATCCCTCAACGACAAACGTAATGAAGCCATAGAACTCTTAAATTCTGATCTAAATACTATTTCCAATTGGGGCAGAGAAAACCTTGTTAACTTTAATGCTTCCAAAACCCAATTTCTCCATCTATCTACCCGTCAGGATCTCCCAGCGGACTATCCCTTATTCTTCAACAATACAAAAATCAACCCTTCATCTTCTCTCAATATTCTTGGTGTCTCTTTTTCTTCTGCTCTCATTTGGAAGGACCGTATTACCAGTCTTGCTAAGGCAGCCTCCCAGAAGCTGGGTGTGCTCAACCGCCTTAGGGGGTTCTTTTCCCCTGCACAGCTTCTTGCTCTGTACAGGGGCATAGTGCGCCCTTGTATTGAGTATTGTTCACATGTGTGGGGAGGTTCCTCTCACACCGCTCTCCTAGACAAAGTTGAAAGGAAGGCCTTTCGTATCATTAACTCCCGTCCACTCACCAACTCTCTGCAATCTCTCTCTCTCCGCCGCAATGTTGCATCTCTCTCGCTATTCTATCGCTACTATAATAATCAGTGTTCCTCAGAGCTATCCCAGTGCATACCACCTCCTTTACGTAGGGCACGTGGTACCCGTCTTGCAACTCAATCCCACCCCTACTCTGTGCAACTCTCCAACCCAAGAGTGAAACGTTGCTCTCAAACTTTCTTCTACTCAACAGCTGAGCTCTGGAACTCTCTCCCAGAATCAGTCTTTCCCTCTTCCTATGACTTAAATTGCTTCAAACTCCGTGTGTCCAGGCATTTTGGCTCGAACGTCCCTTGATTTTGGCCCTGTCACTCTTTCAACTATGGGGGAGGCACTCGCTATAGGCAGTTATGCCTTTTGCCTCCCTCAATCACATAGAAAAAAAAAAATAATAAAAAAATATATATATATATATACTGTAATATATATATATATATATATATATACAGTATATATACCGGTATATATATATATTTTTGTTTATTGAAGGCAGGTAAGAGTAAATAATACAGCATATTGTGCATAAATATATTTGTTATTCAAAGATTCATGTCGCTGGCAATCTTTCGTTGTTGTTCATTGAGTTGGTGCAGGAAAGTACCGTAGTTTTCAGAGGGTTCTTGAGTTATATTTGTTTGCTGTAACGTTCAAGGTGTTCTTTTTTCACACTTTCCAGCACATCTACATTATTTATCTATCTATTTATTATTATTTTAGGTTTTTCGCTAGACCCCCTACAAGATTAATGTGTATATTTTTCGATAGGCCGGTTCCTCCTAAAATTACAGGCTCGTTATCTCTATAGCCAGGAAAATATCGACACCTAAATAGAAAGAAAAGTTCTAATAAATTATTGACAAATCTATGGGGTGAAAGGTGTTAAAATCGCCAAAGCTAATTGAACGAACGTCTTAATTTAATATCTCTAAATTATTTAGGGTTAAACATGAAAGAGAAGGGAGTCCAGAAAAAACAACCATCTCCCCTCAATATATGCGGTAATTATAATTGCACGCAGTTTTGAGAAAGATTGGGTAAGATATCCTCTTCTTAGTGTGTGTGTGTGTGTGTGTGTGTGTGTGTGTGTGTGTGAGAGGGTGTGTGTGTGTATGAGTAGGTGTGTGTTGGTACGTGTTTTTATGACTGGGGGTATGTATCTGGGTGTGTAGGAGAGTGTTTATAGTGAGTACATTTGTGTGGTGTGGGTTGGATATGTATGTGGGAGTGTTGGTGGAGGGTCTCTCTATTTCTCGCGCACTCACTCTCTCTCTCTCTCTCTCTCTCTCTCTCTCTCTCTCTCTCTCTCTCTCTCTCTCTCTCTCTCTCTCTCTCTGAGTTAGCATCATGGAAAACCACCATTAAAACTAAATATAAACAAAAATCTATTACTAAGACCACTACTTGATTGCTCTGACTTCTGATACCATCAAGGGCAATTAGAGTTACATGGAGTTGAGAGAGAGAGAGAGAGAGAGAGAGAGAGAGAGAGAGAGAGAGATGAGTGAGAGAGAGAGAGAGAGATGAGTGAGTGAGTGAGTGAGTGTGGGTGTTTGTGAGTGCGTCTGACGAAACACATTTATAGATATCTGCTAAATATAATTTCTGCAAAAAATTAGTCAAACTGGTCCCATCAAGTTTGCTAATTATTTGATTCACTATCGAAGATTGAAATGTTTAATATCTACACTGAGGAGTATCATAATTTCACTTTATCAGACCCTTATATTACGTTCATAAATATCCAAGTTACTTTTATTATTTTCTTGAAGTAAATCTCCTTGAGTGTTACTTTTTCTATTGTGCTAGACATAACAAAGTCTATTGATAGAGTCTGGCACAATTCAATAATGTTCAAACTATATATTTTTTTTGGCTTCTATCCCTCTTTCTGTACCTTTATCTCAATTTCCTTTCCGGTCGTTCCTTAGCTACGGTTGTGGATGACCATCGTTCACTTCACCACCCTATCAACTTAGGGTGTTCCTGAGGGTTCTGTCTTATCCCCAGTCCTATTTCTAATTTTCTTTGATGATCATCTCGACTGTACTGTATACCTCTAGCCCTATCCACTGTATCTACTATTCAACTAGTTTTCCACACACAGCCTCGTAACTCAAAGCCATTATGTAACTCACATGATAAGGCCATGGCGTGCCTATCCTCTGATCTATTAATCATTTATTAATCATCTATTGTACATTTATCTCTCTCTCGCTCTAGCTCTCACTCTCGCTCTCTCTCTCACTCGCTCGCTCTCTCTCTCACTCTCTCTCACTCACTCTCACTCTCTCGCTCACTCCCTCTCTCTCTCTCTCACTCTCACTCTCACTCTCACTCTCTCTCTCTCTCTCTCTCTCTCTCTGTCTTCATAGCGCAATGGATAAATGCACTGAATTTCGGTGTGAGCATCCTAGGTTCGAATCCCTGGACTGCCACATGTATTTGTTGATTTCATTAATTGAGTTTAGGAGTAAAGTCGGTTGGTGGAGGTAACATAATAATTATTGGGACAAAGAAAATCTTGTTACATTCAATGCTTCCAAGACCCAATTTCTCCATCTATCTACCCTTCAGAATCTTCCACACGACTATCTCTTATTCTTCAAAAGTACACAAATGTAAACCTCATCTTCTCTCAATATCCTTGGTGTCTCCTTTTTCTCTAAACTTTCCTGGAAAGACCATATCACCACTCTTGCTAAAACGGCTTCCCAGAGGTTAAGTGAGCGCAGCCATCTCCGTGTATTCCTTACCCCCGTACAGCTTCTTGCTCTGTATAGGGGCAGAGTGCGTCCATGTGTCGAGTATTGTTCGCATGTTTGGAAAGGTTCCCCTCATACCGTACTTCTCGAAAGGGTAGAGTCAAAGGCATTTCATATTATTAACTCACCACCTCTTACTAATTCCTTACAATCTTTTTCCATACGCCGCAATGTTGCATCTCATTCACTCTTCTATCACTATTACAACAATCAGTGCTGTTCAGTGCTCTCTCAGTGCATACTTCCTCCCTTACGGCGAATGGGAGGCACCTGCCTTTCAACACAATCCCAAACCGTTTCTGTCTATGGCATCATGAATATCGCATTCTTAAAAATTAAACTTGAATTAATGTATAAATACTACTAGGTAAAATGTGGAATAGAGATAAACTTTACCTCTTTGATTCCCTGAGGGCCTGAATAGAATCATCTAATTTTAGTCAGAATAAAGTGAAAATAAGTCCTTTAAATGCTGAAAAGGTTAACCTCTTAATATAAAGTATCGGTATTCACTTAGCTATACTGTATATAGAGATATAAAACCGATTATCCATACTCTGATCTGTAAGAGCTGCTAAAGCTCTTTACTGGAAATGTGACCTAATTTATAAGTGAATAGCTATAGAAGTAGAAGTTGGTTATACAGAGTGTGTTATAATTTGGAGATTTCATCAAAAATAAAATACTTATTGCCAATATCCTATTACTCTAATCATATTACACTGAAAACAAACATAAATAAAATAAAATAAGTATCATAAATATGTATAACGGATAATTGAGTATATTGGTAGTGATATAACTTTATATTTATATATTAATCGGGTATATTACTGCTAAATATACCTAATTGATAAGGGTATGTAATTATGGACTCTCTATATACCCTTCTCATTACCATATTAATAGAGAGTAATCTATATACGACACTTGTGAGGATAGATGTGTTGCTGTAGCCTAGTCTGATGAACCGCAATGGCTCCTCAGCAGACATAAATACTATACATATATATACAGAATATAAGTTTATTAAAAAAAACACACATTACAGAAATATATATACAGTATATAGTAGTGGCAATAGATTCTCCTCGGGGGAAGCGGAGTCTTATAAGGGCAAGCAACACCAAGGTAAACACGAACATCTTTATTCTGGTACCGGTAACGTTTCGACATTAACATATGTCATCATTAGACCTAAAGCAATAAGAAATAAATTATATATATATATATATATATATATATATATATATATATAATATATATATATAATATATATATATATATATATATATATACATAAAAAGTGGATAACATAAAGGGATTGGTGAAATAATCTTAACACATTTAAAACTTCTAAGGATATATTATTCTACAGTAAAACAAAATGTGTTAAATTAAAGACAGGTTTTATGAACTAAAACTTTGCTTCTAATTTAGAAAGAATTTATTAAACATTATAACTATGTTACGTCCAATACAGATTTAACACGAAATACATACATACCTATGTACAATTATACTTACTAATAGCATATTTTCACTGCATGAATGTCAGAAGTTTATGCAGTCATGGTCAGGAATACTTGAACTCCTACTAATTGCCGCATGTACGCGGCAATCGCACATGCGGGAGCATCAGTAGATTTAGGAATTTTTTCTTTACATTTGGCTGGAGTCTCTTCTATTTTAGGAGCTGTAAATTTTAAGATAATGGATATTAAGGGGGGGGGGATTTATTTCCTCATTTATATACGTATATAAACACCATGTGATTCAGAGTATATTTTTATCATTTATATATATTTTTATAATTATTTTAGTTTCCTCCCTAGATCTCAATCAAGCTTAAAAAACACCCCCCAAGACCCTCTTTCAAGATTAATTTGTACATTTTTCGATAGAAACATATCACGAAACGCCGAAGGCCGGTTTCTCATATATTACAGGCTCGTTATCGCTCGCCAGGGAAAAATCGACACCTAAATGACACGAAAAGTCTTATTATTGACAAACAAAATGGGACGAAAGGTTTTAAAATCTCCAAACTAATGGGTCGAAAGTCATAAATCTGAAAACTAATGGGGCTAATCATGAGGGAGAACGGGGCCCAGAAAAACGACCCATCTCCCCTTAATTTGTGAATCACAGTCATATTCATCTTTGTGACTCAAGCACTTTCTCAAAATAGTTTGTCAGTTTACCCTAACTGCCGCTATACTGTACGGTGGCGCTAACAAGTCATGTTTCAGCTGTCATTACGTTGGGCTCGCTCTGTGCTGTATTAATGTATGTCAGATGTTGAATAGGGTGGGTAAGGTAATTGAAGGAATATGGTTGTATATCTCACTCAAAAAAAAAAAAATCATGTATAAATATTACTAATAACAATTATTGATCGAAACATAATTGGTGCCGAGACATCATTTAATAATAAGGCCAATTGTATATGTTCTAATTAACCACAGACATATTTATAATTATTCATAACAAAATCGAGAAGTCCTCATTAACTTAATTTGGAAGAATATGTCTGCATTTCATTAACCCGTCCAGTTCCAGGGACAACTTTCGGCGCCCTAATTGTTTAACACTGACGAACAATTTTTTTTTTTTTTTTTTTTTTTAAGAGACAATGAACGGAGGAAGGAAAAACACAGATAAAACAAAAAGGTCCATGTGCCTAAAGGCATCCTCCATTCATAAAATGTTTGTAACAACTGGATTTAAACATTTGTTGATTGTAAGTTTGTGGAAAGCAATTCGAGGGAAGTGAATTCCAAAGAGTAGTAGCTCTGGGGATAAATGAATTCTGATAAGCAGAAGTTCTGCATTGTGGAGGAGAAAGTGTAAATTCATGGGCGCTCTCAGCTGCCCTAGTTCTACGGGGAAAGATGTGGAGAGGCGGCACAATTGAAGCAAGTTCCTCGGAACAATTGCTGTGAAAATATCTGTAGAATAATGCAAGGGATGCAACGTTTCTTCGTATGGCTAATGTAGGAAGGTCCTGTGTGATTGCAGGGTTATTGATTAATCTAATAGCTTTATTTTGAATTTTGTCCAACTGCCTCAATGCAACCACTCCACTTCCACCCCACAGAGGTGAACAGTAATCCATCTGAGAGCGCACATGACTTTTATATATTACGGCCAACTGCTCGTCAGTGAAGAATTCTCGAACTCTGTACAGGAGTCCCAGTTTTTTAGAGGCATTCTTAGCAATGCTTCTAACATAATGTGTCCAGCTCAAGTTAGTAGTTAATGTTACACCGAGAATGTCAATACTAGGGGAAGTGGGAATATTTACATCATTAAAAATATATGGGAGTCAGTGAGATTCTGTCGGTTAGAAAATTGAATGTACTTGGTTTTCTGTGCATTAAAGGAAACTAGATTCTCTTGTCCCCATTCATTAATTCTAGAAAGGTCCTGGTTCAGAGAAATTGCAGTGTTTATTTTTGAATTTATAAGATCGGGTTGGGTGAAAGAATTGGTAAATGTGAAGGAACTGTGGAGTGTTGAGTCATCTGCGTAGGAATGTATTGGATTATGAGTGGTAGATATGAGATCATTGATATGAATGAGGAACAGAGTTGGGGCCAAAACTGATCCCTGGGGAACACCAGCATTTATTGAGTGAAATTGAGAATAAAGGCCATCTACCATTACACGTATTTTTCTGTTATGAAGATAAGAAGAAATTAGTGGAACTAATGATGCAAGGCCGTAGTGTGACATCTTCGACAATAAGGATTGATGCCAGACTCTATCAAATGCCTTTGATATATCCAGTGCTATTGTATGTGTTTCACCATGTTGGTCTGTAGCTTGGTTGATTTGATGCGTAAGAAGGCAAAGAATGTCTGCAGTTGATCGACATCGTCTAAAACCATATTGCCTATCACTGATTAATTTATTATTCTCCAGATGCTTAATTATGTGATTATTTAATATAATTTCAAAAACTTTGCCAAGAGTGGAAGTTATAGCTATTGGTCTGTAGTTTGATGGATCTGAAGAGGCACCTTTTTTAGGAACTGGATGGATGTTTGCTTCTTTCCAGGGTACTGGGAAGCATGAGGTATGAGTACACAGACGGAAAAATTTTGCCAATACAGGAGCGAGCACCAAGGAGCAATTCTTAAGTACTATTGGAGGAATTTCATCTGGACCAGGAGCCTTATCTACTGAGAGATTCTGCAAAATAGTTTTGACATGTCTGGTGTGGATCTTAAGTGAGGGAATTTCAGGTGAATTAAAATTAAGTACAGGGACATCTTGATTTATGTCATCTAAGGTTGAGTTGGTGGAGAAAATATCTGCAAGAAGGTTAGCTTTACCTCGTGGGTCACTTACAAGATTGCCAGTCGGAGATTTTAATGGTGGAATGGATGAAGCAGTAGTGAAGTTGGATTTGAATGAGTTAAGAGTAGACCAAAATATTTTGTTATCATTTGGATTATTTAGAAGTTTATTTGCCTGCTTATGGAGAAAGTTTGATTTAGTTAGGTTTAATACAGTTTTGGCATGATTTCTGATGTTTCTAAAGTAATTAAAGGCTTCATGTGTTTTTGATCTTGTGTATGCATTGTAGGCTATTGCTTTTTGTTCAGTTACTCTAGCACAATTATGGTCAAACCATTTAGGTGAATTAGATCTTTTACTGTACTTTTGATGAGGAATAAAAGTTTCCATTCCAATTTTTACAAAATCTTGTATGTGGCTCAAGGTGGAGTGTGCATCATTAGAAAAGAAAGAGGTCCAGGGAATATCAATAAAGAAACCTTGAAGACCCTCCCAGTCTGCCCTATCGTAATGCCATTTAGTCACCAAAACAGGTTCAGAGTGGGAAGGTGTGGTAGGTGATAGACAGGTGGCCTGTATCAGACAGTGATCAGAAGATCCAAGTGGGGACCTCACTGTAACATCATAATTTTCTGAATTGGTTGTTAAAAATAAGTCCAGTAGGTGGGAATTATGATTAGGATTATCTGGTACACGGGTGGGTTGGTTGACTAGTTGAATGAGATTAAATGAGTCTGCAAATAGCTCACATTCAAGACCAGCATCATCAGTCCTGGCTGAATGAGTGAGCCATTCAACATTATGGACATTAAAATCACCCAACACAGTGATTTCAGAAGAAGCATTTAAGTTGAGGACACTGAGTTGTGAGGACAGAGAATCAAAAAGACTTTGCTCTGGAGGAGTATTTGGGGAACGGTAGATGCAACATATGTATTTAAATTTACCAGCAGAAATTAATTTGTATATAGAATAATCAAAATAGGGACAATTGAAACTAGTAAATTGTAATAAACTGTAGCTAGTGGCTGACTTGTTAGTCTATTATTAATTGATTTATTGATTTATTTTTTAGTTTCCTCGCTAGACCTCCATCAAGCTTAGACAAATCCCCCCTAGACACCCCTTCAAGATAAATTTGTAAATTTTTCGGTAGACAAATTTCCCAGCCAAAGGGTTCCTCTTAAAATTACAGGCTAGCTATCGCTCGTCAGGTAAAAATCGACACCTAAATAGCACGAAAGGTCTTATAATTGACAACGAAATGGGGCGAAAGGCGTTAATATCGCCAAACTAATTGGCCGTCAATTTCTTCTGTAACTTTAGCCTCCCTGTGGAAAACATCACGTCGACAATACTCACCTGTACTATCAACGACCATAAAAACAAAAGGGGGGGGGGGGGAGGGAGGTATGTGCCAGAGCATATAGATAGATAGACAAACTATCAACGACAAAAAGTTCGTTCCCCCAACCAACCACTGAGTGAATCCGAAACACCTGGGGGTCGGCAAACGAAGCATCTGAAAGAAATGCCATTTACACCCAATAAATGCTTCGTTTTTCTATCTCCAGGTGATTCGGATTCACACAGTGGCAGGATGGAGAGACGAATGTTGTTTTCTTGATAGTGCACTGTAAGGCATAAGTCGTAGTCCTTTTTGAGTCCTTGAACTGCTTGAATGAACCCACGAAATGCATATACTAGGGACAAAATTAATGAGGAAATTCTATTCCGTTCCAGATAGCTTAAAACAATTAATGTCACGATTCAAGTCTTAGAGTGTACACTCCAAAACATTAATCCTAGCCCAATATGAATCCTCGAAAACCCAAGCCAATCAACGAAATGTACAGTCGCGGTCATAAATTCTGATCCATTTTGAGGCCTCGAATAGTTAAAGGAATCTCCAAAACAGAACTACCAGGTAAAGGAATAATAATGAGTTTCAACATAACCCGAAATACCTTCAAAGTTATATGTATCCGCATTAACGACCGCGGCTCTAGTCGTGGTAAGGAATACTTGTACACTTCCTTGCTGTATAAACGAGACGCGGACCAATAAGTTGTGATAATCCGTAGTAAATCTGTATGGCTTTATCGGTATTTCAAAAGTATTCATTGGTTTATCATATACTGTATATGTTCCACCAAATATTGTTCATAAATTCCAGGCCACGACTGTACGGTAATACTCAGAAAGTATTGTTGCTAAGGGGGGTCACCGGCTATTTTTTCTTTCTCTCCTTTTTTCTCTTTCCCTGGCTTGTATCCATTCGGCCCCATTCAGCCAACTGTTTTAAGACGTTTATCCCCATCCAGGTGTCGATTTCTTCCTGGCGAGCGATAGCGAGCCAGCATTGTATGGAGAAATCCAACTTCGCCGGAGACATTTTTCTATCGAAAAATGTAAAAATTTAGCTTGCTGTCAAAACAAAAATATATACATGGTGGCTTGCTACCGCTCGCCAGGAAAATATTGACACCTGGATGGGGTTAAACGTCTTAAAACAGTAGGCTGAATGGGGCCGAATGGATACAAGCCAAAGAGAGAGGGAGAGAAAGACAAAAAAAGCGAGGTGGGCTCCCTTAAAGAGGTTAACGATTTGTTTGTTGTTGTTGTTGGAGTTACAGGGCCACTCGAGCACGTCACCGCGCCCGCTCCAGCCCTTCGATTTGTTCAGGTTTATACGTCTCGGGCATTGTTTCGACTTTTGATTGTGTACATGAAACGATATAAGCTTCTTTATAAATGTCCACTTACTGTAGATGCAAGCAATTGTTCTTACTTGTCATTAAACTCATTAGTATTTCTTTGAACATATATTTTCGTTATGCAATGATTTCATATAACAATTGTGTAGATACTGGGTGAACAATATCATGCCTACCACCATGAAGAGGGTTCAGTCTGCTTCGAAGCAATAGATATAAGCTACATTTTATATAGTATCCCAAGATATTCCGTTTTTCTCATTTCATTTATCATAACAGAAAATGTGTAGGTTGAAGACAAAGGAATTCGTGGCATCCTGGGAGCCGTTACATATTGGCAGTGCGCGCGTGTTGCTCGTTGCGGTTGTGTGGTCATTTACTAGGATTTGGTCGCGAATTTTCGAATACTGAGGATTTTGGAAACGGGTATGTATATAATTTGGTTATATAGTTATGTGCAGAGTGATATAAGTAGGCTTAGATGGTGGTTTTAATGATGCGTGTGAGTTTAGAGGTTGAAGATACGGTGGTGGCCTGATCTGGGGTCTCTATTCTCTTCTGTGCCTTGTTGTCTCTTCTCCTCTTCCCAATTTCCGGAATTTTTTTATTTTAATACCACGAATTTTCAGAGTGTTTTTTATAAACAAAATTGGTAATTTGCATCAATATATAGTGTTTGTAATTAATTAGAAATCTCGGGAAAACTTATTTTCCCCATTAGGCCTATCAATCGATGTTGAGACACGCTCGCTCCCCGATAGTGATTTGAAAAGACATTAGCCTAACCTAACTACCTTACCTAACCTAACCTAGTATTATGGGTGGGGGCTGCCGCCCCCACAACCCCACTGGTTGAGTACTAATCCCTTAATAAAAAATAAAAAAATTTGGCTGTCAATTATACGAAGGTGAAAGAAAAGTCGATGAAGTCTACGGTGTTTACTCTGCAATCTTCAGCTTGATTGTACATTGATAACGGGAAAGTATCGTATTGACAACCTTGTTACGAAAATTAAATTTTAGTACCATACTTTTATATTAGGTTTTTCCGAGAGTTTAACACATTTTCATATGATCTTTAGAGCTATCGATGACTGAAAGTACCGTATTGACAACCTTATTACGAAAAGGACATTTAGTATAACTAAATATGTTGGTCACCAATTATTTTGCAATATTTGAACACACATATGGATTTTATATGCTCTAAACATAATATGAAAATGTGTGTTAAGCCTCGGCAAAACCTAATAAAAATATATGGTACTAAAATGGAATTTTGTTGAAACATTGTTGTCAATAACTTCCTATAGACGGCACCGATTCGTACATACGCCATTTTCACCTGTCTCCCGAGGTCTGTCCACCAGCTTTTTAGTCCACTCCACCTGCCCATCTCTGTCGATAAGTTGGGTTGTTTGGTTAGGTTAATATACTAGGTCTCAGAAACAAGATTCGTAGTTGCGGTAGTATTTACGGTATCTGGACACTTCGAGCGAATTCATATTCGAGCGGAGGCGCATTTAGGTTAGGTTAGGTTAAGTTAGGTTAAGTTAAGTTAGGTTAAGTTAAGTTAGGTTAAGTTAAGTTAGGTTAGGTTAAGTTAAGTTAGGTTAAGTTAAGTTAGGTTAGGTTAAGTTAAGTTAGGTTAGGTTAAGTTAAGTTAGGTTAGGTTAAGTTAGGTTAGGTTAAGTTAGGTTAAGTTAAGTTAAGTTAAGTTAGGTTAAGTTAAGTTAGGTTAAGTTAAGTTAGGTTAAGTTAGGTTAAGTTAAGTTAGGTTAAGTTAAGTTAGGTTAAGTTAAGTTAGGTTAAGTTAGGTTAAGTTAGGTTAAGTTAGGTTAAGTTAGGTTAGGTTAGGTTAGGTTAGGTTAGGTTAGGTTAATTAGATTGGATTGTGCATCCGCTCGATCAGGAATTCGCTCGAAGTTCCTCGCATTCGTATTTACAGATACGGCCGAATACCGGTAGGCTACTAAATGGGCGCCGGCCCAACCGCCATGTTGTATCCCACGTAGGCTTACTAGGTAGCCTACTACGGACACATTGTAGGCGTTAGGTGTGGATTAGGCTTGTATCCAATGTACTAGGTCTATGTTACTGGATATTTATGATTTAAATAAGTGCTACGTTTTCGATAAATCTGGTTATATGGCTTTGCAATTAGGGAAATCATGAGCCGATTTCCGACATGTAGTTAGTCTTTTTCGATTCTCAAAATACGATCAAAGTTTTGCCAAAAATTGGCTCGGGTTTTCCAAAATTATGCTTTTTGGGGTTTGCAATTTAGGGAAACATGAGCCAAAATTCTAAATTAGGTTACTGTAATTTGTTTACTCTTAAAATTCGCAAAATCCGAGCCAAGTTTTGCCAAAACTTGGCTCGGGTTTTCCAAAATTCGGGTTTTATGCCTTTGCAATTTCGGGAAACCTGAGCCAAATTTCTAAATGAAGTTACTGTCATTTTGTTGTCTACAAACTCTCAAAATCCGAGCCAGCTTTGGCCAAAACTTGGCTCGGGTTTTCGAAATATTGGGTTTTAGGCCTTAGAAATACCTTAAAACCTGAGCCAAGTTTTGCTAAATACGTTTTAATCGCCGTTTTACGCATTTAACCCCTCATTTTCCCTGTACTTCATAGCCCTCCCCACTATCGGGCGGCGTGTCTTAAGATCGTTGTATAATGGGGAAAACGGTTTCGCCGAGGGTTGCAATTATTTCCAAACACTATATATTGATGAAAACTAACAGGGAAAAATACAAAAATCCATGGGAAAATTGGGGACCATCTTATTTAGTTTTTCCGGACATTTTAGTACCATACTTTTTTATTAGGTTTTGCCGAGGGTTAAAACAAATTTTCTTATGATCTTTAGAGCATATAGATTCATTATTTATCTTCAAATATATCAACAAAATTCGTGGTATTAAAATAACATTGAACCCAATTTCCCACTCACGCTCCCTATATCCAGAAATAAGTCAACATGGCTATTTATTTGTCATCACTTTCATCACATGTGGGTGACTGTGGCCGCGGGCATGAGTGTGGATGGTTGTGAATGTGGGTGGTTGTGAATGTTGGTGCTTGTGAATGTGGCCGCGGGCATGAGTGTGGATGGTTGTGAATGTGGGTGGTTGTGAATGGCGGTAGTTGTGAGTGGCCGCGGGCATGAGTGTGGGTGGTTGTGAATGTGGGTGGTTGTGAATGGCGGTAGTTGTGAGTGGCCGCGGGCATAAGTGTGGGTGGTTCTGAATGTTGCCGGCTGTGAATGTGGGTGAATGTTAATGTGGGTGAATGTTAATGTGGGTGGTTGAGAGTGTGGCCGCGGGAATGAGTGTGGGTGTACAACACAGTATATACCAAAGATCGATACTGAGACTACGAGCGTGTGTATCAATGTCAATGTTTGGTGTAGGTGTATGTGACCGCAAGTGTTTGTATGTATGCATATGTCCGTGTAAAATACATGCATATTTATAGTAATTACAATATGGTTTGTGAGTGCACGAGTAAGTATGTTGTAATAGAGGGAAAAACAATATGGTGACCAAACAACCCATTCGTTACAAACAAGCTGGTTAGGACTTCATTCTACGAGAGAGTAGGTGTGTGTGAGTGAGATTTATGTTCTACTGTATAGTTAGAGAATAGCTAGGCAGGGGGACACAATTGGCTTTAATTAACCTGAGAGTCTATAAACATATCAGGCTGAGGGGATTAATCATTTGGGGTGGCAAGCTCTCTCTCTCTCTCTCTCTCTTTCCGCCCTCTCCCTCTCCCTCTCCGCCCTCTCCCTCTCCGCCCTCTCCCTCTCCGCCCTCTCCCTCTCCGCCCTCTCCCTCTCTCTCTCCGCTCTCTCCCCCTCTCTCTCCGCTCTCTCTCTCCGCTCTCTCTCTCCGCTCTCTCTCTCTCTCTCTCTCTCTCTCTCCTTTAGAACATCAGATTACCCTGAGTGTCGCCAGAGGCATGAAGACCAAGGTATTGTTTCCGGCCCTGTAAGTCTATCTGTGTGTCTGTCTGTTTTCAAAGTATATCGAAAACGAAGACATGGATTTTGAGAAGTCTTGGTTAGCTCCCTCATTTGGTACCCAATAGGATCCCATTAACTTCTGATTAACATTGGACGATAACCTCACCCCTCATTCATCCTTTCCGATGATTACGACACCACACAACCCACACCTGTCTTGTCATTCTTGCTCTCACTCTCTCTCTCACTCTCTCTCTCTCTCTCTCTCTCTCTCTCTCTCTCTCTCTCTCTCTCTCTCTCTCTCTCTCTCTCTCTCTCTCCACTAGATTATTAATAAGCTGTCTAAAGGAAGCAATATATTACATAATTTAATTAAAGTATGATTAATTTTCTACCGATATAATTAAGTGTAATAATTTCAAGTAGCCCCTCGAAAGATGCATGGGGTTCTTAAGGTCCTTTTGAACGATTGTTCGTCATAAGCAGGATTTGATGCATGTTAACATATGGTAATTATATTTCTGACACACACACACACACACACACACACACACACACACACACACACACACACACACACACACACACACACACATACTTGAGCGTACCTACGGAAATCTATCTCCTTGACCAGGATTAAAACCTACCTGTAGAGCTGACTTTTCGGCTACGATAACCACTACACCATAAGGTCAAAACCTTATATGAATGTAATGTGTGTGTGTGTGCGTTTTTTTTTTTTTTTTTTTTGTAGTCTTCAGAGTATTCGTAATACTATAACCAAATATGTTCTCAAATGCAGTATTAAATAATGTAATCGCTCGTATACCTTGTAGATCACGACACGTGTTCTGGATACTTATCTAGACATGGATAATGACAAAGTTGAGAATATATGCCAAATTCAAAGCTTAAAAAAGGTTCTTGAACTTTCATGAGTGGATCTACGCTGTGAAGGGCTTGTCATACTCGCTTAAGGGGGCCCACCTCGCTTGTTTTTTCTCTTTCTATCCCTCTCTCTTTGGCTTGTATCCATTCGGCCCCATTCAGCCTACTGTTTTAAGACATTTACCCCCATCCAGGTGTCAATATTTTCCAGGAGAGCGGTAGCAAGCCAGCATCTATATATTTTTGTTTTGATAGCAAGCTAAATTTGTACATTTTCCGATAGAAAAATTTCTCCGGCAAAGCCGAATTTCTCCATACAATGCTGGCTCGCTATCGCTCGCCAGGAAGAAATCGACACCTGGATGGGGATAAACGTCTTAAAATAGTTGGCTGACTGAGGCCGAATGGATACAAGCCAGGGAAAGAGAGAAAAGGAGAGAAAGATAAAAAACAAAGGCCAGTGACCCCCCTTAATATTTCTTATAAAATGTCCAGCAAGTTGGTAAGGCATGATTGTTTTAGCATGGTTAGTCAATTTAGTTAGTCAACTTAGTTAGTCAATATAGTTAGTCAATTTAGTTAATAAATTTAGTTAATAAATTTAGTTAGTCAATTCAAATTTGTGCTAACATAATAATAAATTATGTGTGGGTGTTTGCGTCAGTGATTAGACTGATGAGTAGATGTAAGTGAGCGACAGTTGCACACGCGTGCAGCTGAATTTTTACTTACCATCATAATTTTAGTGTCATCACTTACACATTCACAAACATACACATTCACACACCTACACGTGGTCTATAAAATTCGGTCAACTACATTTTCGCGCACATACACATTCGCACACCTACACATTCACACACCTACACATTCACACACCTACACATTCACACACCTACATATTCGCACACCTACACATTCGCACACCTACACATTCGCACACCTACACATTCGCACACCTACACATTCACACACCTACACATTCACACACACTTGCAAACCTACACAATCGCACTCCTACACATTCGCGCACCTGCACATTCGCACTCCTACACATACGCACTCCTACACATACGCACTCCTACACATTTGCACTCCTACACATTTGCACTCTTACTGCAAACCTACACATTCGCACACCTACACATTCACCCACCTACGCATTCGCACACCTACATATGAAATTCAGTTCATAATACGTTCACCAACAACCATGAAAACTTCCCCACCCACAAACGGGACACAAAACACCGGATTTATTTTCTCCCACACATCTGTCGACACAACTGTACACGTGATTACGACACAACACAACCCACACCTGTCCTCTCTCTCTCTCTGATTCTCGACATTACTCTATCTCTTCCTCTTCTCTCTCTCTCCTCTCTCTCTCGGGTCATCTCTCTCTCTCTCTCTCTCTCTCTCTCTCTCTCTCTCTCTCTCTCTCTCTCTCTCTCTCTTCTCTCTCTCGCCTCTCTTCTCTCTCTCTCTCTCTCTCTCTCTCTCTTCTATCTCTCTCTCTCTCTCTCTCTCTCTCTCTCTCTCTCTCTCTCTCTCTCTCTCTCTCTCTCTCTCTCTCTCTCTCTCTCTCTCTCTCTCTCTGTATGTGCAGCATATACAGTATATATATACTTATGATGTAGTGGATCAAAGCGTGGACACTCATCCTGACTGTCGGTGGTTGAAGTCCGGCTACAAAACACATAATATACAATATATATACAGGGTGTCCCGCGAGTTTTGTCAAATACTTCCAGAGATGAAAGATCAAGTAATTTTAAGTAAATATATATATATATATATATATATATACACAAATGCTACACATAATGATAAGACGGCAACTCATGGATAGTGTTTTAAGGTTTTAAATGCATTTAGTAACATATACCCCGATATTCAGTTTAGGATAGCCAAAGAGAGTTCTGCAGGAGGACACAAACTAAAGTTAATAGGCAAGAAAGGGAACCTTGCTATAAGTACAAAGACAAATCGGAATGGAGCAGATATTAATTAACAACACATTGATCTGGCAATAATGGACACTTCTTTTTTCCATTACAGAGAGTATGGGCAAAGCAAACAAACACAAATGGGTGTGTTTATTATTATAGGTCAAGGTTTCCATGAAGTTTCCTTTCCATTTCTAACTATCCTCTAATATCTTTTGAGTAATTTCCAAGCCTTGTATGGTTTTTCACTTCCAATTGTCTTCATATACGGTAATTGCCAGAGGGATCAGAGGGTGAGTGGAGAGCCTTCTTTGATATCCTTTCCTTCCAATTTCCCTTACTATCGGGTGTGCTATCTCTACTAGAATTAAGTCCTGACCACCTCACTGGGATCGACAGATGTGTGTGGCCAGTGTATCTATACAAATCTATGTAAATCATTGTCCACTCATTTGACCTAATTCAATATTATCTCACGCTCTCGCCATTCAACCACTTCAACTTTCTTATTAGTGTTTTGACTATTTGGTGACGCATTTCTTCATCATATTCTGGCTATTAGTAGACGATTTTATGAAGCTCAGGAAGGACCTCCAGTAATCAAAGGGGTGAACTTGATCTAAATAATTCCCTCTAAAACTTAACCTCTACTGTACCAGCGACGTCATATTTATTTTATTCTAGCCATATTTAGACGAGTTTGCAGTTTAGGAAGGATCTGTGGTAGTAAAGCAGGTTAAGGGGAGGTTTCCACTTGAGGGATTTTTTTTTCTAACTTCCTTCTCCCTCATGTTTAGCCCCATTGTTTTTGAGATATTAAGACGTTTGCCTCATTAGTGTGACGATTTTAAGAACTTTCGCCCCATTTATGTCACTTTTAAGACCTTTCGTGCCATTTAGGTGTCGATTTTTTCCTGGCGAGCGATAACGAGCCTGTAATTTAAGAGGAACCGGCCTTCGGCCGGGACATTTTTCTACCGAAAAATGTACAAATTTATCTTGGAAGGGGGTCAAGGAGGTGTAATTTCAAGATTGATGGAAGTCTAGGAAACGCACTAAAAACCTCCCCTTAAGTGAGATATTTAGAAGCCTGTTAATTGCTTGAGGCTCCTGTTGAAATAAATACGATTGTCTAATAGTAGCCAGAATAAAGTTAAACAGACGTCACCGGTACCGAAGCGGTTAAATGTCGCTCTAACTCCTAATCAACCCTCTGACTCCCACAGCTCCTTCCTAGTCTGAATAATATCGTCTAATGATAACCAGAATATACTGTTAAGGGGGCCCACCTCGCTTTCTCTCCCTCTCTCTTTGGCTTGTATCCATTCGGTCCCTTTCAGCCTACTGTTTTAAGAAGTTTACCCCCATCCAGGTGTCAATATTTTCCTGGCGAGCGGTAGCGAGCCTGCATATATATATTTTTGTTTTGACAGCAAGCTAAATTTGTAAATTTTTCGATAGAAAAATTTCTCCGGCATGCCGGATTTCTCCATACAATGCTGGCTCGCTATCGCTCGCCAGGAAGAAATCCACACCTGGATGGGGATAAACGTCTTAAAACAGTTAGCTGAATGGGGCCGAATGGATATACAAGCCAGGGAAAGAGAGAAAAGGAGAGAAAGACAAAAAAAAAGCCGGTGACCCCCCTTAAGGCGTCATAATCCTGAAGGAGGTTAATTAAACAATGGTCCGGTATTTATCCATCCATGTCACAAGCTCTCATTAACCTTTTGCGATCCATTGAACTAATTTGCCGTAGAGAAGTTACAAAATACACAGTGTAAAATGGTGGGCATGGAAAAGGTATAATTATAATCGTTGGGTATAATGATAGTGATTTACCCTTTTATTCCTATATAAGAAGCTGTTATGGCTATACCTATATACCTTTAATTAATGGGTTGATTATGTTGGACTTACTTTTATATACCCTTTCCAAACCCATTATTAATTACAGTTCGGACAACTGCCCTAAATGAGTGGTGGGATTAAATACTCTCAGATTTATATGTAATTTGAATACGAGTTAATGAGGTTAATCTTCTGTGATAATGGCGCAAGTAAGACTATGCATTCTCATTAATACCCATTTACCCATTATAATAACTATACAACCTTTTCATAACCCTTGATTTTTAACAGTGCAGTTTCATGTCTTGTCAATTGCGCCAAACCCGAAACTAAAATATAATCCTGACTGTATTAAAGCCATTTATATATTCAAGCTATGTATATATTTAAAAAGAAAATTATACAGTACATATCTAGAAGATCTCTAAAACGAAAACAGTTGGAGCTGTAGACTTCGATATTTTGCTGGTATCAGAAGAACAAAGATTGAACTACATATTTAAGTTAGTTTTATTAGTTACACAATACTTTCCGTACCTCATAGACCCGGATATATTGCTTCATATCCACTAAATATCGATACTTTGAGCTTGAAGCCCGAAAATCACAGGTGGTCAATTGCTTGCATTTTGCGCCACTGTCATTATAATTCACCATAAACTGTTTAATACCTGTATAATGGTTTAATGTTTAATAATCTGTCTAAATTTAGACGATTTTATCCACTTACAGGAATTTTACATTAAGAATCGAAGGAGGAGGCCTACAGCCTGTATTATTTTACTTATTGACTCCCTTAGAACCTTGCAAAACTAAATGAAATCGCCATACACACACACATACATACACACATGTCAAGACAATAGTGCTCCACATAGGGTGCGGATCCGGTCTCACGCGCGTCAGACAACACTGTTCAAAGCTGCCTAATTTTGTTTAATTAGATCATACCCTACGTTTTTCTTGATGTGCCCCTTGGTGCAGCTCCCCCGACATTCGCACACGTGCTTATATTCACGCAACTTAGTTCATCCATCTTCTACACATGTCCAAACCATCCAAGCCTACTAGTATAATTATATCTCCACAATGCTACTCTTGACACATAACCGTCTCTTCAGCTCTTCACTGGCTATCCTATCTTGCAGTTTGGCCCCACTTCACAAGCAACTGATGAGTGGAGAATGTGTGTGTGTGGGTGTGTGTGTGTGTGTGTGTGTGTGTGTGTGTGTGTGTGTGTGTGTGTGTGTATGTGTGTGTGTGTGTGTGTGTGTGTGTGTGTGTGGAGAGAGCGCCAGATGCGCGGGTTTTTGCATTCACCGTATACAGTAAAGTAATGTTAAGCCTTGAGACGAATCTCTTCACTGATTTACTCCTGGTGTTTTTTCTAGATATTAATATAATAACCAGTATTTCTACATACATACATTTCTATATTGTATATGCTAGAATGGAGACTAGTGAACAATAGTGTGCAACCTAACATGACATAAAATGATATACATATAAGTGAAAACAGCTGTAAAACAATTATCTTATGGTTGCTGGAAAACGCACAACCTTCGTTCGAGGTAAAACAAATAATGTATTGTCTATGCATTACTTATCAGTAAAGTTTGTGCTGTTGTGACATTATTCTTTCAAGACGTTTACAGTGTGGTTAAACGTGAGGTGTGCTTTCTAGGACAATCAGTGAGCGAAGTAGGCCTAATAATAACAAAACATATGCTGGAGAACACATGTTATACCATTAGCATTAAGCGAAATTTATGAAAACCTTTGAAGTTCTTAAAAAGCCGCTAGCATTTATGGTATAAAGCATTATACATTCTTGATTATATATGATCAAAATACAACATCGCTTGAAATCAATAAATTACACGTGGAAGCATCCTTGGAAGACCAGCTGTATATCTTAAGGGGGGGCCACCGGCTTTTTTTAGCTTTCGCTCCTTTTCTCTCTTTCCCTGGCTTTTATCCATTCGGCCCCATTCAGCCAACTGTTTTAAGACGTTTTTTTTTTTTTTTTTTTTTTTTCTATATTCCAACTTACTTCCTCTCGGGCATAGGCTGAGAGCCTTAACACTCACCGCTTTACAATGAACAGTGAAGCCCGTGAGGTCTTGTTTCCAGTCTAGGGAGTGAGACATGTGAAGCACGTAGAGTACAACGAGCACCTGCCATCTTGCCTTCACATGAGGCACGGTGCTCACTCATGGCCCGAAACGACCCCATCTCTGAAGCCACCTCGTTCCCGTGCTTCACTGTCTCATCCCCTACACTCGGACTCTCACACTTACACACACACAACGCCACCTGTTGAGCAGATAACTCACCATCCCCATCCCCATCCAGGTGTTGATTTCTTCCTGGCGAGTGATAGCGACCCAGCATTATATGGAGAAATCCGGCTTCGCCGGAGAAATTTTTCTACCGAAAAATGTACAAATTTAGCTTGGTGTCAAAACAAATATATATATATATGCTGGCTCGCTACCGCTCGCCAGGAAAATATTGACACCTGAATGGGGGGTAAACGTCTTAAAACAGTAGGCTGAATGGGGCCGAATAGATACAAGCCAAAGAGAGAGGGAGAGAAAGATAAGAAAAGCGAGGTGGGCTCCCCTAACTCTCGCTGGGAATTGTATAGAAGAGAATGGTGATACGTCTAGTTTTTGTGTTGTGTGAATAAGATTAATGGTGTGAGGGCAAGCAAAGTAGTTCAGTTCATTATTTCGTAATATTGGAGTTTCTTTTTCTTTTATTCTCGTCTCCTTTCATTCTTTCCCATTGATATTATATATATATATACTGTATATATATATATTTATTTATCTATCTATCTGCCTGTATATCTATGCACACCTCTCAATATATATATACAGTATATACCTCTCTTGTTTGGCCTTGTTTCCTAATGGCATACACACAACATATCAAACTCTCAGAATTCGGCACAACTCAATCTACCTGTGAAAAGTTCCTAAATGGTTTCAAAATAAAGCTGTAGAATCTCTTGTACAAATAGCTAGTACACAACTGAAAACAAACTTAAAGGGGAAGGGTTTATTCATTTGTCGATTTATTCATATGTTGATGTTAAAACTTGCCGGGAAATGGCTCATGTGAACAGGATCTTACGCAAAACCCCCACCCCCTCCCTGTCCGTGAGTGATTTCAATATGTGTACGTCCTTTAGCCTGACCTGCATGATATATTGTCGTGCCACCCTAACCTTTGGCAATATCAGTCCTCCGCCGCGGTGACTTTTGCATTGTTGCATGGTGGACCCAGCACTCTCCTCGGTCTTAGTACACTATCTATCTATCTATTACCGGACGCCGTGATCCCCGAAGGGGTGGTCACGAACGAAACGCCCCTATGCACCTGTCCCCAGTCAGTCGACGCCCCTCCTCCCATCCAGCACTGCCTTCATCCATATACTTCTTCACTCCATCCTTCCACCTCTCATTCGGTCTACCTCTCCCTCTGTCCTTCCCCTCGCTCTCGTACACTCTTCGTCATTCTCTCTCTTCCCATACGTTCCATATGGCCGAACTATCTCAAGGTGTTCCTTTTCACACTTTCCAGCACATCTACATTTCTACATTCACACCACACCTAGAGCTCTCGTACTTCCTCGTTCGTCTGACTATCCCTCAATGTAACTCTGCACACACTTCTCAAGTAACTAATTTCCACCCCTCTCACTCTTTGTCTGAGTCTCTCCACCACCGTCTATGCTTCGCTCCCGTAAGTCAATGTCGGGATTACCACACTGTCATGCAAGGACTTCTTTACTTCCATACTGACCACCCTACTGTATTTCTTGTTGCTGCTTTCAGCGTTCCTACAACCCTCTCCCGCACTTCTTCATCCATACTCCCATCTTTACACTCGGTTTACAATTTGTTTTGGGTATATTACTAGCAAACAATCCTTATTGTCAATGATGTCCCACTATGGTCTTGCATCACTAGTTCCGCTAATTTATTCTTATCATTACAGAAAAAAACGTGTATTGGTGGATGGCCTCTTCTTTTCGATTTCAATCAAAAAATGCTGGCGTTCCTCAGGAATCAATTTTGTCCCCAATTCTGTTTTTCATTCATGTCAATGATCTATTATCCAACAATCATAAGCCATTGCATTATTTGGCAGATGACTCAAAACTCCACAGTTCTTTCACAAAGCCTGATATTATATATCAAACAAAAGAAATACTGCAATTCCATTGAACCAGGTCATTTTTAAAATTAGTAAGGGGGGACAATAGAATCTAGTTTCCATTAATGCACAGAAAACCAATCTCATTCAATTTTCTAACATACAGAATCTTTCTGACTCTCACATATTTGTTAATGTTGTAAATATTCTCACGTCCGATAGTATTAACATCCTCAGTGTAACACTGAATGATAACTTAAGCTGGACATATTATGTTAGATCCATTGCTGAAAATGCTTCTAAAAAACTAGGACTCCTGTACAGAGTTAGAGAATTTGTCACTGACGAGCAATTGATTATCTACTATATAAAAGACACCACCTCTCTGTCTGTTTTTTCACGAACTACTCCCTCAGTTTTCAATATGGATAGCCCATACTTGGCATGCATACTAAGGGGGGGTGCCAAAATAGGTTTTAAGCTGGGGGTTGGAGGGGGGCGTACCCCCCCCCCCCCCCCCACCCCACTCCCTCTGTTTTCAAAATGGAGAGCCCATACTTGGCATGCATACTAAGGGGATGCCAGAATAGGTTTTAAGCGGAGGGGGGGGGGGGGCAATAAAAATAATATTAATACAAATAATAACAATATTAACAACAATAATTATAATAAGTAGACGATCACTCGGGCGAGCTCATGCCTCCGCCTACGTTGATGGAGGTATGCGCTCTACTGATCGCCTCCTAAATGTAATAACTTATTCCTTGACGTATATTCTATCTGCCCACCAAATTTCGTGAATTTCGGTTTATAACCTTTTGAGATATCGTGTTTACAGACAAACAAACTGAGGCAAAACCATAACACCCGTCCAACCTCCTTGGCGAAGGCAATGATGATAATGATAATAAGGGAACGAGATAATTCCAGGGTACTCTATCCCAGACTATTCTCTGCTGTGGTTACTTGACACTCCAAAGGGAATTTAAGCTTATTCCATATATGAATCTAGGCCACGGTTGCAGCACAGTCATATTGAATAGACGCACTCAAAGACATCACGTGTACTTTTTTTTTTTTTTTTTTTTTTACCTTATTTGCTTCACTGGTGGTTAGATACTGGCCAGAGTGACCATCCAAAATGTTGCCAGGGCTCAAAATTGGCACACACACACACACACACACACACACACACACACACACACACACACACACAAAGAAAACAAACTATGTATACCCACAGGCGCCTGAAGAGTGGGGAATGTGAGTGTGAAGAAAGGTGACTTCTGTACAGTTGCCCACATAAATTCAGTCCCTAGTTGTGATCTTACGTATAGAAGTATAAAAATATGAATTCATTACAAGTTACGTGGTTTCTTGTAAGTAGCAGTTGACTAATCACACGAGTTAACCACTGCCTATGGCACTACACTCGTAATTCATTCATGCGCATTATATATATCTCCATGTATAGGATCACGAGCAGAACAGAACTTACGTAGCCATCTGTACATTTAAACCGCACGCAATCACCTCTTTGGACACGCACATTCTCCACTCTACAAGTTCCTTTGCTCTACCCGTTAACTTAGGGGGGATGGGCTGCTTTTCTGGCTCCCCTTTTCCCTCGTGTTTACCCCCATTGGTTTTCAGATTTTAAGACGTTCGGCCCATTAGTTAGGCGATTTTAAGACTGTTCACCCCTTTTCTTTGTCAATATTGGGATCTCTCGTGCCATTTAGGTGTCTATTTTTTCCTGGCGAGCCTGTAATTTTAGGGAAATTTTTCTACCGAAAAATTAACAAATTTATCTTGCAGGGGGATCTAGGGAGTATTGTTTTAAGCTTGATGGAGGTCTAGGGAGTACATTTTAAGAACATATAAACAAATAAATAAATATGCAAATAAATACGCCCATCCCCCCTTAATAAATACGCCCATCCCCCCTTAATAAATACGCCCATCCCCCCTTAATAAATACGCCCATCCCCCCTTAAGCTTGAATGACTTCGCTGGGCATATGCAAGTTTTGGAATTAAATTCATAAACGCTTGTGCTTCATTGCAAGCTATTATCAATTGGCTCGAACCCATCTGCAAAAACCTCTATTAACCCTCGGACTCGATATAATGTATCTTAGTTTAAGGGAGCCCACCTCGATTGTTTTCTCTTTCTCTCCCTCTCTCTTTGGCTTGTATCCATTCGGTCCCATTCAGCCTACTGTTTTAAGACGTTTACGCCCATCCAGGTGTCAATGTTTTCCTGGTGAGTGGTAGCGAGCCAGCATATATATATATTTTTGTTTTGAGAGCAAGCTAAATTTGTAAATTTGTCTATAGAAAAATGTCAACGGCAAAGCCGGATTTCTCCATACAATGCTGGCTCGCTATCGCTCGCCAGGAAGATATCGACACCTGGATGGGGATAAACGTTTTAAAACAGTCGGCTGAATGAGGCCGAATGGATACAAGCCAGAGAAAGAGAGAAAAGGAGAAGGTGACACCCCCTTAATAATATCGCCTTGCATTGGCTAAAATACAATACAGAGAGGCAACATTAGAGTAACGAAATTAAGGGGAAATGGGCCTTTTTTTTTAACTCTCTTCTCCCTCTTGTTTAGCTCCATTAGTTTTCAGATTTTAAGATGTTTGCCTTATTAATTTGTCGATTTTAAAACCGTTCGCCCCATTTCTTTGTCATTATTAAGACCTTTCGTGCTATTTAAGTGTTGATTTTTTCCCCGCCGAACGCACTACCTTTTTGTCAATATTTTAAGACCTTACGTGATTTTATCTTGGTAAGCAATAGCGAGCTTGTAAATTAGGATGAACTAGCCTTCGGCAGGGTCATCTTTCTACAGACAAATTTACAAAATTATATCTCGAAGGGTATTGTTCTTTATATATTGATAGAGGTGTCGGAAGTAAAAAAAATAAAAAATAAATCAAAAATAAAAACTTAGATTCATCATTATGGGCCAATTGGTTAACCATTAATATTCCATAATATTGTTAACGAGATGGGATAAGAAAAAAATCGCCTAATGCTAGCCAATTAAAGAGGGCACCACTATCACGATGCTATTATAAACGCCCTTTGCTTGCTAGCATGTTAAACCCACAGGCCTAATTAACCTTTGGGAATATGGCGCCCTAAGTTTTGATGAGTTTACCCTTTCCAGTGTGAAGGCAGAGTCGCACGAACGATTTTTCCGACAACATTTTTCACTGTTAAACATTAAAATCTCTTCTTAAAGGTAAATATTATAAAGTTGATTATCTTGATAGTGATTCACTTTTGACTATTTTATAAACTCTGTTTATAACCATAATATTGTATTGTAGTTTTGTGTTTCAATCTAAAGGTAAATTGTCATGTCTTCACCTTGATTACTCCGATATTATCATGATTTTGTAGCGAAATAACATAACAGCCTCCTTCCTGACGGCATCGGGAATGATGTCTTAAGGGGAGAATTCCATTTGAGGGATTTTTTTCTGGATCCCTTTCTATCTCATGCTTAGTCCCATTGCTTTTGATATTCTAAGACGTTCGCCCCATTAGTTTGGTGATTTTAAGAACTTTTTCCCCATTTCTGTCAATGTTAAGACCTTTCGTGCCATTTAGGTGTCTATATTATCCTGGCGAGCGATAGCGAGCCTGTAATTTAAGAGGAACCGGCTTTTGGCCGGGAAATTTTTCTACCGAAAAATGTACAAATTTATCTTGAAAGGGGGTCTAGGGGGTGTAATTTTAAGCTTGATGGCATTCTAGGGAACGAACTAAAAACCTCCCCTTAATAGCCAGAATATAAGTAATAAACACGTCCCCTACTCCTGAAGGGGTTAAAGGGAGATAGGTAGTTTTGCTAGGCCCTCCTCTTCCTCATGTTTAGCCCCATTAGTTTTCAGATTGTATGACGTTCGGCCCATTAGTTTGGCGATTTTAAGATTTTTCGCCCCATTTCTTTGTCGATATTAAGACCTTTCGTGCTATTTAAGTGTCTATTTTTTCCCCCCTGGCGAACGATAGTGAGCCTGTAATATTTCTACCGAAAAATGTACAAAATAATCTAGAAGGGAGATCTAAAATTGATGTTTTATGTATTGATTAAATGTATTCTCTCTCTCTCTCTCTCTCTCTGTCTCTCTGTCTCTCTCTCTCTCTCTCTCTCTCTCTCTCTCTCTCTCTCTCTCTCTCTCTCTCTCTCTCTCTCTCTCTCTCTCTCTCTCTCTCTCCATATTTAATGTATATATAATATATTCTACACCTGTTCTTCTACAGTACCTTATAGGTCCCACCTTTTTATATTATATCTTGGTATCTACCCTCACTCGTATGGTACTACTTTTCGTATTGGATTATTATATATATACTGTATATATATATATATATATATATATATATATATATATATATATATGGAGGTATGCATGTATATGTAATTATATGTATTTCTACAGGTATATGTATGTCTTCATATTTACATAAGTTACGATAACAGTTTGAAAGGGATCTGCAAGTTCATTGATGTGTATCAAATTGTATATATGATTAGATTGTATTGTTAGGCTCATTTCAATGTATATATGTACATATATTTTGTATATAAAATAAGTATGTTCCTAAAAATATGGCAACAGGCAGTAGGCTGGCAACACTTTTTGTATTTATACCTGTATGCTAGTTAGCAAATCACAGATGATTTAGGACGGGTATTTAAGCCTCACTCTCCCCCTGTTTTCTTGTATTACCCTGAAGATGTCTTGAGAGAATAGACGAAAGCTTGGCGTTCCAGTGTTTCAATTTTCCTAGCGAGTTTTACTACATATATATATATATATATATATATATATATATATATATATATATATATATATATATATATATATATATACCTGTTCCTGTATCTTACTGCATCAATTAATATTTTCTTTTTCGCATGATTACATAATATATGCTTTCATTAATTTAATTGGAGGTGTTTGGTGTTGTGGTGAAATTATTAAAAAATAAAATATTGTTGACTTGTCCAAATTCCTATTTTGAAATTTGTAAATACTTCTAAAAACAAACCAGCTACATATTAATAGTTTTGTGTTATTTTCTTAATTAACTTTGCTGTTGAACGTCCCAAATAATTATAATGCTATCATTCCACTCGTATGTGTGTTATGGTTTGTTCTGGCTTTAATACTCTCTGGAATTGTTATCCCCATATACTATATATTAAATATGTTCTATCTCTCATTTCATTTTCTAGGGTTAATTTTTTTTCATATGTTCTTCTTTCCTCGTTTGTTTTATCTTTCTCTATACAAAATATACGTTTATAACTGTTTCCCTATTTTGTCTTCCCATAATATTTTCTTCCTCTCTATAGTAATGCTGCTTTCTACTTTTATTATGTATGTTCAATCTCTTTGTTTAACCCTTTCACGCACATATGACGCAGAGGTTGCCAGATTAGCAATAATAAATAGAGTTCTCTCACTCTTATAATTACCTCTCCAAAATTAGTTTTCTGCCCACAGCTAACTCAAAGACAACTGCAGAGGTTGAAGTAGCTAAACTAAAGGTTTCTAAATACCCCTGATGGTAACAAAGGCTTTAAAGTATCCCCAATAGGCTCAAAATTGAGTCATATGTCGGAGAGGGTTAATGTTTAAAGATGCTTCTTTTCTAGCATATTCGTCGTCTACATCATCTATTTTACCTTCAATTTCATGTTCTCTCTCACTCCGATTTTCTCGTTTTGTATATATGTAGAGCTTGACTAACTCTCTTTCAACTTTGGAGGAGACACTTGTTACAGGCAGCATTGCCTTTTGTCTCTTTCATTAACATAGAGAAAAACTACAATGTAAGTGAATGTCTCCAATCGGTAGAAATGTTTGAATGCCGTAAAGTTTATAGTGATTATGATATGTTGAGAGAGAGAGAGAGAGAGAGAGAGAGAGAGAGAGAGGTCATCTGTAGCATTAGAGGTTATCGTGATAGTTGTGTATGGAGAGGTTCTGTGTGGGAGGAGAAGAGGTGTGTGTGTGTGTTTGTACGTGGGTTGGGTGGAGATAAGAGTATATGGTAGAGTAAAATGGTGTGAGGGAGGGAGGGAGAGAGAGAGAGAGAGAGAGAGAGAGAGAGATAAATGGTGAAAGTAGAGAGATACACATCGAGAGACAGTAGAGATAATAGTGATAAGCAAGTCTACAAATCAAAACCGTGTGAAAAATCGGGAGAGGAAGCGGAGAGAGATAAATAGTGAGAAAGTAGAGAGAGCAAAATAGTGTGATACATTAGAAAGATAAATAGAAAGAGTAATGAAAAATCGTGATACAAGACAAAATAATTATCATGAGAAAGTAAAGAGATAAATAATTATAGGAAATAGAGATAATGAAATGATGTGAGAAAGTAGAAATAGATGCACGTTGAGAGACAATAGAGAAAATCAAATGGTGTGAGAAAGTCAATAGAGAGAAATAGTGAGTGAAATGAGAGAAAAATATTGAAAGTATAGAGAAAAAAGAATGAGATGCAGCAGAGAGAGATGGCGAAAAATTGAAAAAAATAGTGAAAACAGTGAAAACATATATATATAGATCAAAATTGTAACACTGATAGAATATTGTATGAGAGAGAGAGAGAGAGAGAGAGAGAGAGAGAGAGAGAGAGAGAGAGAGAGAGAGAGAGAGAGAGAGAGAGAGAGAGAGAGAGAGAGAGAGAGAGAGAGAGAGAGAGAGAGAGAGAGAGAGAAGAGAGAGAGAGAGAGAGGAGAGAAAGAGGAGAGAGGAGAGAGTTATGAGATATATATAGGTACAGTTGCCCACATAAGTTATGTTCATCTTAATGATCATAATATGCAGTACAGTACATATAAATATAATGCGCACGATTGAATTACGCGTGTAGTCTTTTATGCAGTGGTTAACTCATTTGATTAATTAACCGATCAATAAAATATACAACACTCGCAATTTAGTCCTTCTAATTTACTTTCATACAGAAGATCGCGGCTAGGAACATAACTTATGTGGGTAACTGTACATGTCTATAGTTGCAAGTGTCAATAAATTCTATATATATTTTTTTCTTCTTTTTAATGTAAAGAGAGGAAAGTTCATAGTTCAATTTCGGTGTTTGTATTAGCATATTGAAAAACATAGAGGTTGATGTTACACTTACACTATAAAATAAACCAACTATAGAAAGGAATGAAGGGTATTTAAGGTGGTGTATTTATCTGGACTCCATTCTTCTTCATGTTTAGCTCTCATTTTGTTTTACATTTTTAAACATTCACTCAATTATTAGTTGTTCCTTTTTGTTTGCCAATTTTAAGACCTTCCGTGCCATTTAGGTGTCTTATGTTATCCTGCCGAGCGACAGCAAGCCTGCGATTTAGGAGGAATTCCGGGAAATTATCCCACAGCAAAATTTACACATTTATCCCAAAGGGGGGTCTTTGGACTATTTGGTTTAAGCTTGATTGAAGTGGACAGGACAGGGTGGACAGGAAAATAAAAATATATCTCTTAAAGTGTCCATAACAATTTACCCATTAGACGTACAGTACAATTGTATGATAACCCCATGCAAAGAAAGGATATAAAGATAAATCTAATAATCTAAATTAATCACTATGAATGATTAATATAACCAATTTATTTTAATTACCTTTATTATGGCTTCTTACTGTTTACATTGTGTGAGCGGTGGTACAGTCGGTCTAATAAATCATGTCTCGGCACCAAGTATATTTTGATCAATAATGGTATCAGTAATATCTAAACATGAGATCTTTATTTCGAGTGAGATATGCGAACATGTTCCTACTTGGTAGCACTTGTATGATAAGACCATTTTTCATGTAAGAGTTTAGCCGTCGTCTATCTCTCACGACATTGTCACAACATCTCCACGCCCAGCCCCGGGTCAGGTCAGGTCAAGCGATGGCAGGGAGTGACAAAGGTCGCCTGGAGGAGTTGACCTATACCCCTACACAGACCCATACAGAGAGAAAGAGAGTGTGTATTCACTTGCTTGTTCGTCAAGGGGAATCCACGCAATGTGTGTGTGTGTGTGTGTGGTGTGTGTGTGTGGGGGGGGGGGGGGGATTACATAGAAACACGGGCATCATAATTCTTACGATCTAATCATATGTTAATCATGACATTTTGGCATATATTTCGTGCAAATACGTAACGGTTGCACATTTTTACCATTAAGTATCGCGACATCAACTGCTATAAAAGATTAAATTTACCGTCAGACGGAAATAAACCGATCATGGGCAATAGATAGATAGAAAAATGTAATTGACTTGGAAAAAGAATCCTCTGACAAATGAGCCAAATTAGAAACCTAACAGTAACAGAGATCCGGCAACCTCCTGTATATTTAGCCTGACTTTACACTCAAATTGTGTTCATGACCATACTAATAAATCCGCGTTACGCTAGCACTGGAGAGATGTTTTGCTATTTGGATCCAACTTCTACATGATCAACAATATATTATCAGCCATTTGTTTGAAAATTACGCAACAAATATGGCGTCAACAAGAGAAAAAACCGAGGCTAATCTCTCTTAATACAACCTTATCTTTATTTGATCATTTATGTATATATTTATTATTTTATTAGTTTCCTATCTAGACTTCCATCAAGCTTAAACAAAATCCATTAGATCCACCTTCTAGATTAATTTGTAAATTTTTCGGTAGAAAAATTTCTCGGGCGAAGGCCGATTCTTCCAAATTACAGGCCGACTACCGTTCGCCAGGAAAAAAATCGACACCTAAATAGCACGAAAGGTCTTATTACAAAGAAATGGGGCGAAAGGCCTTAAAATCGACAAACTAAGGTGCCAAACGTCATAAAACCTGAAAACTAATGGGGCTAAAATTTACACGAGGAAGAAAGGGGACCCGAAAAACGGCCCATCTTCGCTTAAAACATTTTGTTTTTGCTTTTTAGTGTCATGGGTTAGGAGACACTATTTCTGGCCTAGTTATAATTAATGGACTATAATTGTGTGTTTATACGATACCGGATTGCGATTATATTCTGCTTAAGGGGAGACCTTTCGGTTTTCTGGTCCCCCTTCATCCTCATCCTCTTTCCCCGTGCTACCGCCAGACGCTGCAGACGCTCTGTCAACGCTCTCACGATATCGATCATAATTTGAGTATTAACTACTCATCCTCTTCATTCTTGTGCATGAAAGGTGGTTAAGAGCACGTTTAACCATCCTGTAGCTTAGTAAGTAACACTGCACGATATTTCGCTGTGTATTGACTGATAAACTTTGTGTTTATCACAAGACTCCTGCTCGGACAGGGCGCCACTAGTGCCATCTATTGTTTTGTTTTGCTTTGTAAACAAACGCTCTCTTATTACTATTTTATATAAAATCGTAGCCCCTAATTTTACCCATTACCTACTGTAGTAAGTATCTATTTAACTGCCTTGTATGTAAGTAAAGCTTTGCATATTAATTTGCTAATAAACAATATTGTTTACTAACTAACCGCCTACAGGGACTAACGCCGACACCATTTTGTAAACAAACCTTTTTTGGGGATTATACATATTAAATTCCAGCAAATTTTGTACCAAATTTAAGTGCATTCATTTATCTTTTCCCCCTAGATATATTCTTGACTTTTTCTCCTCAGACTGATTTTACTTTAAGCTAAGGGTGGTATTTGTACAAACTAACCTAGCCTAACCCAACCTGCCAAGCTTTTAACCTAACCCAAACCTAGCCTAGCCTATAGCCAGCCAATCTGTTTTATTATTAACTCTTGTAGATATTGTATTTAGTATCCTACTGTAGCTATATATATTTGTAATTTTAGTTGTTGCTTGCACGATCTTGTAATAACCTTTGACTGATACACTTTTTTATCTAAAAAGAGTAGGCTACTGCTTTACTAGGGTACAGTGACACCAGGGTCATCTGTTGACACAGTATATTAACCCCTTGTGTGCAGTCACACTTTATTTTTATATAATCTCTATTTGGTGAATTGTATATTTAGTTACATATTCTGTTATACATATATTTGTTTAAGGTTAGGTTATCACACCTGGTAGCCTATTTCTGCGAATTTCAATTTTATTATATTCGGTTAGGCTATTCAACGCTGGTAGCCTATTATTGCGTATTTCAATTTAAAAAAAAAACTTTTGGTTAGGCTATCGCCCCTGGAAGCCTAATTCTGCGTATCTCAACATTTTTGTTTTCGGTTAGGCTATCACCCCTGATAACCTATTTCTGCGTATTTCAGCATATTTGTTTTCGGTTGAAGTGATTGAAGTGTTTTTAAAGTGAGTGAAGTGTTGTAAAGTGAGTGAATTGTTTTTTTAAGTGAGTGAAGTGATCTGAAGAAAGTGACTGTCACCATGTCTCGCGCTTGTGCGAACTGCGCCGGTAGGTTTGGTGAGTCCATGTTTGCTACTATCGATCTTCAAGTCTGCCGGCTCTGCCAGCAACGAGATAATTTTACAGTGAAATTAGATGAAGCCTACAACAAGATCAACGTCCTCACCATGAAGCTGGAATCACTCCAAGAGTTTGTAACACTCAACGTTGGAGTGCCACAAACTTCAATTGTCACCGCAACTCCAGCAGCCACCAACGCCCCAACGTCAACTGCCAACAATTCAACGCCTACAGTAGCCATTTCAGCTGATGTTTCCGATACTCAAGATACAAATAGCGACTCTCTTCCCCCTCAAGACAACTTCCGTGTCGTGAGGAACAACGTTTGCCCCAAGACCAGGAAACACATACCGATTACCGAGTGTCAAAACCGTTTCCAGCTACTCGCAGACCCAGATGACGAAGAGGAAATAGAAGAAGTCCGGCTCGTGGGAGACTCGATGATACGTGGTCAGCTCACAGAGTTTTGCGCCAGGGCACCTAAGACCAGGAAGCGTTTTTGTATCCCTGGTGGTGGTGTGGATGACGTAGTTGCAGCAGTTGACGAAGTATCAAAGTTGGCCCCTGCTAATACAATGTACGTCATCCACGTTGGATCCAACGATGTACAGCGAACCCGGTCGGAAGATTTGCTTTTAAAGTACCAGCAGCTGATCAAGTCGTTTAAGGAGAAGTCATCAAGGATCATCGTCTCAGGAATCGTCCCCCGGCTCGGTGTAGAGAGCCGATTTTACAACATAGCCACCAGCACAAATCGTTGTCTAGCAAACCTCTGCAGGAAGGAGAACGTGGGATTCGTCGACACCTGGGACAATTTCTACTACGATGACTATTTGTTTTCGGACGATGGAGTTCATTTGAACCAGGTGGGAGCAGCGCGTTTTGGGCGTCTTCTCAACGATGCGGTGAAGGATTTTCGGAGAAGAAATCGACTCAGCACAGGACAACCAGGAAGGAGGACCGAAGACAGCGAGGACGGCAATCTACAAAGGAATTAAATACTAATCCGTTAAGAACCGCGAATTTGGATAAAGCTCCACCAACACGACCCAAATTCAAAACCGTCAGGGATAACGACCGAGGACCGAGGACAGCTATGAATGTAAATGTAGATCCGACCAGAACCAAAAATTCGATGAAAGAACGATCTGCGAGTTCTAAAACCAACCGCAACTTTAAAGGTTTTCTATGCAAACGCTCGTAGCATACGCAATAAATTTTCAGATTTAGAGGAACTAGTGTTTACAGAAAATTATGATGTGATTGGCATAACAGAATCTTGGCTCAATACACAAGATAGAGACTTTTTAGCAGAGTATTCACTTCCCGGTTATGTAATGTTTGAGAACAGCCGAATAAATAAAAATGGAGGTGGCGTTTTATTTTATATCAAAGAAAGTCTTAACCCGACCCTCGTGTCAAAACCTCAAATTGTGAACGTCGACACATCTTTTGTGCTAATAAAGAATAATAAAGGTACAAAAATAATACTTGCGTTAATATACAGACCTCCAGCTCAATCAGTGCAAACTGACCGAGAAATTTACGAACAAATTGCAGATGTAAGTAACTCACAAGATACCGTAATTTTTGGCGACTTTAATTTACCTGTGACCAAGTGGGGCGATACTCTTACTTCACACTCCGGACATGACTTGTATACGAACTTGCAAGAGAGTTCGCTTTATCAATTTGTTCGAATGCCGACCCGTGGTAATAACGTTCTTGACATTGTACTTGCAACAAAAGAAGAATTGATAGAGAATTTGAATGTTGGTGAATTTAGTAACAGCGACCATCGTACGATAACTTTCACTTTAAAGTTTACTAGTAACGAACCAAATAGTAGCATCGAAAAAGTCCCTAATTTCAAGAAAGCAAACTTCCATAAACTTAGAGCTATGTTTAAAGAAACTGACTGGAGCTTTTTAATTAACAATAACGACATAAATACATCTTGGAAGTTATTCGAAACCACTTACCTAAAAGCAGTGCAAGACTGCATACCATCGAAAATACGCGTCCAGGCCATAATAATAAGCCCAAATGGTGGAATAAAGATATTTCAAACTGCCTGCTTGCTAAAAAATTTGCTAATGATAGATTAAAATCCTCACAAAATGACGAAGAACGGGTGAAATTTGTAGAGCTACGACGCAAAGCCAAAAAGTTAATTAAGCAAAGTAAAAAGACCTTAGAGTTACATATTGCGAATCAAAGTAAAACAAACCCGAAAGAATTCTATAGTTATATCAGAAAGAAAAAAGTAGTTACTTCAACTGTTGGACCGTTAGTCGATGAAAAAGGAGAATACACCAAAGACGAAGTACAAATGAGTAATGCCCTCAATACCTTCTTTGCATCAGTTTTTACAACAGAAGACCTCAGTGATAATCCCTACAACCATCGCCGATTCAGATTGATAATTCAGATGTTCTAAGCAATATCACCGTTACAGAGAGAGAAGTATTGAATTGTTTAGATAAACTCAAGGTAAATAAAACGCCAGGACCTGATACAATCTCGCCTAGAGTTCTAAAGGAAGCTAAGAATGAACTCTCCAAACCACTGACATTACTATTCAATAAATCCTTGCAGTCTGGAACTATGCCTGATCAGTGGAAGCTAGCCAACGTAACACCGATATTCAAAAAAGGCAGCAAATCCCTACCCAGTAACTATCGTCCAATTAGCTTAACCTCAGTTGTATGTAAAATGCTAGAAACGGTCATACGAGACAGACTCGTAAATCACTTAGAGGAAAATAACATACTTAAAGATACTCAACACGGCTTTCGTAAAAACGTTCCTGTTTAACAAACCTCTTAGACTTCTTCCACGATATCCTCAACCTCTACGATGAGAGTAAAGCTGTAGATATATATACCTTGATTTTCAAAAGGCCTTTGACAAAGTTCCCCACAAACGTTTACTGCTAAAACTAAAAGCGCATGGAATACAAGACGGTGTGTTGAAATGGATAGAAAATTGGCTCAGCAACAGAAAGCAAAGGGTAGTCATAAACGGTAAGGCATCTAAATGGACCAATGTAAGTAGCGGGGTACCCCAGGGATCGGTACTAGGACCAATTCTCTTTCTAATTTACATCAACGACATAGATGAGGGTCTCACCTGCACAATCTCAAAATTTGCTGACGATACAAAAATTGCAAATAGCGTACTCTCAAAAGAACAAGTTGACGATATGCAACACAATCTAGATAAATTGTCATGGGTTGGGCCCAAATTTGGCAAATGAGTTTCAATGCGGATAAATGTAAAGTACTACATGTCGGATACCTAAATGAGAAAGCAAACTATTCGATGAATGGCACTCAGCTTAAGAATGTAAACAGAGAAACTGATCTGGGAGTAACAATATCGAGTAACCTAAAACCGAGTCAACAATGTTCAGAAGTTGTTAAGAAGGCAAACAAAATAATTGGCTTTATAGGCAGGTCATTTGAGCATAAATCCAAAGAAGTTATCCTAACCCTTTACAATTCCTTAGTCCGCCCTCTTCTGGAATACTGCGTTCAATCCTGGTGCCCTTATTACCAAAAGATATAAACAAGCTAGAACGAGTTCAACGTAGAGTTACCAAAATTATACCTAGCCTAAAGAACAAACCATACGAAGAGCGTCTTAGAGAATTAAATCTATTTCCTTTAACCCAGCGCAGATTAAGAGGCGACTTAATTCAAGTGTTCAAAATCATCAAAGGCATCGACAATATGAACTGTAGTAAGTACTTCACTATCGACCAATCTAATTACACGCGGGGAAACGGTTGCAAAATTATTGGTAAATCTTTTAACTCGCACGAATCTAAGAATTTCTTCTTCAATCGAGTTGTCAACTTGTGGAATGGGCTTCCCCCGAGACGTTATAGACTGCAGCACCGTTGATTCATTTAAATTTCGCCTAGACAAATATCTCGCATCAAACCCGCGACTGACTGCGTTTGTAAATGAATAACTTTATCCTCCCCTCAGTTACTAACCCATATGTCCCCTACTAACTTCCTAGTCCTGCCACGTTAGTGGCAGGGCAGTAGTTCCCTTTCCAATGTTCCCTTACCCACTCTAAACCACTGTTTGGACACTTGATCCTCAGTGTTTTGGAGGACAAGCAACCTAGAAGGGTCACTAGACCTATTGTTGCTTGATTTCCTTTGTACTCCTTTGTACTCCTTTGTACTCATGTTTAGACCCATTAGCTTGGCGATTTTACGACCGTTCGCGCCATTTTCTTGTCAATATTATGACTTTTCGTGTCATTTTGGTGTCGATTTTTCCTGGCGAGCGATAGCTAGCCTGTAAATTTAGTAGGAATCGGCCTTTGGCCGGGCTATTTTTCTACCGAAAAATTTACAAATTTATCTTGAGAGGGGGTCTAGGGGATGATTTTTTAAGCTTGATGGAGGTCTAGGGAAGAAACTAAAAGAAAAAAATATATATATACCGTATATATATATATATATACTGTATATATTATATATATATATATATATATATATATATATATATATATATATATATATACGTATATATATATATATATATATAAATTAAAAAAAAATACTACAAAAATCTAAACCTATCCCCTTAAGAAGGACTAGTTGGGGTCCATGGTAAAATCAAACTAAAGTAAACCTTTCAGACATGGTATTCTTCATCTTATTTTGGCTAGTTACAGACGATCGTTTAAATGACTTTTCATAGTTCATACTTAAGGGACTAAAGAGAGCAAAGTAGTTATATGTACGCTCATACTGTACATTATATAAAGAACGGTGTACATTATGCCTCTGTGTGTGTGTGTGTGTGTGTGTGTGTGTGTGTGTGTGTGTGTATATCTGTGTGTAGGCGTGAATACCGTGTGTAAATGTGTGTGTACGTGTCCGTGTGCGTGTGTGTATCGGGGATCTAGTGTGGACAGTCATGTAGGCCTCTTATCCAGCATGTCATCTTCAGGGATGGAGCCCCTTAGTCTCTAGGAAGGTTTAATTTGGAGACGGGGATTATATATATTTTTTTGTATGTCTCATTCTTCTGACTCTCTCTCTCTCTCCTTATAATTGGTGTACTATTTATTTTCTGTTATTTTATATTAAATCTTTCTCGAGTCAATCGATATTATATATATATATATATGTATATATATATATATATATATATATATATATATATATATATATATATACTGTATATATATATATATACATATATAATTATATATATATACATATATATATATAAATATATATAGACATATCTATATATATATATATTATATATATACTGTATATATATATATATATACATATATATATATATATATATATATATATATATATATATATATATATTATATATATATATATATGTATATATATACAGTATACTGTATATATCCACGTTTGTCCTTAAGCAAAATCTCCAATTACCCTACCCCTTGCAGTCCCTCTTGCCCTCCCTCGCTTTGTTTGTGCAAGTGTTTACATATTTGTTTGCGTATCCGTGTCCCCTATATGTCCCCGGCCCCACCCACACTCCTATTAGTCACCCCGATAAGTGGGTAATACCTCCTATAATCACCTGGAAGGGGGGGGGGGGGTCTGGTCTCCTCCCTCTAAACCGGCGTATAAATAGTTTGTTTTTGTTGGGCCAGAGTGATATGCCATTTGGTGTTTGGTGTTTTGTATGGCGATACTATATAACCTATATTTGGTCAGATGCTGCGGAGGTCCATTACTTACTTTTTTATCTAAAGTTACGGTCGCAAGCAAAATATTTTTTTTAAATATCCAATTCGTGTGTACGAAATAAATACTAATATCTTCTCGGCTCAACCAAAATGCTGCATATATAAATGATGATATATGGTTGGCTAAGACATATTTAAGAACAAATTGTTTAGTTTGAAACGAGAGAGTAAATGAAAGCTGAAAGATTGGAAGTGAAATAATCTGTTTATTTCTTGCTTGAAGAACAAAGTTAAAACATTTGGAATTTACTAGTTAAGGGAGCCCACCTCGCTTTTTTATTTTATCTTCCTCTCTCTTTTGCTTGTATCCATTCGGCCCCATTCAACCTACTGTTCTAAAACGTTTACTCCCATCCAGGTGTCAATATTTTCCTGGCGAGCGGTAGCGATCCAACATGTATATATATTTTTGTTTTGACAGCAAGCTAAATTTGTACATTTTTCGATATGAAAATGTCTCCGGCGAAGCCGGATTTCTCCATACAATGCTGGATCGCTATCGCTCGCCAGGAAGAAATCGACACCTGGATGGGGATAAACGTCTTAAAACAGTTGGATGAATGGGGCCGAATGGATACAAACCAGGGAAAGAGAGAAAAGGAGAGAAAGATACAAAAAAAAACGGTGACCCCCTTAATGATAGTCTTGTTTTATCATTAGATGTTCAAGTATTCATGGCCACGATTGTACTTTCACCAACCTCCTCTTTTTACGAGTAAAATATATGGCAGTAAAGTAAATTGCATTTACCGATCCACGTTGCCAAAGTCAACATGGACAAATTGTTTACATTATACAGTAGTGTCTATTATGATAACCAAACCTAGCTTACCCTAACATAGTCTAACCCCTAAGGTAACCTAAACTAGCCTAACTTATCATATATTAACCCTTAACCCTTTCAGTACCGGTGCCGTCCTTTAACTTTACTCTGGTTACTATTAGACGATTGTCTAAATTATTATGAAGCGCCTCCAGCAATTAAAGGGCTTCGAACTATCTCACTTAACCATTTTTACTACCACAGATCCTTCGTAAGCTTTACAAAATCGTCTACATATAGCTAGAATACAATTTAAAAAGACGTCGCCGATACAGAAGGGGATAATATAGCCTAAACTAAGCTAATCTGACCTAGCCCAACCTATACTACACTAGTTCCAAATATAATCTCGCCTATCATATCCTAAGCTAACTCCTAATGTAACCTAACCTAGCCTAACTTAACCTAACCCCTAAACTAACCAAAGCCCCCTCCATAAGGGTAATATAATCTCGCCTATCATACCTTACCTTTGGATACCTTTGGATGTGTTCGCCGCTCCTCTAGCGGCACCAAGGAGCGCGACGCCCCTCGTTATGGGTGGTGATTTGGTGCAGTAGACTGTTTGAAGCGACAGCTCGCTCCCTTGCGAGGATGGGCTCGTCTGGCACTTTTTGCAGTTCGACATCTAGGGCTCTCTTGAAGTTGTCTAACGAGATGTCCCACATGTCTCTTACTCGCCGTGGGAGTTTGTTGAAGAGACGTGGGCCTCTGTGTGATAACCAGCCCTCTCGCAGAGAGCCCATAGCACCCCTGTTATTCATCCGGGGGATTTCGCATTCCCAGCCTCTCCTATCACTGAATTTCATGACTATCGGAGTATGTAGGTTGGTACTAAACCCTCTGCGATTTTCCATGTGTATATTATTAGGTAACGTTCTCTTCTACGTTCCAGTGAGTACAGATTCAGTGCTCTTAAACGCTCCCAATAGTGTAGATGTTTTATCGAACTTATATGCGAAGTGAAATTTCTTTGTACACTCTCTACGTCATTTATTTCACCTGCTTTGTATGGGGATGTTAATACGCTACAGTATTCAAGCCGCGGTAGCACTAGAGATTTGAAGAGCGTTATCATAGGCAATTCACCGCGTGTTTTAAAAGTACGCAGAATCCAACCCGTTAGACGTTTCGCAGCCGCCACTTTGACCTGGTTATGTACTTTGAAACCCATATTTTCAGATCATATCCTAAGCTAACTCCTAATGTAACCTATCCTAGCCTAACTTAACCTAACCCCTAAACTAACCAAAGCCCCCTTCATAAGGGTAATCTGTACACTAATTTGATCGAACAACACACATTAAATTTCCCTAGAGATTTCAACAGTTTAGAAAGTACCAATCCAACCCTGGCCCACTAGGGCGAATTCATGATGCTACTTTAACGGGGCAGTACTCGCTTTTTCTGAACCCCCTTCTTCCTCATGTTTAGCATATTAGTGTTGAAGTTTTAAGGCATTCGTTCCGTTAGTTTGGCGATTTTGAGACCTTTCGCCTCATGTTTTTGTCAATATTAAGACCTTTCGTGCCCTTTAGGTGTCGATTTTTTTTTTCCTGGCGAGAGAAAGCGAGCCTCTAAATTTAGAAGGAACCGGGACATTTTTCTACCGAGAAGTTTATAAATTTATCTTGAAAGGGGGTCTAGACACTAGGGGGTGATTTTCTAGCTTGATGGAGGTCTAGCGAGGAAACTAAAAAAAATATATTAATATATAAATATAGACCAAAACCCAAGAACTACCCCCTTAATCTCTGTGACGTCACACCAGCTGATTTTACACTCGCATATCCTCAGTCACGGAATTAACCCTTTCACGCTTTTATGACGCAGAGGTTTCCAGATTAGCAATAATAAATAGTGCTCTCACTCTTATAATTACCTCTCCAAAATTAGTTTTCTGCCCACAGGTAACTCAAAGACAACTGCAGAGGTTGAAGTAACTAAACTAAAGGTTTCTAAATACCCCTGATGGTAACAAAGGCTTTAAAGTATCCCTAATAGGCTCAAAATTGCGTCATAAGCGTGAAAGTGTTAATGTACTGTATACCCTTATCAGTATGCCATGACGTTATTAGTATTGTGATATCATTAGACGATTGTAATAAGTTTTGGAGGACTTTGCAGGGGTTAAGTGAGTGCTTTACCTCTTGTTTCCTCGAGATACTTTCTGAACTGTATACAATCGCCCAATGACTACCAACACACACAATGTGAAAAATAATATAGGTATTTCTGGGGATAATATCCTATGCTCTCCACTTGTCACGATGGGTGCTTTGAATCTTTTAATCTATGTTGTTGCGTAATAAAATTTATCTTTTTTCCCTTTATTTTTCCAAACTGACAGTAAACTTGTTATCTTGTCTTGTTATCCTCTTGTTACTCAGCTATTACCTAGACTGTGTAGCGAAATGTGTTGCTAATTGTGAAACTTTGCATTAATATGATACAAAGTAGGTTGCTATGTTTCCATTAGATATCGATAAATCAGTTATTAAGGGAATCTATGTACCAGCAGTTTAGAAAAACAAATACAAAATAGAAACTGACTACATATTAACTTAACCAATTCAGTATAAAAGTATGATATTTGTAGTGAATTTTGGTTCACATTTTTCTCAGTTTTCGACAGCGTATGTGTATCTCAATCTCAATCAAACTTCGGACTCCTATATTTTCGGATTCCATCCATATATATTAATAGTATACTGTATATACATGTTTTTTGTTTTGTTTTAAATGTCATTCTTCTTCCTTCTTCCTTCTTCTGTTTTTTTGTCTTCTTTTCTCTTTTTTCTTGTTCTTCTTTTTCTTGTTGTTGTTGTTGTTGTTGTTGTTCAATTTATATTAATTATGTTGAGGTAGTGGATAGTGTGTCGTAGTAATGAGTCTGATGTTATCTCTCACACAAGTTATAAATCCAGCTATCACCCCCACCCTGCCATCACTCCCCACTATCACGTCTTGCAACTGTCACCACACTCGTAAAGTCACCACTGCAATCACCACACGCATCACAATTACTCCGAATTGGCCTCTTACCAACACCATTATCCCTCACACTTGCATCACACACTAATCCTATTACTTTATAAGCTGTATCACACTTCACACTCGCATCACATTACATTATTATCACTACCGTCGCAATCACATCTCACTCGCATCAATTACCCTATTATCACTCTTTATCATCACACAACACTATAATCACCGACATTATACATTTACCTTGCATCCAACTTATCATACTCCCATCACAGTACACTATTATCACTAGCACACTCTCTTTAAGCATAACACTTGCATCTTTCTCGCATCATAATGCATTATTATCGCCATCATCATTATCTAAACACACTCATATCACACCTTTAGAAATTAATATATCACAAGTATTGGTGCTGATTTCCCACGAAACCTTTATGACCTGCATACAAACTTAACTATAACTATAATAATATATAAACCATACGCCATAGGCATTGAAAGAGTAAATCTACCTATGTCATCGCCAGAATTGACATTTGCTGAATGCGTTCAGTGTGATCATAACTTTGAAGTCACTAATTAAATACCACTACACCATGCCATCACAATCATAACTCATGAACTCATAACTTCATATTACTGTTTACAATGATGGCCTTACAATTAATTCCCAGCTTCATTTAAAGGGGTGTATATTTCTGGAAACCTCGAATACTGAAAGGGATGACCATCACTTTGACTGTACAGTTGTGAAGAAAAACAATAAGAATAAAATACAAATATAAACCTCGGACAAGACTTTGGATATATATACTGTATATATATATATATATATATATATATATATAAAATTATAATATAATGTATGTAAATGTGTACACCTACGCACATACACACACTACATTATACACACCATACATTGCTGCCGATACAACAACCCTCCCCTTCCCCCTACACACTGTACCCCAAACAACACCCACATACACACACACTGTACCCTCCCCTTCCTCAACACACACACACACACACACACACACACACACACCGTACCCCACACAACACCCACCACTGATCCCATCATGACACCTCCCAGGGGTGATAAGCCATAATAATATTTATCCACCACCGCTACGACGCACCGCCCACACGCCCATCTTTCACCAGTTATCTGGACAGGGGGAAAGGGGTGAGGAGGTTAGGGGGGAGGATAGGGTGAATAAGGGAAAGGGATAGTTATACCTTAAGGGAGAGGGGTTAGTGGGGGATGAGAATAGAACGAATAAGATAATGGATATCTCCACCGCTGCTGAAGATTAAAGATACAGTGGTAGTACAGTCCAGGTTCCAAGTTGATAGTATGCATAAATAATAAGGCCGTTTGTAAACAATTTGAGGTAAACCAAATGTCGATCCCTGGCTGAATTTCCTATTGTATCAGCCGCACCAATGCTCGGAGGTGGGTGTAATGACTGTAGGGCATTTAGTCTTAGCCCAGTGAAGAATGCCAAAGTTCGATTATGACGTTAACGTTGCTGTATTTTTTAATAGTTTATCATTAACCCGGCCTTCCGCTTAGGGCATAGGCCAGACTCGGCTTTCGAAACGGGTCCTGGAGCGAAGGTTCACGTCCACATACAAGCAGTCACGGTAATGTAGTGGGGATTTCCCGTCTTGTTATTCCACAGTTTTGCACGCCGACATGTCATGAGTAGGTCATCAATATTGTCACCAGCTTACAGAAGAGTGTGTGACCATGGTCGATTATTGTTTTTTGTTTCTTTCTGTTATTGAATCCGTGCCGTTGCCAATTTTCACCAAGTAACATCATAACTGTTCCTAAAAATGTAATTATGATATATTAACCAAGACTGAACAAACTTATTTGAGAGTTAATAAGAAAGCTTTGTTTCACAGTATTAATCCCCTCTGTACCAGTGATGTCTATTTATTTTGTTCTAGCCATATTTAGACGATTTGTTGCAGTTCAAGAAGGATCTGTGGCAGTAAAAAGTGTTTGTTGAGAGAGATCGAAGCCTGTTTATTGTTGGAGACCCTTATCAAACTGAATAACATAATCTAATAGTAGCCAAAATAAAGTAAAAAGGATGGCACTGGTATTGAATGGGTTAAATAGCTTGATTCCTATCTATGATTAATATGAAACAGTGATCACTGGCTAGTGAACCCCAGTAATACGATTTATGCAGCTCAGAACAAAAACAAAATACTTCGTCAAATGTATTGCTATAGTTACACAGAAACGACTGGACCTCAAGAAGGGATAAATTATGTTAAGCCTGTCAATTATAGTATATTTAAATTTTATTCACGCTGTGAACGGACTAGTATTCAAATTTTAGTGATATAAATGGGTGAAAACTTGATTACTTTGTAATTAATTTTATTCAGCAATATAGGTATAGCAGCTTCTTAAATACCTTCGGTATAGTTGACCTTGCCATTGCTAAAGAATCCCGAAGATTCCATCTAAAAATGCAGGCAAAAATAATTGTTACTACCATAATGGCTTAGACATTCTTTGCAATGCTGGCATCGAGAAGGACTCCAAACAGAAGTTAAAACAGCCTGCTGTATGGAGCAAAACATAGTCATCCGATTGAAATTGAAGTTGGCAAAGTTTTATGTGTATGTATATTTAAGAAGTTACAATTATTTGCCGGTAGACTAACTATGATAACAAAGATGTCATATGGAACACTCATTAAAGTTAATTGAGAACTTTATGTTTAGGAACAATCTATATAAGACAAATAATATAGGTATGGGAGAAATACGTAATTTGATAAAATGTCCATTTCCTGATCCTTTCCTGTTATCACTTTGGACGAACTAAGTCAAAGAAACGGTTACTTTTAAGCTACCTTAGACTATAGGGAATACCCTTCCCACATAAATATGTTTATGAAAGGTAATAAGAAGATCCAACAGGTGACAGATTTAGTAAATTAGTGATCAATATTATAGAATAAGTACTGTGCAAACAAACCTAAAATATTCCGTGGATTGGCTACCAGGATGTGTGTGAATTTGTGTTTTATCTGTGTTTGTTCATTATTTTATGTTGGTTTGTGTTTTCCCTGTTCTTGCTCTGTCTGGAGTCGGCCACCCCCAAGAAGAAAAAAATTAGAATAAAATGGAAAATAAAAATTAAAAAATAGGAAAAATGGGGATTGGGCCTGAGCATATAGATAGATAGATAGGCTACCAAGAGCACATGCGAATTACTGAAGTTCAAATGTTAGTATGCAAATAAATGTCTAAACTTATAACCAAGTAGTTCTAGAGTTGGATTTAGACAAAAAACGTAATACCAGTTATATTAAGATTCATTCAAGCTTCTGAAAATTGTTACAGATGTTCTCACACGTGTATAACCAAAATTGTTACAGATGTTCTCACACGTGTATAACCAAAATTAGTCAGTCAGATAAATTGATAACTTGGATTGACCCGTTGTTAGGTATGAAAGTCAACTAGTAATATTCTGTAAAAATATAAAATGCATTTTTGGTGTTTGTCTATATATTTCATAAACAAATATGTGCACTAAAGTTCTAATTCAAATTCAAATTTTCAAATTCAAATTGTTATTGTCATAATAGATACAAACTTACATATAAGTTTTTGCAAAGTAGACTGAAACAACCTAACCGTTTCACGATAAGAGTTATATATAGGCATACATGATTAGAAGGGCGTATACTGAAGAGTTTCTTTAGCGTAGCACTTAATACACTCTCCTAACAATAGCTGAATTTTGTTTTAGAAAGTCCTCATCATATCAAAATACTTAATAATTATTATGAATACAAAATATTATAGAATGTCTCCAATACATACACATTATCATGGTTACCTGAGTAGTACAGTCGCGCTAATATGTGATGTCTCGGCACCAAGTATGTTTTGATCAATAATTGGTATCAGCAATATCTAAGCTTCATTTCTTCATACCGAGTGAAATATACAAACATGTTCCCACACTTATCCATCCTATTCAACATCTGACACTTTAATACAGCACAGAGCAAGCCAAACGTAATGACAGCTGGCACATGAGTTATTAGCGCGACCGTACATCAGTGAAAGTGAAAATAAACAGTGAAGATAAGAAAAGTTTTTAAATATATAACATGCAATAACGTACACAAAAACACACCAGGAAAGAATTGATAATAAAAATCCAAGTATGAGGCGGGCTCGAATTATTTACATACGATAACTGCAGCACGGAGACTAGGAAAATGTAGCTCTGAATACCAAATGAACCCGGCGTCTAATAAGGCATAAACCAAAATGGGGGAGGGCGAGATTAAATGAATTATGAGCCTAGAAAAAGAAGGAATGGATTTATGGTTAGTGTGGTAAGAATAGATATATAGTTTCTAAAAAAATAATGGAAATATGATAATAGTACGGGGTGGGTGGGGGCCAATGAAAACCATGAACTGGTACAGATTTACAATTGGTATAAGGATATAATTGGCAAATTGGCATCACAAATTAACATTGTATAATTATGAATTAGTTCAAAATATCTCGAGACATCTATGGTTATAATACAGTTTTATAAATAGAAAACGGGTTACTCTAAAAAAGGATTGGATAATAAAATAAAAGAGAAATAAGCAGGAAAGTAATTTTGAATGGGGACTTTATAGGAGAGAGAGAGAGAGAGAGAGAGAGAGTGTGTGTAGGGGTGAAAGGCTAACACATATTCACCCCCATATGAGAGAGAGAGATAGGTACCGTTCTATGTCAATGTCTTCTGACCCCTTTGTGCCTCTCTCTCTCTCTCTCTCTCTCTCTCTCTCTCTCTCTCTCTCTCTCTCTCTTGGTCGGAGGGAGAGGTGGGAGGGGAGAGAGCCTTCTGCTTTGCTATCCTTGCCTTCCACTTTGTAGCAAATTCTATGTTAGCATTAAATCCGGACTACCTAGTAGGGACCGCAAGGTCTGTGTATCTATGTAATTCTCTCTTTATCTCTCTCTGTCATCTACCTTCAATCTTTTGTCCTTATCATTTCAGCCATCCAATTCAATTCTCTCCAGCCACTCCAACTGCCCACTTTCCATTCATAAAACGGCCATTCCTGTTCTCCTCTATCCTAAAACTCTCCGGTCCTTTAAACCCTAGTGTTTTTCTTCAGTCATTCTTTTGTTTGCCTTGCTCCTTTTTATCTTTGTATCTTGATCTGGGTGTTGGTATATCTTTTGTTCTGGTTAGTTGGTGTTACTCTTTCTTTGTCTGGTTAAGTGGTGTTGCTATATCTTCTGTGTGTTGCTATATATTCTTTGTGTTGCTATATCTTCTTTGTGTTGCTATATCTTATGTGTGTTGCTATATATTCTGTGTGTTGCTATATCTTCTTTGTGTTGCTATATCTTATGTGTGTTGCTATATCTTCTTTGTGTTGCTATATCTTCTGTGTGTTGCTATATCTTCTTTGTGTTGATATATATTCTTTGTGTTGCTATATCTTCTGTGTGTTGCTATATCTTCTTTGTATTACTATATATTCTGTGTGTTGCTATATCTTCTTTGTATTGCTATATATTCTTTGTGTTGCTATATATTCTTTGTGTTGCTATATATTCTGTGTGTTGCTATATCTTCTGTGTGTTGCTATATATTCTTTGTGTTGCTATATATTCTGTGTTGCTATATATTCTTTGTGTTGCTATATATTCTTTGTGTTGCTATATATTCTGTGTGTTGCTATATACTCTGTGTGTTGCTATATATTATGTGTGTTGCTATATATTCTGTGTGTTGCTATATCTTCTTTGTGTTGCTATATATTATGTGTGTTGCTATATATTATGTGTGTTGCTATATCTTCTTTGTGTTGCTATATCTTCTTTGTGTTGCTATATATTATGTGTGTTGCTATATCTTCTTTGTGTTGCTATATCTTCTTTGTGTTGCTATATCTTCTTTGTGTTGCTATATCTTCTTTGTGTTGCTATATATTCTGCGTGTTGCTATATATTCTGCGTGTTGCTATATATTTTGTGTGTTGCTATATCTTCTGTGTGTTGCTATATCTTCTGTGTGTTGCTATATATTCTGTGTGTTGCTATATATTCTGTGTGTTGCTATATATTCTGTGTGTTGCTATATCTTCTTTGTGTTGCTATATATTCTGTGTGTTGCTATATATTATGTGTGTTGCTATATCTTCTTTGTGTTGCTATATATTCTGTGTGTTGCTATATATTCTGTATTGCTATATCTTCTTTATGTTGCTATATATTCTGTGTGTTGCTATATCTTCTTTGTGTTGCTATATCTTCTTTGTATTGCTATATCTTCTTTGTGTTACTATATATTCTGTGTGTTGCTATATCTTATGTGTGTTGCTATATCTTCTGTGTGTTGCTATATCATCTTTGTATTGCTATATATTCTTTGTGATGCTATATCTTCTGTGTGTTGCTATATCTTCTTTGTATTGCTATATCTTCTGTGTGTTGCTATATCTTCTGTGTGTTGCTATATCTTCTTTGTGTTGCTATATCTTCTGTGTGTTGCTATATCTTCTGTGTGTTGCTATATCTTCTGTGTGTTGCTATATCTTCTGTGTGTTGCTATATCTTCTTTGTGTTGCTATATCTTCTTTGTGTTGCTATATCTTCTTTGTGTTGCTATATATTATGTGTGTTGCTATATCTTCTTTGTGTTGCTATATATTCTTTGTGTTGCTATATATTCTTTGTGTTGCTATATATTCTTTGTGTTGCTATATATTCTTTGTGTTGCTATATATTCTTTGTGTGGATATATCTTTCTTCTGGATAGTTGGTGTTGCTCTTTCTTTTGCTGGTTAATTAGCCTTATAGCTTTTTCTGGTTGGTGTTATATATTTTTGTTTCTGGTTATAGTTGGTGTTGCTTTATATTTTTCCAGTAAGTTAGTGTTGCTATATATTTTTCCGGTAAGTTAGTTTTGTAACTTAGTGTTGCTATACAGTATATCGTTCTGGTTAGTTAGTGTTGTTGTATCTTGTTCTGGTTAGTTAGTGTTGTTGTATCTTGTTCTGGTTAGTTAGTGTTGTTGTATCTTGTTCTGGTTAGTTGGTGTTGTTATATCTTGTTCTGGTTAGTTAGTGTTGTTGTATCTTGTTCTGGTTAGTTGGTGTTGTTATATCTTGTTCTGGTTAGTTAGTGTTGGTGTATCTTGTTCTGGTTAGTTAGTGTTGTTGTATCTTGTTCTGGTTAGTTAGTGTTGCTATATCTTGTTCTGGTTAGTTAGTGTTGTTGTATCTTGGTCTGGTTACTTAGTGTTGTTGTATCTTGTTCTGGTTAGTTGGTGTTGCTATATCTATCTGGTAAGTTAGTGTTGTTGTATCTTGTTCTGGTTAGTTAGTGTTGCTATATCTTGTTCTGGTTAGTTAGTGTTGTTGTATCTTGTTCTGGTTAGTTGGTGTTGCTATATCTTTATCTGGTAAGTTAGTGTTTCTATATTATTTTATGGATAGCTAGTGTTCCTAGATTTGTTTTGCTGGTTAGTTAGTGATGTTATATCTTTGGTTAGTTGGTGTTGCTATATCTTGTTCTGGTTAGTTAGTGTTGCTATATTATTTACTTCTAACTATATTTTTATTTTTTGTTGTATTGTATAGTGCATATTTGTGCGAATAAAGTTATTTTAATTTTAATTTTGATTTTAATGGATAGCTAGTGTTCTTAGATTTTTGTTCTGGTTAGTTGGGGTTGTTTTATCTGTTTCTGGATAGTTTGTGTTAATATATTTTTCTGGTTAGTTGGTGTTGCTATATTTTTATCTTGTTAGTTAGCGTTATATATTTTATTGGTTAGTTAGTGGCTCTATACAGTATATATGTTTCGGGATAGATAGTTTTTCTGTATCTTCTTCTGGTTATTTGGTGTTGCTATATTTTTTTCTGATTGGTCAGTTAGTGTGGTTATAATTTGTCTAGATAGTTAGTGATGCTATATCTTTATCGTCTGACAAATAATCAAAGAAATATATCTGACATTTGGCATTATATTTTATTTTATATATTCAATATTTGTTGTTAGTATTCTCAATTAATCTTATTTTTCTGGAAGAGTCATCCTTAAACTATATTTTCAATAATGGTTTAACTTCATCGCAAGAATCAATAAGCAGAGCTGAAAAGACAGGGGAAAGAAATCTTCCAATTGACAAAAAATGCCTCTCTTTGCATGATAAGCCTTCACCTCCTGCATACTTTAACATCTTTAGTACCGGTAACGTCTTATTTTATTTTAGCCACATTTTCACTGACCTCTTACTCTTTGGGTTAGTTCTTGCACTTTGCCTTATCTCTTACCATTTATCTTAACTCATGTATTCAGAGCCTTCACTTTTATGCCTCAAATCTTACCCTTTACCTTAAATTTACTCATGTATTCAGCGCTTTCACTGTTTTGCATTAACTCTTACACTTTACCTTATTTCCTGTATTACAAGACTTCACTTCCCTTTTGCCTAAACTCTTTCTCTTTTTATTATCCTTGTTTTCCAAACTTTCACTTACTCTTTACCCTAACTCCTAACCTTTATTTTAACTTTTGTATTCTAACCCTTCACTTCTCTTTTACCTTAATTCTTACTCTGTTTTAATTCTTGTAATATACAAAACGTATATATTTTTGTATATATTTATTTGACATTGACAGATAACTTGAATATAAGGCGATAGTAGGGTTGAGTGGTGGATGATAACTACCGTGTTTGTAGGAGGAGCAATAATGGTTTGGATGGTTTCCACAGGTACACCACGGTAGCCTTGTCCGTTTCATTCAGGTGTGACTTTAACCTCATGACACACACAGAACCCCACACACAAGACATCAATCAACAAATTCAAGCACTCAACATCCAGATTAACAACAAAATACAAGAACAACAAACACTAAATTGGAATAACTTCCTACAAACACTCGATCACAAAACAAACTCCAAAAAACTCTACAAAACACTAAACAGCATCACACTTTCCAACAGCAACACAACACAATCACATGCTGCAATCACAACAACAGACTCTACTCCTTCACGTAAACAACAAGCAAACACTCTCATCAATCACTTCTCTCATGTCAGTCACCTAAAACCCCACAAAGACGACCGACGTGTCATCCGACGCAAAAGACAATTCCCCACAGACCCTGACTATACACCCTTCACCAACAACCAGACAAAGCATATCATCAACAATCTCAAGCTCTCACCCGCCTGTGGCCTAGACAACATAAGCAACATTCACCTCAGACACCTGGGACCACAAGGCATACAAGCACTCACTAACATATCAAACTACAGCTACTCACACAACACAATACCAGACATCTGGAAGCATGGTATCATCATCACATTCCCCAAACCTAACAAAGACCCCACGCTACCCTCCTCACACCGCCCTATCACACTCCTTTGCACCCCCTCCAAAGTCATAGAGCGCCTTGTACTACAACTGATGACACCTGACTTACCCCTTTCTCCAACACAACACGGCTTCAGGCCATTGCACTCCACAAACACTTTTCTTATAGACCTTACACAAAGAGCTTTTGACGGCATCAACTCAGCTAGACCACCACACAGATCAGTACTTGCCACACTTTACATTAGTAAAGCCTTCGATGCCATCCCCCGCCACAACCTAACAAACAAAATCTACAACACAAACATGCACAACAACACAAAAGATGGCTGGCCAACTTCTTAGCAGGCAGATGTGCACACGTATCATTTGCCGGTCAGTCATCTAGCATTAGAAATTTCCCAAACGGAGTCCCGCAAGGATCCGTCCTGTCGCCCGCACTCTTCAATCTGTACATGCATGATATAAATACACCAAATTCACCCCAAATAACCATAACCTCCTACGCAGACGACATAACACTCACAAGCACGCACCAAAACCCAGACACAGCAACAAGACTCCTTCAAGACTATCTCGACATATTACATGAATGGTGCACTACAAACAGACTCAATTTAGCCCCAGCTAAATCCACTGCAACCCTCCTCACAAGCTGAACAGGAGAGCACGATTACGTCCCGGGACTCAACATAAACAACACACCCCTAACACACACACACAAAATCCTAGGAGTAACATACGACACCCAAATGACATTCAAACAGCACACCACAAACACGAAAAAAAAACTGACACCCAGACTTACACCCTCAGATCACTTGCCCACACGAAATTTGGACACAACAAAGAAACCACCACCACAGTCTACAAACAATACATAAGATCAGTTATGGAATACGCAAGCCCGGCCTGGGCTTCTAACCTAGCTGAAACACATCATAAGACCTTACAGACTATTCAAAATAAAGCCCTTAAAATCGTCACAGGATGCACAGCTACTACACCCACAGATCACCTACATCAAGAAACCAAAGTCCTAAAAGTCAAAGATCATCTAGACATGAGAGGCACTCAATTCCTGGCAGCAGCCTCCACGAATCAACACCACCCACTTCACTACATGGCAACACACCCACAGACACCAAGAAATATCAAAACAACACCCAGCACACGCTATCACACACAAATACTGTCTTCTCTCCCTCCCTGCCCACCCCAAACCAACTTCCGGAAGCACATCCATACTCATATCACTCGCCGTTCCATCCACTCACTCATAGACAACACGCAGCTGCAAGCACGACCTCCCGAAATCCATCCTTCTGAATCCTCCCTTCCTCGCGAGGACAGAGTCCACCTGGCCAGGCTGAGATGCGGACACCATCCAGCTCTTCTGAGCTATCAGAAGAGACTAGATGACTCCGTCGTCGACACCTGCCCGGGTTGTAACACAGCACCCCATACCATAAAACACATCATAGAAGACTGCATTTCACACAACCACTTACGCCAACAACACAATTTACACTATTTGAGAGCTCTGTGGGAGAGCCCGACCGTGGCCATGGCCTTCCTTAAGGACTCGGGGCTTTTCGGCCAGGCAGCTTAGGGAACAACAACAACAACAACCTCATGACACAGGGACAAGTGGCTTAATTCTCAACTTTTGGTAATGCACTATATTGAAACAAATTAGGGGACGGTGTGAGACAAGCTCTGGCAAAATATCATACTGATCCAACTGTTTGTTAATAAGTTATTCCCGAAAAACGATGTAACACGGCCTCTGAAACCCATAGTAGTACAGTCGAGGTTAGTAAGTGTTGTCAGATATTTCGCAAAGTTTCGGACACTGACTAATACTCTGAGGGATAAGCACTTTTCCCAGTAATTATAAAGATACCAATAACACTTCTTGAGCGAAAACCGCTGGAATCTATGACAACACTTAATACCCCCGATTGTACATTATATCCTTATTCAGCCAGACCTATCGTAGCTTAACTTCCCCATAACCTAACCGATTTTAAATACTATTCCAACAAAACCTAAGTTAACGCAACCTAACCTAATATAATACAAACTAAATTATTGTTCAGTTTTGATGAGCCTGTGATGGGTAAAATAGGCGCGTCCACAGATAGTCCATGTCCGTAAATGTTGGTCCGATTCGCTTAAGGGGACCGACCTGCTTATTTTCTCTATGTTGTAGCCATTCGACCCCATTCAGCCTACTGTTTTAAGACGTTTATCCTCATCCAGGTGTCGATATGAACCTGGCGAGCGAAATCGAGCCACCATATTTTGGATTATGCTTTAGATATCTGACTTAATTTGTAAATTTTTCGGTAGAACAATGTCTCCAGCGGAGCCGTATTTCTCCATACAATGCTGGCTCGCAATCGCTCGTCAGGAAGAAATCGACACCTGGATGGGAATAAACGTCATAAACAGTTGACTGAATGGGACCGAATGGATACAAGCCAGAGAAAGAGAGAAAAGGAGTGCAACAAAGCAGGTCACCCCCCTTAAACTACTTGCCGTTTCTTCCTGCTGATCCTGGATGGCGTCGATGAGTAAATGTAAGCTTAGGAGAGATTAGCTAACATATATGTCTCATGTTAAACCACTATCATATGACTTGTATACATTATCCGCATGTGTCCGGCTCCCTTATTAGTCAAACGTCATTATTCCTTGTCACCCCTTCCTTCCTTCCATGTCCACTCGCATTTCACCTAGCCCAATATTCCCGTCCAGTTTATAGCACGATCGTAGGCACCCACACATTCCCCTTAGCATTGTTTTCTTTCTCTCCCTTCCCTTTATCATTCGGAGTCATTTGGCCCCCATTCCTTTTTTTTGTTATCAATCTCTCTCCCTCTCTCTCATTTTATATATATATATATATATATATATATATATATATATATATACTGTATACATATATACAGGTATATGTCATGAACTTAAATATGTATATATATGATATGTACTGAATTCCTAAATAACAATAATGAAGTGGTGGAAATACTTGGAGTTAAAATAGAATCACTAAATTTAGCAGTTATTGTTACATACAGGCCTCCAGACTCATCCCGAGAAGAATTCAAAACCCAGCTCAACAAAATCAGAAGTGGAAACCCTGGGGAACCCAACACCAAATATTATATGGCTAGGAGACTTTAACCTACCAAACATTAAATGGAGACAACTAGAAAACCAGTTAGTGGCAAACAACACCGGAGAAGCAAATACGAGAGAGCTTTTTGAACTTTGCGATTTTTTTAGTCTTGTGGTAAACTATCAATGGAAGTTAAATATTACTAAGCTATAATGAATCAAATAAATAAATCTAAATGAAAACTACTCCATATCTAAATTGAATTCAATCTGAAACAAGCTAATTTATATCCAAAGGTCTCACATAATAAATTTATATATAGGGTAAGGTTATAAGGGTTAATATTAGCCAGGAATTAACTCACCAATAGTTCCACGTGGCAATGAGGCAAGGGAGAACGTTTTTACCCAATATGGCGGTGGACAATGGGGAACGAGACTTCGGTCCCGAGACTCGAGTCAAGTTAAAGAAAGAATAAATGATTACATGGGAATGGACATGAATATTATGCTTATCTATCAGTCAGTCATGGTGTCGATGAGAGCGTCGTGATGGTGTAGCTGAGTGTATTGCTGTATGTGTATTGTGATTAGAGGCACAAAAGCACGATCAACTGAGGGCGGAAATTAGATGTTAACTGGTTGGTGTTCGTGAAGGCTCTGGCGTTCCTCGAAAGCACACCTTGCTGCCTTGGCAAACCGCCAGGAGCCAAAATTATCGTACCGCATCTAGGTTGCTCTATACGATAAATTATATTAATATATACGATAAATTCATATATACTACATAAGACCATGGCAATATTGCTTAATAGCATATTAGGCCTTTTATAACTTAACTTATTTACAATCTTATAATATACGATCTACTCGTCCTACGTCGTACTGTAGGAGCGCTCCGATCGTGACGTCACAGAGACATACGAGATCACAAAAGAGTCATATTCTATCGTGTTTATACGATAAGTCTTACCCAACATATTGCTGAACCCACACGGGAAAACAATATGTTAGACCTGGTCTTCACTAACAACGACTCTCTAGTACACAGCATTAACATATCGGACACAACATACTCGGATCATAAATTAATTGAGATCAAAACAACCTTAGAAAGTGTACAGACAACCTCAGAATCGAGAACAAAAACCGGCCCCTTCAGTAAATTTAACTTCAATAACAAAAACATTAGGTGGGAAGAGGTAAATCAAGAAATGGAGGAAATAGACTGGGAAGATTTGATGAATAACCTGACACCAGCAGAATGTCTAGTCTTAACAGAAACCATGACCCAAATCTGTAGCCACCATATACCTGCAAGACAAACAAAACGAAGAAGCAAACAAGATCGGGAAAGGAGGAGGCTGTACAGAAGAAGAAAATTACTCTCACAAAGACGCACACATCAAAATCTACAGGATAGGCAAAAGGCCGAAATAGATAGAGAAATTGTGGAAATTGAACAAAGGCTAAGAATATCATATGAACTACAACATATGGAAGAGGAGAGGAAAGCTATTGCAGGTAAAAGGAAAATTCCAAATACTTCTTTTCATACGCCAAACAAAAGGCTAAAACAACATCAAACATCGGCCCACTGAGCAAAGAGGACGGCTCTTTCACAGGGGACAAAAAGGAAATGAGTGAACTCTTAAGCAGGCAGTATGAAATGGCATTCAGTGAGCCTGATGAAACAAAAGTCATCAGAGACCAAATATATTTTTCATGGAAACCTCCCCCACGGAAACCCCTCAGATGCTGGATATTGATTTCGGTCCAAAAGACATAGAAGAGGCCATTTCCAACATGCCATCCCACTCGGCACCAGGCCCGGACTCATGGAATTCGATCCTAATGAAGAAATGTAAGGAAAACCTCTCAAAACCCCTGGTTATAATGTGGAGAAGGAGTCTAGACACTGGTGACATACCAGATAGCTTGAAAAACGCAATAATTGCCCCACTGCATAAAGGAGGGAGTAAAGCACTACCAAAAAACTACCGCCCGGTAGCTCTAACCTCTCACATCATTAAAGTTTTCGAGCGAGTCCTGCGAAGCAAAATTTCAACATTCATGGAGACAAATGAACTACACAACACCGGTCAACATGGGTTCAGAGCGGGAAGATCATGTCTCTCACAACTTTTGGAACACTATGACAAAATTCTTAAAGCGCTAGAAGAAAAGAAAAACGTGGATGTCATTTACACCGATTTTGCTAAGGCATTTGATAAATGTGACCATGGTATAATAGCCCACAAACTGAAAGCAAAAGGTATAACTGGGAAAATCGGACGGTGGATATACAATTTCCTCGTAAACCGAAAACAATCAGTAGCAGTAAACCAAGTCACATCTGAGCCTTCGGATGTCAAAAGCTCAGTGCCCCAAGGAACAGTGCTAGCGCCCCTTCTGTTCCTCATACTAATTTGTGACATAGATACCAACACCAGACACAGTACGGTGTCGTCTTTTGCTGATGACACAAAATTAAGCAAGATAGTAAACACACAAGAAGACACGGGCCGACTGCAGGAAGACATGAATGTAGTGTTCCAGTGGACCTGGGAAAACAACATGCAATTCAATGAGGAAAAATTCCAATTAATACGGTACGGAGATAATAATGGTGTTAAAGAAATTACAAATTACTTAACAGAGTCTAACCACATAATAGAACGGAAAGACAGTGTGAAAGACCTTGGGGTATTAATGTCTGAAAATATGGGTTTCAAAGGTCAAAGTGGCGGCTGCGAAACATCTAACGGGTTGGATTCTGCGTACTTTTAAAACACGCGGTGAATTACCTATGATAACGTTCTTCAAATCTCTAGTGCTACCGCGGCTTGAATACTGTAGCGTATTAACATCCCCATACAAAGCAGGTGAAATAAATGACGTAGAGAGTGTACAAAGAAATTTAACTTCGCATATAAGTTCGATAAAACAGCTACACTATTGGGAGCGTTTAAGAGCACTGAATCTGTACTCACTGGAACGTAGAAGAGAACGTTACCTAATAATATACACGTGGAAAATCGCAGAGGGTTTAGTACCAAACCTACATACTCAGATAGTCATGAAATTCAGTGATAGGAGAGGCTGGGAGTGCGAAATCCCCCGGATGAATAACAGGGGTGCTATGGGCTCTCTGCGAGAGGGCTGGTTATCACACAGAGGCCCACGTCTCTTCAACAAACTCCCACGGCGAGTAAGAGACATGAGGGACGTCTCGTTAGACAGCTTCAAGAGAGCCCTGGATGTCGAACTGCAAAAGGTGCCAGACGAGCCCATCCTCGCAAGGGAGCGAGCTGTCGCTTCAAACCGTCTACTGCACCAAATCACCACCCAAAACGAGGGGCGTCGCGCTCCTTGGTGCCGCTAGAAGAGTGGCGAACACATCATAAGGTATCATAAGGTATACCTCAATACATGTATAATACAATGGTAATCTCTCAATTTCTTATCGTTCCTATAATGATATAAATTAATATTCTGCCTATATCTTATCAATCTTCCATTTTTATTTTCCCCCTTATTTTACATTCACCAATTCCAGCATTCCCGTCCATTTTTCAGTGCGATCATAAGCACTCGCACATACCCCGATGTCCGATTCGTTTAAGGGGACCGACCTGCTTATTTTCTTTCTAGTTAGTAGCCATTCGACCTCATTCAGCCTACTGTTTTAAGACGTTTTTCCTCATCCAGGTATCGATTTGAATCTGACGAGCGATAGCGAGCCACTACATTTTGGATTATGTTTTAGATAGCTGACTTAATTTGTACATTTTTCGGTAGAAAAATTTCTCCGGCGAAGCCGGATTTCTCAATACAATGTATGTTTTTCTCTCCCCTTCCCTTCCCTTCCGTTTCACGAGTCATCTGGGCCCCCTACCCTCCCTTTTTCGTATCAATGAACTTGTCGTAATAAACGTATAGCAATATATTAACATTCTGTTATAAATTCACTTTTCTTGGCGTATAATGTGTCCATTCTCGGCCCACATCTAATCAATCCTTCTACTTCAGCCCATCTTATCAATTATTCCACTTCTATTCTTTTCCCCTTACTTTCCATTCATCCATCCCAGCATTCCCGTTCCTTTTATTGGGCGATCATAGGCACCCGAACATTCCCCCGCCCATGTTATTCTCTCCCCCCTCCCCCCTTCCCTTCTACGAGATCCCCCCCCACCCCCCTTTCTCTCCCTTTCTCTTGCCCTTCCCTCGACAACCTTCTGCTACCGAATCCGACGTTACGATCCCTCTACTCTTGGTCAATGGTGAATATATTTGCATGTGATCTACGTTCTTGGGACGGAGTGGTGGGTTTCCTGCGTTATAATCTCTCGGTCGCTCCTTCAGGGGGGGGGGGGGGGGTGATGGGTGTGTGTTTTGGTAGGTGTGTGTGTGTGTATATATATAGGTTTAATCTTGAAATCAAGCAATGTCTCTTGAGAAAAACCTTTGTCTGTTCCAAACTCACGGTAAACTTAATCCTATATCCGCTGATGTATCGACATTCAATGGAAAAATATGAAACTATACCCTGTTCCAAATAAGTAAGCCAGATATTGTAACCTCTAACCTCTGTAACTCTAAAAGGGCTGGAGCAAAGAACCTGTAAATGTCCACACTTATTCCCTGGCTGACCCTTCGCAAATGGCTGAAATATTAGCTCGATTATTGTAGTCGTCTGTGAGTTAATATTATGCTAATGTGCAAGAGTTTGGGCCTACTCATTTAGAACAGGGTATAGTACGTCAATAATTTCCTATTTTGCTACAGAATCTTAGTAATATCTGATAAATACCGGATATGACATGGCAATTTACCGTAAGCTGAAAACAAACCGACTAACTGTAATATCTTGGTGTCTTCTTTGGTTTTAAGGTCCTATTTTCATCCCCTTCTAGAAGGTGACTGCCTTAAGGTCAAACGAAATCATTAAGCTTAGGAATTATCTACGAATCAATGGGTTTAAGGGGCTAATGCTTGTTTTTTGGTTTGTATTTATTAATTTGTATACGTTTTTAGTTTTTTCGCTACACCCTCATCAACATATAAAAAAACACCCCCTTCACCCCCTTTCAAAATAAATCTGTACATTTTTCGGTAGAAAAATTTCCCGGCTGAAGGCCCGTTCATTTTAAAATTACTTTTTTCCCATTGTTGTCGTTGCGCAGTATTGTTTGATTATTTACTTGTATTATTTCCAAATCATGGACTTCCAAAATAGGACCTTGACTATCTAGCCAAAATAAAATATATACAGACGTCACCCATAGTGAAAGGGTTAGACAAATTATTGGTCACTTTTATGCTGTCTCATCTACGTTTGCATACGCTTTCTTTAACTGATTGTAATACCATATCACTATGGACATGTTTAAAACCAATTAGTTCCCAAACCAAACTCGCAAATTCACTGTAAATCATTTGCTTAAATCAGTGAGCTATTTTTTTTTCATTGATACGTGAATTTAGATAGAAGTAATTCACACACACACACACATTTCAAACACACACACACACACACCCACACACATTCCACACACACACACACACACTCCCATCCCTACTATGTGTAGCTCTCCAACCCAAGAGTGAAACGCTATTCTCAATCTTTCTTCTATTTAACAGCTGAGCTCTTGAACTCTCTCCCAGAATCAGTCTTCCCTCTTCCTATGATTTAAATTGCTTCAAACTCAGTGTCCAGGCATTTTGGCTCGAACGTCCCTTGATTTTGGCCATGTCACTCATTCAACTCTGGGGGAAGCACTTGCTACAGGCAGTTCTGCTTTTGTCTCCCTCACTCACATAGAAAACAAAACACACACACAAACACACACACACTCCCATCCCTCCTCCCCCTCGACCTAACCCACACATACACACCATGTCTATCTCTCATACATTCCCTTCTAACTTTTTATTCCCCTCTTCCCTTTATTGTTTTTGCTGCCCCCCCCCCCCCCCCCCCCCGCCCGCCCCTACGTGTCTCCTAAAATGGGCGTGTGGTGGCCTGGGCGGCATGTGGGTCGCTGTCCTACCACTGTTACAATACCACCTGAAGGAGAGACAATTTCTCAACATTGCCGACCTAATGCTTTTTACTAAGGGGGGGGGGGGATGACCTGCGATTTGTGTTCTCTCCTTTCTCTCTTGCTCTGCCTTGTATCCATTCGGCCCCATTCAGCCTACTGTTCAACCCAATCCAGGTGTCGATTTTTTTCCTGGCGAGCAATAGCGAGCCGGTATTGTATGCAGAAATCTGGGTTCGCCGGAGAAATTTTTCTATCGAAAAATTTACAAATTTTACCTGCTGTCAAAATTGTTTTTTTTTTTAAATATGCTGGCTTGCTACCGCTCACCAGGAAAAAATCGACACTTGGATGAGGATAAACGTCTTAAAACAGTAGGCTGAATGGGACCGAATGGATACAATCCAGAGATAGAGAGAGGGAGAGCGAGAAAGAAAAAAAAAAAAAGAGGTGAGCCTCCTTAACCCCTTTACCACAAATATCTCTTCTAAGCCTTTGTAGGATTTTAGCGCTACTTATGTTTTTTTTTCTTCTTTTTTTTTTCTTTTACAGCTAAGATAACTTGGTACGAGAAATACAACAGGAGGATATACCTTTCTTTGAACAATGATTCGCTTTTTACGTTCATTTAGAATTGAACTCAACCTAAGGCAACTGTGTTTATCTTACCATTTCATTAGTTCTACCTGCCAATTACGCAATAGTCTATTTGTTTTCCGCTGAGAGTAAATCAAATACCATAGATACAGATTTGATTTTGACTTCACAACACTATGATAACACTTGGTAGGGTGACCATTGAATAAGGCAAACACTGACTTGGGCATTGTTTAGAGGGAATGTATTTCATCGACATGTTCGGATTGTTCAGTGAAATGGGTTGAAGCTTGCACTGTAGGGGTTTGTGTATATCATCGTATTATCTCGTTTTTTTTTTCTGGACCCCTTTCTCCCTCATTCTTAGCTCCATCAGTTTGGCGATTTCAAGACATTTTGTGCCATTTAGGTGTCGATTGTTTTCATAGCGAGCCTGTAGTTTAGGAAGAACCGATATTTTACTACCGAAAAATTTACAAATTTTTATCGAAGGAGGATCTACAGTAGGGAGTATTTTTGAAAGCTTGATGAAGGTCTTGGGACGGAACTAAAAATCATAAATAAATATATCAATAAATAAATAAATGCAAATCTCCCCTTTATTGTAACAATAATGGTACACATAAACAGCTGTCTTCGGTTTATCTATTCAAATTATAACACATAAACGATTGAAACACGAATGCAAATCATATTAGTTACAAGTAAGCGTTCAACATTTACAGTGTAGATAGATTGGTATGGCTTGTGAGTGTACGCACAGGTCATCTCGGAGCCAATAAACGATCTGGGTGTTTGGAATGCCATAGCGTCGTGGTGATCCTGTGGGGCCGTATTATCATAACATTCCCAGCGAGTGTTGCAAGCCTCGTAGATCGGTCGGTGGTATCTCTGGTAGCAACACAGGGGCAGCTAGATTACTGTGTGGAACTGAGTGAGCGTTTTAGATTATCTCATTTCACTCCACTGACTTTAGAGATTTATCCCTAACGAGGACATTGTTTTGTCGAAAAATGTATAGTTTTAGCTTGAAGGGTGGTGTGGGAGGTCTGTTTTTTGTTTTGTTAAGCTTGAAGGGGTTTATAACGGCTGCGTTGATTTAATTTGGTGCTAGGAATGCCATAACATCGTGGTAATTCTGCTGGGTCCAGTGATCATACCACCAGCACAACATTCTCGGCCAGTGGTAGAAGAGCCAGGAATTAGCTCCTTGGTGCCTAAGGTAGCAACACAGAGAGGCCAGGTATCTTTATAATAACGTCACAGTGGCTGGACATGTTGTTGTAGTATCAAAAGTATTTTGGTAACGTCACCATGAATGCAATGACTGGGGAAGTGTCTAATAAGTGTAGTAGGGAGATCCTCCTCCTTTTGTTCAGTGATTTCAAGGGTAAGATTGCAGGAACAGTATTTTAGTAGTATTGAGGCTTAGAACAGTGTCTGTGCAGTATCACAACAATTAGAAGAGTACTTGGCCGTATTACAGAGGAAAAGGAAATTAATCGATTGGATCAGCAACAACACGATAATTGATCATTTGTGAATCTCAAAGAAGTAAGTTGGAGCCATAAACATTAATACTAAGTAGATATAAAGCAATATTGCGAGCTTAGAGTGGGAAAATGTTGCTTGACTTTGGATTATATAAATGCACAACAATCGAATTTTGGCCGGTAGTACTGCTAAATATCATTGTCTACAGCTTCAACTTCTTAATAGTCCGAAATTCGCAAGTGGACGATTGGAGCTCTCTTGGCACATGTATAGTAACGGATAGAGCAGTTGGGACACAGACAAAAAAGAAGTTGGAAGGAAGAACTTGGTACACCAATGTCTTACTGTATATTGTTCAATAATATGTCTATACACATAGAACAAATATATATAATATATACAATAGTATCTGATGGTTATTCCAGCACGGTTAGCTTGCACCGCGTTCAATACATACGGTTAAATCGACTATTTTATTGACATTAAGCATATACATGACATAATAGTCTCCTCTTAGGTAAATATTACAATTTAAATCATCATCATCATCAGCCTGTTTAGTCCACTGCAGGACGAAAGACATCTCCCAAACATTTCCCCTCTACCGGTCAGTTGTTAGCCTGTTCTATACTACCCCAGTAAACTTTCGGATATCATCCCTCCATCGGGTTCTGTCTCCCCCTTCCTCTGGTTCCATTTGTAGATTCCCATTCTGTTGCTCTAATTGTCCATCTGTTATCATCTCTTTTTGAATATATGACCTGCCCAGGACCATTTCCTTATTTTCTTGTTTATAGTACTGGGAATGTCTTCTACTTTGTTTTCTTATCCAATAGGTTTTCTTCTTGTCTCTTCAAGTTATGCCTAACATTATCCTCTCCATTTATCACTGGTCACTTCTAAGTTTTCGTTCTAGACACTTTGTTATACTCCAAGTTTCTCTTTTGTTATACTTCTAAAACACATTTTGGCATTCTTATATAAACGCTTGTTTCCTTAAAAACAAAACAAGTGTTTTTGTATAAACATAAACATTCGTTTAGGAGTTTGTTACGCTTATAAAACGGATTTAGGCGTTTATAAATGAAACACGTGTTCTATTCTAAACACCTTATGTTTTCTTGTAAACACTTGTAGTCATTATAAAAGTAAAGATATTAATTATTTATATTGTATTAAAATGGACAATAACATCCACATGAAATCATAGTTTTAATATATCCACGAATTTTGCATCTAAGTATATTTTTTCGTTCACAATATGACTAAACAAGAAAGCGTTTACAAAAACATATGAAACTTCAGATTGTTTCATTTTTAAACACGTTTTGATATAAACATTAATGCATTAAATGCAACGCGCCAAAAACGTATAATGTTTCTCAAAACACCGTTTTTGTGTTTTTATATATTTGTTTTGTTTTTACTGTGTATACTTTCCATTGTAATGAAAGCGGTAGTTTTTTTTCATAATAGAGCTCTGTTTACCAACTGCACTCCATCCCATGCCTATCCTTTGCTTGATTTCTATAGAGTGATCTGGGTTTGCCTTTACAACCTTACCTAGGTATATGAAGGCTTCAAACTGTTTCTATCACTTCATCTTATATAATTATTTGATGTAATTGCACAAGATGATTAACAATAATCTTGACTTTCTTTCTATTATATTCTATTCTGCTTTATTACAGATTGACGAGGTATATTCGAAAGGTGGAGTTTTATTTTGACAGGTGTAAAGGATGCATACATACACATATGCATACTTACATGTATATATTAACCAAACTAGTATATATGTGTAATAACCTTTTCTACTCTTGCAGATTGTTCTGGGAGACGATATGCAGAGGAAAAAGGTAAAGTGTAATTAATGTAATTTAGCGTTGTGCCGTGAGATTGCCTTGACCAGCAATATAGACACTTTTAAATATGTGGGTTATTCGCGGAAGTTCAATTGATGGTACATGAAGCCCAATGTATAATATAAAATGCCATCAGAATAGTATTAACATGTTACCAGTATATACTGTATTACGATCCAACTTGTTTAAAATCAAGGGAAAATGTAGGTCTGTGTGTCACAAGTATCACGTTATATCTTGAATTTATTGAATATCTAGAGAGAGAGAGGGAGAGAGAGAGAGAGAGAGAGAGAGAGAGAGAGAGAGAGAGAGAGAGAGAGAGAGAGAGAGAGAGAGAGAGAGAGTTGCTTACCTGATATCATAATTGTTGTATCTCACAAAGCCATGGTATTATCATTTCATGTCTATAACTACCTTATTATTTGTTTTGTCATTGTCATCACCATCATGAAACTCCTCATTATTCATCTCAAATAGTTATTATCAATCTCTAACTTCTCATTACCCTTCTCTCTATCCTCATTATCCATCTCAAACTCATCATTACCATAATAAGTCATTAACCTTCTAATTCCTCATTGTCCTTTTTAAGCGAATTATCATCTTTCAAACTCTCATTATCTTGCTTAAACTCCTCATTATCCTGCTCAAACTCACCATCATCATCTTCATTGTATTCACTATCGTCTGAATTATTACAATTATGATTTAGATATTGATTTCGCCACCTAGGTCATCGCTAATAACCATCAATATTTTAGGAATAAATATTACTCGGAAGGGAATACAAACACACATACGACGCCCCCCCTTCCCCACACCCACACCCACACCCACACATTCTCTTGACTTTCACAACTCAATTCATACATTATTACTCCGACTCAATGTTCTCACTTTTGCACCCTGGCAGTTCATAATTTACATTTCTATCCTGACTAGCTTCTCCACACAATGAAACTTGCTCATCATATACAAACTCCATTCTCAAATTGCCGCCTGCTAGTATCAAGCCTCACTGCACAGGTAATGAGCTCAGTGCGTATGTTCTATTTCTACACATCTCTCACTCCTAACATTCTCAGTATTTCCCAATCTGATGCACATAATTTTTCCTATTCAAAATCCCATCTTATATATTAACACTCTTCCTCTCTCATACCTTACATTCTAAACATTTCCCAATCTGACCCAAACAAATTAATTTTGCTTACGCAGATGATGACACAGATAATGAAAAGTACTGTCGAGAAAACATTATAATACACATAGAAGAACGTAGGGCTTTATGCAGGTGTAATGGTTGAATTCATGTATTTAGGTGGTGTGAACATTCTTGCTCTAAATTATAAATAACAATAACAAATAAATATATATGTTAATGCTACAATTTTATGACATGATTAATCTATTATATATTACAGTATATACATTTCTAAGAAGCCCCTATATATTATCTAATAGTATAAATTGCATTTTGATTTTATCTAAGAAAAATACGTTTCTAATAGCTTAGCGAGCGTTTCTATGCTTGGAGAGCGATAGCAAATATTGCAGGCTAGGTTACAGTAACGGTCTTCTGCCAGGATTTTTTTTTTATCGAAAATTTGACAAATTGAAAGGGGTTCTGGGTAGGCATTTTTTTAGTTTGAAGCAAGTCTGGGAAGGTGATTTTGTTAACCTACGGGAAAAGCTAAAATTCATTGCTATAAAATGGCAAACGTAAACAAAATCCTAAAAAAAAATATTAAACATACCATATTTATCTACAATACGTCGGATCAGACAGTGTAAATATCACACACTCTAGATTTCACTACCATTATAATCGAGGTTGTCAGCGAACTATTAACTGTGACTGTACCATCGCCTGCACAGAGATCGTAACCCCTAACTTCTGTAACTCAAAAAGGGCTAGAGTAAACGGGCTGTTAACTTTCACTTATATTCCCTGGCAAACTCTTCCCAAATAGTAATAATGTTTGCTCGATTACTCCATTTGTGTTTGAGGTATAGAGCTTAGAGGTCAGAATGTGTGGCCTATTGTATTGAATGGACTATACTATATAATCCAGTGAACGATGATATGGGTGAAACTATTATGTTGGAAGGTATGAATTAATATTTTGTGTCAGGGTTCGAACCCAAGGCAGTAGTGCAGCACTCCAGCACCTAAACCACTAGACCACCGAGGATCTTAAAAGTAGTGGCTTCATTTGAAAATATATCACATCCACCACCACCCACTCAGACTCGTGATCACGTAGCTAGATACCATACACGCAAACACCTCATACACAAACACTAGCAACTAAGTACTAAATAAGGATACTTGTAATCTAGGCCACATTGAAGGCCTCACTGAATAAACAGGTAGAGCCCTAATAAATTAAAATTTTGTGTCATGCCCCAGCCAGGGTTCGAACCCAAAATATTACGTCAGTGTTTCAGAATTTTTCCTTGAGATTGGTACACCCTTTTACTCATCTCTCATGCTATTCCTCAAAACACACACACACACACACACACACACACACACACACACCACACACACACACACACACACACACACACACACACACACACACACACACACACACACACACACACACACACACACACTTACACACACACACAAAACACACACACACACACACACACCCACACACCACACACACACACACACACACACACACACACACACACACACACACACACACACACACACACACACACACACACACACACACACACACACACACACACACACACACACACACACACACACACACACACACACACACACACACACATAGTACACACAAAGAACAGAACTCACCTGTACACAGCACACAAAGAGCACACACAAAGAACACACACAAAGAACACACACCCTAGAACACGTACCAAGCCATTATGAGTCCGCTTTGAGAACGATGGTAATTAGGCAAACTCACAAATCATACCTGGGGAGGCTATCTATATATCCAGTACCAACCCCTTATTACATACACCCGCGTGCATACACACTTACACACACACAGTACCCACATATACAGTACACACACGCGCGCGCGCGCATTCACAAATCACACCTGGGGAACATGGAAGAGGCTATATGTATCTCATGAACAACACATACAGTATTCTCTCTCTCTCTCTCTCTCTCTCTCTCTCTCTCTCTCTCTCTCTCTCTCTCTCTCTCTCTCTCTCGTACAACTGCTAGTAGGGGTATTATTGGATAAGGTAATTATTAATTTGATTGTACACTATAGTGAAGGATTCCCAGTATATTTTTAGGTATCGATCTTCTCATAACCATAATTTATTTTACCTGAAATATTTGGTGGCTGTGTATATAATTTATCTATATTTATACTAATTACTGTATATGCATATAAAGCTTTACTCACATGTCATCAATATATATTTATACTACATACTGTATATGCATATAAAGCTTTACTCACATGTCATCAATATTCCTCCTCATTGCCTTTGCTCTCTTTACGGTGCTCAGGTTGCATTTATTTATCATTATCTTTACATTCATTATTTTCTAAGATCTGTCTTTCTACACGTGAGCTAGTTCATTATGCACGCCTTTTATCTTGTCATTTATAATTTTCTCTTTGTAATAGTATTTTCGCTGGTGGACTTTTCATTCTATCCTATCAGTTTCCAACTTTCCTTTGATTTAGTTTGTTTATATCATAATTGCATATATTTTTCATTGAAATAAAATGAAATACTTCGTCATAATATACTGAAAGGATTCTATATTTTGTGTATTTACCCATAAAAAACTCATTCACGATTTGTTCCTTTCTCTTAGTTATAGTATATATTATTTACCATAATTCCATATTTGGTCTTTCTGTGCACCAGGTATTTTCCTTTTGCTCTTGTTTATATAAATTTAGTTCCTATTTATATTCTATTTTGTTTTTTCAAGGCATTCACCTCTTCAGTAGGGAGGTACTACGCCCATCTCTCCCCCTCGTTAAACAATACAAATATAGCAAGCCATACTTTTTCCTCCCATCCCCCTTTTTTTCTCTCCCTTAATGTTATTCCTCCTTCTGTCTCCATCATTTACCAACCCATTTTACACACATAATAGCTTAAATAATTGTTTCCATTCCTTCCATCCTTTCTATTCTCTCCCTTCAGTCTCTCCGTTAGTCTATTGATCATTCCTCCATTCTTATCTTTATTGTATGTATTTCGTTACTTCCGTTGTTCTCCCGCTACTCAAATTACATTTATATATTATATTCCTTCCCTCTGTCCCTCTATTATCCTTTCCTCTCCTATGCCTTCATGCCTTCTTTCCCTAGTTCCTTCTTCTCTTCCATCTTTTTTTATCTATTATTCTTGCCTACGCTAATTCTTCTTTCCTCTTCCCTTCCACAGTTTCTTCTACTTCGGTCGCAGTTCCCTTTCAGCAACCACCTAATTATCCCCCTCGGACCAGGCCATCGCTAATTATACTCTGTTTCTTTTCAACTGACTGTAAATTGCAAAGTTCCCATCAAGATTTGTCAATTATTTTGAAAAATTTGTAGTGAGATATGGTGCTAAATATAATATATACTTGGTCGAAATATGATGCAGAGACATAGTAGTTTCATATATGTTTCCCATTAAATATGATGCAGAGACATAGTAGTTTCATATATGTTTCCCATTAAATATGATGCAGAGACATAGTAGGTTCATATATGTTTCCCATTAAATATCAGGAAATTAGCTGCTAAGGGATTCAATGTATCGTCAGTTGAAATGAAACAGAGTATAGCTAGATTGTAAAACAAAACAAAAAATCTGCTAGTGACCCGTCCTATGTCTTTATTTCCGTTCTCTTCCATCATACAGTACGTTTTCATTCTCTCGTTCATCCTTCCTTTTACACTTTCCCTTCTTTCTCCCTCATTAGCAGTCCCATTCTTCACACCTCATCTCTTTATCACTCACACTCCCTTTCCACCAACCCCCTGAACCCCCCCCCCCCCCTCCCCTCCTCCTCCCGGGCCATCACTAACGTCCCAGGCTGCAGATATTTGTATTCTCTACAAACCAATTAATTTCCCAATAGTTTCTGGCATCTGTTCTCCCTCTTCTCATACGCATGCTATCCCCTTCCCTACCTTCCTTCCTTTATTCATTCATTCATTCTTTCTTCTTTACCTAGCATTAATAACCCTTCCTCAACCCTCTTCTTTCCTTCCCTTCCTCTACCCATCCAACTTCATTCTTCCTCCTTCACCAAGCATAAATACCCTTTCCTCTGCCCTTTCCCTTCCTTCCATCCATCTTCCTTCATTCTTTCTCCTTCATGGCCCCCTCACACATTCACGACTTGGACGGCGACATGGCACGTATTGAGTTTGGCGAAAAAGTCGGGGAGTTGAAGCACGACAAATTAAGATGAGAGGCCCTCACATGGCCATCTCGTACCCAGAACGAGCATGCATGTACTGAAACCGAAAACCGAATAACGTACCCAATACAAGGCATCGCGACTTTACTCAGAGATGTGGGCAATGCCAGCTTGAAGCATGCGACACTAACAAGAAACAACAAAACATTACAACGTACCTACAAAGTACCCCATACGTGTCGGACCAGGTACGTGCTGATTACGTCCAGGCCGCGTCGTCACCCTGCATTGCCATGTCGCGTTACAGTGGTGCCACCTCTTCGTAGTGTCTGCCACGTCTCGTGCTCATGCGCATTGATTTCTTCACTTGTCTGGATGGTATCGCCATGTACGTACTATGTACTGTGTGTGTACGTACTAATTTTGTGAGACACTGTCATATGTCGTCACTTGGTTAAGAAATGTCGATGTGATATCCGGATATAGTCTAGTGTTCGGTCTGGCTAGGTGACGCTACATGATGACTACGAGGTGGTCTCTCACAAGTCGTAACGTTTTTACTCGTGGTGATGTTGCGTGACTTCCAACTACATGCCGCTATGCCACCTACAGGTAGATGCCACACAGTAATGAAATAATTCAGTACGTACTTACAACGACATGCAACGACAAAAAAATCACGTCACAACTCGGCACAAGATTTTAGTGTCGACACTAAAATGACGCGGTCTTCGACGACATCATGCGAGACTGCCAGACATGGAAAGAGACATTGAGTATTTAATTGCGAAATCATCACGAGACAAAAGTCGGGCCATGTCACCGTTCAAGTCGTGAATGTGTGAGGGAGCCTTCACCAAACAGTTTAATACCGTTGTTTCTGCCCTTTATGCTATGTCAGTAAAAAGTCAAATCAAATCTGCCCTCTTCTCTACCCTCCCCCAGTCCTCCTCTCTCCCAGTCCTCCTCTCTCTCAGTCCTCCTCTCATTAGTGGACCCATTCTTCACACCTCATCTCTTAATCATCACTCACACCTACCTTTCGCCAACCACTCGCACCCTCCTCCACCCAGGTCATCGCTAACTACCTCGGCTGGAACGTTGCTGTTTTGTTTTGCAACAGAGATGGGGAAATCTGATCCTACAGTCGTGAGTACAATTAAGGGGGAGGTAGTCGTTTTTTCTGCAACCTCTTCTCCCTCATGTTTAGCATATTTGTTTTGAGATATTAAGACGTTCTTTCCGTTAGTTTAGTGGTTTTGAGACTTTTCACCCCATGCCTTTGTCAATATTAAGACCCTTCGTGCCATTTTTGAAAGGAATCGGCCTTCGGCCGGGACATTTTTCTACCAAAAAATATACACATTTATCTTGAAAGGAGATATAGACGTGTATTTTTTCAGCTTGAAAGAGGTCTAGCGAGGAAACTGAAAAACATATTAATAGATGAATATATAGACCATAAAACCAAAACTACCCCCTTAAGGTTACACCAATTTGAATGTTTCGAACATAAACGAGACAATGCAATGCTCTATTATATCTCAAATACTTCAGAAATTGGCTTTAAAGGTTCAAAGATAACCTATGTTTAATGCTCTAACTCTTCCTTTGCATATGGCTTTCTATAACCTGCTGCTTCGTCCGTTCAACATAATTAAGTCTGGGGGTAATTTTATTGATAACGAGTGAGCCAATGGGTCAGACGAGTTTTTTTTTTGTGCACAGTTTTGGCTTCCCAGACAAAATTATGATCCCTGGTTGCGTTGCGTACTCATGGCTCGGTGCAGTTATGATTTCTCGAAGCCTCATCTCCACAGTCCCACCATCTCGTCTTGTAATCTCGAACGGTATTCCTCTCACGCCACCTATTATGTTTTTCACTCATTAGGCACTGTCCTCCATTGATTAAGGGGGTAGTGCTCGGTTTTGCTGGACCCCCTTGCTTGTATGGAGTCAATCAAACAAGGAGAGGTAATAACGTATGTACAGTTGTGGTCAGGAATATTTAGAAATTCTTTTTAAGAACATATATGATAAAATGGTGAGCTATCTTATTAACCCACTTAATCCACTAAGTCAATATTACTGGGATTCATTAGTTAACATTCACTGCCTTATCTTTATCATTAGGAGATATTCAAGTATTTATGTCGACTGTCCAACAAATTATTTTTATGAACAATATACAAGACATGCAGTAAACAAAACTGTTACGTCTAACAATTTCGTAAAAACAATTTGTCGTAGAAATTCGAAACATGTTCTTATGTTTGTTAAACATACTTATGATGTTTTCCCTATGAAGCATACCATTTTGAAACCAATAATATTCCTAATATTCCAAAGCTGAATAAAGTCATCTAACAATAGCCAAAATATAATGAACAAATGTGTTATGGTATATTGAGATGCAATGGTATAGTCATGCAATGTGAACGAAACTGTGTTACAGTCTGTTTGATTGTGCAAATACACACTTCACAATGTAAAGAGCTTTTACCATCATGGTTGCAAAGACAGAAACCAACTAGCAATGGCTGACCACTCCCTCCGCTCATTATGTTCATCGTTACTCACCATGGGCCTCATTCGTTATTTCTCAAACACCCTGCCTTACCTACAACCCTCTTTACCAAACCGCCCTCACCACCTTTGACCTACGCAACCCTTTTCACACCCCCTTACTTAACCTTTCCCTTAACGGGGGGTCACCTGATTTTGTTCTCTCCCTTTCTCTCTTTCGCTGGCGTGTATCCACTGTCTTAAAACGTTTACCCCCATATAGGTGTCTATTTCCTCCTGGCAAGCGATAGCGAACCAGTATTGCATAAAGAAATCCGGCTTCGCCGGAGACATTTTGTAATTTAGCCGCTGTCAAAAACATTTTAAAAATATGCTGGCTCGCTACCGCTCGCCAATACTGTTTTCCCTCACAATGCGAGAGATATTGTTTTACTCTGAATACAATTTGAAACTCATTATTTCTCCAACACCATACGTTACCTACAGCCATCTTAACCAACACTCCCTGAAATCCTTGACTGACATGCCCCTTTCCACACACCCTCACTACGAGAGGTCATAACTCTTCTGTAGAAAGTCGCATACTGTGGACTTGGGAAATAGGAATACATTGTGTTGGTGGTGTAATTGTTTAGTTATGGGTGTGGTGTCCCGAGTTCGAATCCCGGGAGGACCATAATGCTTTCATTAGTGTGTTCAAGTACAGTACATTGGGGTTTGTAATGGATGATTAATGTTAAGGACGGGGTGTTACTTATAATATGTAGTGAAGATGTGGCCAGAGAATTATTCGCATCCGTTGACTACTATAAGAAAAAGTAGGGTTCTCTCCAGCTGATGGTAAATTGCCATGTCTTCATCTTGTTTACTCGGCTATTAACTCCTTCTGTGCCGGTGAAATCCTTTTAATTATATTCTGGCGAGCATTGGACGGTTTTATTCATCTGAAGAAGGACATCTACCCAATAAAAGGCTACAGACTGTCTCAATTAATCCGTTTAGCAACCATATAAGATACAGTATATCTTAAGGTTAATCAAATCGTCTAAATGTAGCTGAAATCAAATAAAAGAGACATCGCCGGTACTATAAGGGTTAAAACGATGTTGTAGCAAATAATGTTACTAATTATGAAAACTTGGCAATAATATGACGCAGAGGCATAGCAGTATCATATTTTGCCCTTAACCCTTTCAGTATCGGTGCCGTCCTTTTAACTTTATTCTGGCAACTATTAGACGATTACCTTCAGTTTAAAAAGGGCCTCCAACAATTAACAGGCTTCGAACGGTCTCACTTAACCCTTTTTACTACCACAGATCCTTCTTAAACTGCACTAAATCGTCTAAATATGGCAAGATTAAAATTCAAAAGACGTCGCCGGTAGGAAAGAGGTTAAGAATTGAGAAGTCAGATGCTAAGGGATTCACTTTACCATCAGCTGGAAAAAAAAACAGACTATAGGATTTTTTTTAATTTACATTGAAACTTCGGTTCACCATGTAATATGAAAACCAAAAATCTATGATTGTTTTTTCAAACACCTTACCTTTCCTACTGCCACCTTAAGGGGATATGGGTAGTTTTTCTGGACCCCCTTCTCCCTCATGTTTAGCCCCATTGCTTTTGAGATATTAAGATGTTTGTCCCTTTAGTTTCTCGATTTTAAGACCTTTCGCCACATTTCTTTGTTAATATTAAGACCTTTCGTGCTACTTAGGTGTCGATTGTTTTCCTGGCGAACGATAGTGAGCCTGTAATTTTGGAAGAACCGGCCTCTGGCCGGGAAATTTTTCTACTGAAAAATGTACAAATTAATCTGGAAGGGAGATCTAATGGATGTTTTGTTTAAGTTTGATGGAGGTCTAGGGAGGTAACTAGAAAATTAATAAATTACATATCGACCAAAAAGTGAACCATCTCTCCTTAACCCCTACAGTACCGGCGACGTCTCTTTTGTTTGATTTCAGCTCCATTTCGACGATTTTATTAACCTTAGGAGAGATACATAGCTGCTAAAAGGATTAATTGAGACAGTCTGTAGTCTTTTAATGGGTAGACGTCCTTCTTCAGATGAATAAAACCGTCTAACGCTTGCCAGAATATAATGCAAAGGATGTCACCGGCACAGAAGGGGTTAACCAACACGCCATGAAACCTTTGACTTGCGCGCCCCTTATCAGCCCCCCCCCCCCCCCCCCCTTCACTACGAGAGGCCGTAATTTAACTGAGCTGTAGAAAGGCCCGTAGTACTGTATTAATTAAGGGGAGATGGTGGGCCGTTTATCTGGTCCCCCTAGCTTTCTTCCTCATGTTTAGCCCCGTTAGTTTTGAGATTTTAAGACGTTTGTCCCATTAGTTTGTCGATTTTAAGACCTATCCTCCTATTTCGTTGTCAATATTAAGACCTCTTGTGCCCTTTAGGTGCCGATTTTTTCCTGGCAAGCGATAGCGAGTCTATAATCGTGGAGGAACCGGCCTTCGGCCGTGACATTATTTTACCAAAATTGTTTACAAATTAATCTTGGAAGGGGTTCTAGGGAGTGTTTTTTGTTTAAGCTGGATGTGGGTCTAGCGAAGAAACTCAAAAATACATAAATACACAAATATATAGACCAAAAAAACAAGCAGTACCCCCTTAACCTAAGCAACTTAACTTAGGCAACCCTTTACACACTTGATATTCACATTCACTGCTATCTCGACCACTTATCGGTGAACTCCCTCAATATTTCTCTAATAACTAGCACTTGCCTACATTTTTGCACCGTTTTTCATCGTGGGTTACGCACCTCTTTTGACTCACTTTGCTCCACACAAACTTGGCATATCAATTACTGTTGTTTTTCTAGGTTGACATCCTCACTATATTCTGTTCTTGGCTGAAGGAAAATGGTCATGTCTGCATAGTTAATAATGAAAAAAGCTAGCAAATATATCCTTGTGAGACCTTTTAAGTATCAAAGAATCAGCTGTTGTGGGTTTGGATTTTCCCCCAGGTGAGAAAATAGACTATAGGCACATGTTTCATATGAAAATAGGACGACACAAACATACTGCATCTACAGTATCACTTAATGATTAATAGTACAATTGGTCTATGTTCTCTCTCTCTCTCTCTCTCTCTCTCTCTCTCTCTCTCTCTCTCTCTCTCTCTCATACACACACACAAGTTTATTCCACACCTCCTATCTAAGCACGTCTCCTATGTTCTAGACCCTACCAATCTCTTCTATTTATCACTTGGCACTCCTCAATCCACCTCTTCTTCCCACACCTCCTTTAAGGGGAGATATCCACTTGAGGGACTTTTTTCTTGACCCCTTTCTCCCTCATGTCTAGCCCCGTTGCATTTAAGATTCTAAGACGTTCGCCCCATTAGTTTGGCGATTTTAAGAACTTTCGACCAATTTCTGACAATTGTAAGACCTTTCGTGCCACTTAGGTGTCGAATTTTTCCTGGCGAGCGATAGCGAGCCTGTAATTTAAGAGAAACCGGCCTTCGGCCTGGACATTTTTCTAACGAAAAATGTACATATTTATCTTGAAATAGGGGTATAATTTTAAGTTTGATGGAGGTTAAGGTAATAAACTAAAAACCTCCCCTTAAAGGCCCACTGAAATCAGATTACATCCTTTTTCTGTCATAAATCAATGAACACACTGATAATTAAGTGGGGGATGGTTCGTTTTTCTGGATCCCTTTCTCCCTCATGTTTAGCCCCATTAGTTTTAGAGATTTTAAGACGTTCCTTCCATTAGTTTGGCGATTTTGAGACCTTTCATCCCATTTCTTTGTCAATATTAAGACCTTTCGTGCCATTAAGGTGTCGAGTTTTTCAAGGCGAGCGATAGCGAGCCTGTAATTTTAGGAGAAACCGGCCGAACGAAAAATATAAACATTTGTCTTGAAAGGGGGTATAGATTTTTTTTTTTTAAAGCTTGATGGAGGTCTTGCGAGGAAACTAAACAGGAAGTTTATAATTAAATATATCCCCAAAAATCAAGCACTAGCCCCCTTAACGTCAACAACCCCCACATCTACCTCTTAACTTTCCACGTCGAATACCCTCCTCTTTCCTACACCCGCAAGCTCCACATCATCAACCTCCCTCTCACATCTCCCTTCTAGCTATCCCTGCCTCTACATCCTCCGAGCTAACCTCTTCCTACATCCTGCTATCTATTTATACCATACTCCCTTCCATACTCTCGTACATGTCAACATCCCACACATCTAAAGCCGGTATCACACGAGAGCTTTTATTGTCAACATTTGATGATCAACATTTCCCTGGCAACATTTCTGTAATATCTTGGTCTGGTACGGTAACTAGACTGATGTAGATGAATTTAGGTGACGGAAATATTATATATGTTGACCTCCTATGCTGCCAGACCAGTGTTAAGGATAAATGTTGAGGGAAAAAGTGCTCGTGTGATACCGGCTTAAATTAACTTTCCCACTCTGTCCAGCAACTCCTCATCAACATCCCTCAACCTTTCCTCTCTCTCGTTCACATCAACATCACCAGCCTCCCACACACCTCCCTCCTAGTCTTCCCTCCCTATCCAGCACCCGATCTAACCTCTCCTTGCATCCCACCCACCTACCTTTCGCCTAGACTTCCCTCCCTATCTCCCTCCTACTCCTACTCCCTCTAAACAAGACCGAATCTGATGGCGTTTAAAATTTCCAGGGCCCGAAATTGTGGCAAGGAGGGCCCCAAACTCGACTCGGCCCCATCAGATACCCCTGGACACGGGTTATAATTTGTTGGTCCCCACATGGCAAGCTGGGGGAGATAGGGGGCTAAAGTGGTGTCTACTTGGGGTCTTCGTTGGGTTCCTAAGGCTTTCTTTCATTCGTCAGTCTTGCTCTTCCTCATTCTCCGTGTTCGCTTAGTTTAGTTCCTCGTCGGTCTTCTTTATCTTAACTCTCCCTTCTCGCCTTATTTGTTCCTTGTCTTTCCTTCAATCGTTCATTATTATTCGTTTACATTTATTCTCGATGTATTTATTGCTGGTTATCCCTGTATTCACTCCCCCTCTTCTTTGTATTTATCCCTCGCATTTCGTCCTTCCATCTTCCTCACTTTCCTCGATTATTGCCTTACCTTTTCTTTTTTTGGCTATCGTTCACTCGTTCATTCTTGTTCTAATTTTCCGGGACATATTCTCGAATAATTCATCGTGTCATTCCTTCAATCATCCTCTAACCTTCTTTGTTTACTTACTTTTTAATCTTCGGGTTTTTCTTCACACATGTCTTTCCTTTCGTCTTCATTTTTGGGTTCGATTCATCCCTGGTATCTTTTCTTCATTGTCCGTTCTTTTCCTTTTCAGTCCCCTTGTTTTTCACTCAATTTACTCTTCGTGCTTTTACTTTACTCTACCATTTTCTCCTTCCTCATTCTTCCTGTGTCTCTATGTTTATTTAGCGTGCCAGTTTAATATTCGTTCGTCCATTCTTCTTTGTGTTTGTCATTTTCCTCACACATATGCTAAAACACTCGATAATCCTTTGTCTTTGCTCAGTTCACATAATATTTCTTCTCACCTTTTTAACCCTCTCAAGGTAGGGGGACGAGTTTCTTCCTTTCATGTTGGCTATCAGAAGACGATAATATTCAGTTTACGGAAGAATTGCTTGAGGGAGACTTTACCCCTTGTTTTTTTTTTCAGAGGGCCTTCCAAACCTGAGTACAATCGTCTAACGTCAACCAGAATTAAGTGAAAATGCGTCCTCGAAGACTGGAAGGATTAGTATTTTCTTCACACATTTGCAAATCCCTCTATACGCTGCTTTTGTCGTGCCTCGTTTCACATATATATTTTCTTCATATAAACTAACTCCCTCACCTCTTATATCTCCAACGTATACAGGTATGCCTGTCTGCTCGTTGTTTTGTTTTAGTTGTTTGATTTCTATATTCCATAGGCATATATTCCATAGGCATAGGCTGAAAGCCTGTACATTTTACCGCTCAACACGGTGAAACCCGTGAGGTCTCGTTTCAGTCTAGGGAGTGGGACATGCAAAGCACACACTCACGGCTCGAAGCAGCCCCATCCCTGTAGCTTCCTCGCCTCTGTGCTTCACTGTCTCACCCTCACTCACAGAACGCCACCTATTGAGCATTTAACTCACGAGGCATTGCCCCCTTGTAGCATATTTTGAATATGGGAATATTCATACAGTGCTATTTAATCAGGGAACAATGAGGGTATTTTGTTGGTGTTTCGGTGGGTGGTAATGCACTGATACTACTATGGGTTTCAGAGGCCGTGTTACATGGTTTTTCGGGAATAACTTATTAACACAAATTTGGATTAGTATGATATTTTGACACAGCTTTATTCACACCCTGCCCTAATTTTCGCCAATATCGTGCATTACCAAAAGTGAAGAATTAAGGTACTTGTCCCTGTGTCATGAGGTTAAAGTCGCACCTGGTCACACCTGGATGATGAGGAAACGAACAAGGTTAGTCACCCCCCCATCTCTCTTTCTTTCCCTCTCGCGCTCTCTCTCTGTCTCTCTCCCTCTCTCGCTCGCTCGCTCTCTCTCTCTCTCTCTCTCTCTCACTTTGTCACACATGGAAACTACGGCCACTGGCGCATGCATTATACATATACAAATGAGGCATGCAAAATGTGTTAATTTTATATTTATATTGTATAGTGACATAACGTGAATGTAAGGACAAGAGTATGGTAGGGTGCTGGGTATAATAACGACCGTGTTTCATCGATGAGCAATGGTTCGGTTGTTTCCGGGTGTTGTG